>CM076261.1:32329865-32888560 GCA_038380795.1 Pyrocephalus nanus
AGAGATTTCCTGTCAAAGTATTATCGCTAATTCACATTATACTGTGTCTGTCTAAAATGCATTTCTTCAGGCATTGTCCTACCTAGCCATGGGGAAGTGAGAATGTTGTCTTTTTTTTTTTTTTTCATTAAAGTTTTCTGTACCTTTTTTCTTAACTGTGTAATATTATACTGCCTGGCTGGCTAGTATTAAATCGAAGGACTTTATCCAAGAAAAACTAACAAAAAGAAATAATGAGAGGGATATTAAGCCTTACAGAGACAGTGCAGAGAACAAATAATTTGTGAATGTACTTTCTGTCTTCAGCTAGATGGTCGAGGTTTACTTATTATAGCAATGAACCTAGGATCAGTCTAAACCCACAAAGATCCTAGAGCTGGGAAGACACTCATCATCAATCTAGTTAAAACACAGCCACACAGCTCTGGAAGTAGGATATTCCCAGGACCAATAGCAGGATGCCCAGGGCAGACAGAAAAAAATATGTCAAAAAGCAAGGTATTCTTATGTTGTTCTAAAAGGTCCATACACACACACATAAAAGAAACGTAATGTTCTAATAACTTTGTCAGAGGCATGAATTCCTGCCCTGACCCATGCCAGGGTTGTCACCAGAGGGCCATCAGCCACATGGCCTGAGGGTGACACATTTTAGCTTTACTCAGCTTGTGGCAGATCTCCAGAGCACCTTTCAAACTGAGAAGGGTTGTTGTTTGTGCAGATATGAGATTATGGAATACGACAAATAACATTTTTAGATTTTACAACATCTTGGGATGTTTATGGGAGGGACCTGGAGCCCAAAGCAGCTATTGTAGAGGCCACTCCTTTGAGACAAGTTCAGCAGTAGTAAAGCCACAGATCTGGACCAGCTACTAGATAGACTCATCTGCATGTGTTTTATTATCCATGAGGCAACTAGGAAATGGGGATGCAGTGGCCATTAGCTGGATAGACCTACTATCTGAGACCAGGTGCTGCAGAGCTCCAGAGTGCATGTGTGTATGTGAGTGAGAGGAGGTCTGAGAATCAGTAGCTGGATTGGGGTTGTAGAGTTTGCACACCCAAATGCCATCACCTGGGAGGTCAGAGGTTGCAGTTACTGGATGAAGTCATTTTTGTTGTTTGTGCTTGCGTGAATGCTGTGTTTCCTATCAGTACTGATCTCTGTGCATATATGTGTATATCGTATGGGTGGGTGTGAGGGTGTGCATCTGTGTGTCTGTGAATGCATGTCTGTTGGGACCTGGGAACAGGGAACAATGGCAGTCTTCCATCTACTGGACTACTACATTTAGCAGCTGTTAGGGGACATAAGGTCCCTTTTAGTTTAATCCACTTTAAAAAATATGTCTCTTCGGGCAAAGTAATCTGGGAGGATGTGGATGTTGCCTGGCTGCTAACTTGCTATTTAAATCACTTTGTGGTAAGAGCTCAGATATACATTTGTGTCATGCTGTGACCAAAGAGATGTGCTGTCCTAAGAGGCTACACTCCTAATCCAGACACAAGGTGACTAGAACAAGAGAAAGTTCATGTGAAGCTTGGCTGAATTGGGACATATTGTAGTCTTTCTCTATCTGCCTCTCTAGTCATGCCTATAAAGGTGTTTAAGACTTTAAGGGCAAGATCTTTCCCGAAAAAAAACCCAGAATATCAGTATGGTCAGTGAACAACTGACTACAGTTCAGACATGTTCTTTGGTGAGATGGAGAACTTCAAGCATGTATCTTGAAGGGTGCTCTCGAGAAGTGCTAAAAAATTGACAAAATTTACATATATTTATGTATCTGTATATCAGTATAGTGAGCTTTCTTCTACGCATATCATTGGGGGTTCTTTTGATATGGGACACAGTCTATTCATTGCTGAAATAATAATGCATCTCCGTAACAAATAGAATATTGAGATATTTTAAATCCCACTTAGCTCATCAGTCTGTGGATTATCACACAGCACTTCACTGCTAGCTTTCAGTCACTGAGATCTGCTGTTTCTGGTGGAGATTAATAGACTTAGTATCTATTTGTTTAAAAGATCTGCTGAAATAGCACATTATCTCAGATTGGAATTTGGATGAAAATTTAACAAATATATTTATGAGTTTACTAATTAACTAGTAGCACATAAATAATAAATACAAGGAGGTAATTCATTGATGTATTGCTTATACTTTACAAATTGAACAAATATGAAGCTATCTTTTAAATATTTCAGCACTCACATGTAGTCTCTGGCCTAGGTGTGAAAGTACCCCATTTTCTTACCAACTCTCTATATTGATCTTTCTTGGAAGAAGGAGCACGGGACGATTTCCTTGATTGTGTGTTTGTGGTTATTAGTGACACATTGCATTTCACTACTGATTTTGATGGTGTTCAGGACCACTTGGACACTTTTTGATGGTGCCCTGATGTTGAATATACTGCAACAGGTATTAGCAGGCAAGTTGAGAGGATTAAAAAGTGATTGTCTTGATTTAACAAAACACTGGTAGAGCTGTGTTCTAGTTGGGTCATTATGAGGTATTGTCACTTAATTTGGCTAAATATTCAGAGTCAGAAGAGAATTCTTCTGTCTTTATGCTAAAGGTCTGAGTAGCCTTCCTTTACAGTATGGAAAATGCTGGAAGAGAAAGCATGGAAGAGAAAACTCCTTATGAAGACCACATTGTTTTCTAAAGATATTGATTCTACAATATGACCCAAAACCTTTGCCCTATACTGAAGTTTACAAAATACAAAGTCATCAAAAATTTACATTGTCTTCAAGATATGATTCTATTGTTTTGCTTTATTTTATTATTATTTATTGTATTGTATTTTATTATTATTCTATTGTATTTGCTTTATTTTATTGCTTTGCTATCATGTTCAAGATAGTTTATGGACTGTGTCTTTGAACTTTAGTGCAGGAGCTATGTGTGACACAGTTTCTCTGGAATCAGAGGAAGGATATTGATTAGTGATCAGGGCAAGAGACTTCTATTCAAGAGAGAACTATGGAAAGAATACTTCAGTCCGGAAAAGAAATAACTGTGATGAATCTTGGAAACAAATATAATGAGAGTTGGAGAGAAAAGTGGGAAAAACCTGTAGATTTTTAGTGCTTTTTCCTCTTTTAGTAGAAAAATTAGGGAAAAATAAATTAAATTATAAATTAGCAAATTCAGAATAAAGGAGAAGAGATAGTCTTTTCCACAGATTTTAAGTCAGTCATGGAAATCTTTAAAATAGGATGCTGTCAATGTTGTAGTCTTCATGGAGTTTAAAATGATCTTGAATAAGTTTATGAACAAAAAATCCAATGAAAATTACTCGGTGCTTAGAAACTATATCTGCTTTAGGGAGCACCCAGGGAACAAATGCCTGAAGGCTAGAACAGTATATATATATATATAAATATACTTATAAATATGTAACTATTTTTATACTTATGTAAGTATTCTTATACTCCACAGGCTTAGGTTGTTAATTACAGTCTTGTCCTGACCCTCTGCAAGGGTCATTTCTTTGACTGATGTGTCCCTACAATCTTATTGCCCCAAGGATTATTATCATACTTTCACAGGATGTCCTTGTTTATTCTCTTACCTATTAGAGGAGAGAGATAGTAAAAGAAATGCTCTCCCTTTCCTTGCAAAGCATCAAGTTGTATACATCTGTCAGTTTCTTTGCATCTATCTAATGGATACAGACTTCAGCACAACCCTAATTAGCATATTCTTTACATGAATTATAGGAATCTTAGAAGCATTTGAATATAGGTTCAGATCACAGGGTTCTGTCCTTTTATATTACAGAAAAATATACCCTCCAATGCACTTAATAAACTTAAGAACTTAAAAATAAAATCATTCTTCCATGTTAGAACTAGATCACTCTTCCACCTGTCACTCAGAGAGGCAGACTACTCCACAACTGAATTCTGTGCCATTAGGTTCTTGGATAGTTTCTGTCCTTTCTATTAGCTATATTCTGCTGTGTTTAGGCAGAAGAGTATTCCCTCTTAACTTTATGGAGCTAAGATGAATTATTTTAATTTTCTTCATTCCGTAAACTGAATCCTCTATTCTCCACATACAGAGAGCAGTTGTTTCTCCCTCACTTCCTATTTAAATCCATCCTCTTGAACCCAGTTTATCAAAATTGATCAGAGTTCACTTTAGGGTAATAGCAATATCTTGTATTTTTCACATTAATACCACTATACATTTTCATAAACTTCTGACATACTTCAGGATCAAGATAATTTCAAGTTTTCAGTACCATATTGTACTCATGGCTCATATTCACCCATTTTGGATACTTTACACTCCTGTTCTTTCCCTTCCCTGGGTTGTAGTGGAAAATCTTAGTTTATAACAGAATATCTCAATATCAAGCTCTAAGTGCATGACCTGCACTTTTTCTCTACTGTCATCTTGTCATACTATCTTTCTTCCTCTTCCTTGAAATTCTACCCTCTCTTTCTATAAACAGAATTCTAATGCTTTATTTAAGTTTTCTTCATTCATTTAATGCCTTCTCTGCTCTGGTCAGTAAATATATTACATAGCTCATCATCAATCAAGCAGGCATGCATCCACAGTTCATGTGCATTAGATAGGTAAAGAGTGTGTGAGTGTATATATGTATATACATATGTATACATATATGTATGTTCCAGCTTTTTGCTCTTTGATCCCATAACGTAAATAAAATGACCATTTTGCTTCCTCTCAGCAGAGGTGGTTATGATAGAATCCCCTACTCCTATCTTTTCCCTTTTTAATTGAAGCCTACATAAATCTTTGTAAAAGTGATTAACAAAGACTATATTTACCATGTATTATTTGACATTCTGAGTTTGCCAAAATCTTTTTGTATACAAACAAGATTTAAAGTTGAAATAAACAGCTTATTTTTTGTAATGCAGTGAATCAGAAAAACTCCCATTACTGAAAGTAAATTAACAGCATTTACATTGTTCTTAAAAGAGATGTTTAATTTGTTAGAGGTTTTGTGTTGCTTTTCTCACTTTGCACATAAAGTGTTAGAAGAGAATGTTGTTTGAACAAAATTGAATTTGCTTTGTTTGTATTGGAAAGTGTCTAGTTTTGAAATGAATACACGTAATGGAACTAGACAGGAAAATGTACACATTTTTCTCTCTAGGGAATACTGCTCAGAGTTTTACATAATTGCTTCTGTCTGTGATTCTTTATTTACTTCTATCTCTTACCATTTAAGAAAAAGATAGTTTTGCAATCTCAACTGACAGAATATCACATCATGTGAACTCATAAATCTTTTTGCCTGTTATAATATAGTAAGACAAAGGAAAAAAAAGATTGACATTGCATTGTACGTGGCTGCTCTCAGTGTAGGCTCCAATAAGATTGAACTATGTTTCCACAGCACCAAGTACTGTTCAATATATTTAAATAATGTTGAACTGCAAGATGGATTCCTACACTAAAGCCAATTGAATTAATCACCACATTTTTTTTCCTTACTCATCCATACTTAAGTTCTTCTATATTTTAACAATAGGAGTCTGGTATTACATCATCATCATGGCTAGGCTTCGCGAACGAAGATTTGAGAAGGGCTCTACCCACGTTTGCTGCAAATGCACTGATGGCTAAAAAGGCCAATGCGAGATAGACAAGTCCAGTTGCAGAAGGCGCAGAAGAAAGACTCCCCAGGTGATATCAACAAGATGCGATTCTTTCTGCATTGTCTTTTCTCCTCGAGAGTGATCCTGCGTGTGTTCTCAAAAGCAGCAACAGCGTTACAGATGGTGTGTCTCCAGGCCTCCCGATTGGAGGCCAGGGTAGACCAATGGTGGTGATCAATATGGCCAAGGCTGAGGGATTGTTTCAGGCAGTCCTTGTATCTCCTCTTCAGGGCTCCTCTCTTGCGGCAGCCAGTGGCAAGTTCCCCATAGAGCACAATCTTAGGGAGGCAGCAGTCCTACATCCTGGAGACGTGCCCTGCCCAGCACAGCTGTGTTCTCAGCAGCATGGCCTCAATGCTTGTGACTGCTGCCTATTCAAGGACAGACGTGTTGGTCACATAATCCATCCAGTGGATATTTAGGCTTGTACAGAGGCAGCGCTGATGGAAGTGTTCTAAGAGACGCAAGTGGTGGCCATAAATGACCCATGATTCAGATCCATATAAAAGAGTAGACAGTACAATGGCTCTGTAAACGCTGATCTTTGTACTTTTCTTTAGATGTTTGCTTCACTGCACTCTTTTATGGAGTTTACCAAAAGCTCTGTATACCTTTGCTAACCCGTTGTTTATTTCTTTGTCAATCTTACTGTCCAAGGAGATGATGCTTCCCAGGTAATTAAATTGCTGGACTGATTTGAGCTCTGATTCACCAGTGATGATATGGGGATAATGGAAGACTTCCTGAGGTGCAGGCTGATAGAAAACTTCTGTCTTCTTCAAGCTGACTTCCATCCCAAAACACTCAGCAGCCTCTGCAAAGCAGGATGTTAAACGATGCAGAGCTACTTCTGTGTGGGCGACAAGGGCAGCATTGTCAGCGTAAAGCAGCTCAAGGACAAGATGATTTAAGGTCGCAGTATGGGCTTTCAGTTGCCTTAGGTTGAAAAGGTTTCCATCAATACAATATCGAATGTAGATACCGTTTTCTTCATCGAGATCTGTTGTGGCCCTTTGGAGCATGGAAACTGCTTTACGCTCTTGATCGCTCCAGAAAGATTCGTCCATTCTCATAGTGGTTTGTTAGTGCTTTGAGGGTGATAGTGCATCCATTTGGAACCTGTTTTTTTTTCTAATCAGCTGTCAGATTCTGCTTTCCTCTATCTTGCAGAAACTAAAAGCTCCTTGCCCTTTATCAGTTAAATGTCATCTTTAATTTCTTCTGACGTTTGAGCCTTTTGTTTGAAAAGCTGTGATCACACAAAAAAACCATTCCCTTAGTTGTTTTGGACATGATTCACTATCTCGTCAAATGACAATAGACGATAAAAATATTACTGTGAACTGTTGCAAAACATCTATTTTAAACTCAAGTGCTCTCAGTGCTTGCCAAATCAAAGATTATAATGGAGATTTTATACTTCAGTGTACAAATCACCTTGCACTTTAACTGGACAGCTAATTAAATCATAAGTAGAAAAGAGAGCTACATGATCTGCACAGCTAAAAAAAATAGTTGACTCTTTATGACCCTCATCTTTCATTTTATGTAGGTAGTTGTTCATTATAATGTTAACCAGACCAGAAGACTGATGTCGCTTGAAGCATAATTTAAAAAAAAACAACAACATATTTCTTCTACAAATATTATATCTTCTCTCCAAAACAATCTGCTAAAAAAAAAAAAAAAGTTCAAAAATGTAAATACCAAGTTTAGTCAGGCTTAATTTATTATATCATCCAAATGTTACCTTGAACGTATGTGGCATGCACAGCAACACAGCCTAACTGGAGGAAAAACATACAAAAAAGTGGTATTTTATGTATTCTTCTGCTGCCATGAAAAGATAGAATACTAATCAAAGACCTGTATTTTTTCCTACTGCATTTTAATCTCATTCTTTTTCCTCTATGATTGTTTTGTAAGATAAACTATAAATAAAAGAAAATTATGTTTACTAGTTAAATGCTCTTGACCCTTGCTAATTTCTTTAGGTTTTCTTTCTATTTTATGTATTTACTTTTTTAAATTATGAAATTATCTGGTCTGTTCTGGCCTTTTTTGTTTTACAGCAGGCAGCACACTGAGAGACTAGAAAACAACCAGGTAGATGGAAACTTTCATGAGTTATGCATGTACAATATTTTATACTCCACTACTGCTCCTAGTTATTGGTGGAACTAGAGGAACTCCAGTATATCCTACTAGCTGTGTTACATAAACACTAAATCATTTGCTGCAATCTCTAATTCTTGTTTAGTCTTTAATAACAAGACTTTTGTTTCCCTCCATCTGCTAATTCCTCTTCTACCTGCAGAAGTCTTTCTGGCCTGTGCTAATATCCTTTCTCTTACTTGTCTTTGTTGTGGAAGGAATAACGCACTTCACACTTAAGAAAGATGCCACAATATACCTCATTAATAAAATTATTATAAAATTCAATAGTAAATGTTACCGTGATTTAATAAGATTCCATGGCAAGGTACACTTGTTTATTTACTGAATAGACAACAGAATCAAATCAAACTCTCAGGGAGATCCTCTGTTAGAGTCACAATACACAGAAATAACCCACTTGACTTCTAAATTCCTTCTCATAGCAAAGCCCAGGTACAGGTGGATCTATGCTTGGTTCTAGACTTGGTCAATGTTTTATGTCTAAAAGAGTACATGTGCACAATCAATCCTTTGTATGAGTTAGCTAAAATTTTAAAGATTAGCATGCTGCAGTAACTTACTGAGAATGTGTTCTGCCTCGAGGAGTAACCCTGAGAGATGTCCTTACTCAAGGGAGGATCCTGGTGTGCAGCTCACTGCTCTGTAGGAGAGTTTACCGTGTTTTTATTTATCCCCCAAAGTCCAGAGTAAGCTGGATACAGCCATCACACCTGTGCTGGTTCTAATGGCTTGCTGCTGGATGTGAGGGTTGTGCGTGGGAGCAACGCCACCTCAGTCCTAGACAGTGGCATCCATTTATTTTTCTCACTGCCTCCCTGTTCCTATAGCATTTATTTTCACCTCGTCCCTAACTTTAAAAGGTGGAAAGCACACAGCTAGGAGTTGATTGTCACCTTTTAATTCTGAACCACATGTTCTCACTCGAAACTCTCACTCTGCACCAATTTCATCGCTGCAGTATAAATTATTTTTAATAGTAATCTTTACTGCAAAACTGTGCTATCTGAAAGTAATTACAGCTAATTCAAAGAAGGAAGGCACAGTGGATTAAGTTTAGGTAAAAGCTGAACTACTGGTTGCTCACTGTGCCCTCAGCAGAAAGATGGGATGAAATAGTTAAAACAGGAACCATAAAGCTACTGGGTCAAGATAAAGACAGGAAGATTCCCTACTAGGTCAAATGGACTTGATGTGGGGAAAATTAATTTATTACCAATTAAAATAAATACTTACAGGTAGTGGGAAACAACACAACAGATATACACATCAGACAAATAAAAACATATTTCTTCACCCCATTCCCAGGCTCAGCTTCATCTCTTCACTCCTGACTCTATTTCCTCCTCCAGGAGGGGCATTGGAGAACGGGGATTGGGGAGCTGTCATAACGGCTCCTCTCTGGCGATCCTTCCTCCTCACACTTTCCCTTGCTTCATCGCGGATCTTTCCCAGGGGCCGCAGGGAAACACCCGCCCCACCGGGGTCCCTGCTGGAGCCGCAGGGCCATCCCTGCCGGGGTCTCTCCTCCCCTCCCGCCCTCCTCCCGCTCTGCCCTCCGGGCTCACAGGGCTGTTTCTCACCCGGTTCCCCTCCCTCAGCCCTGGCTGCCGGGCAGCGTTTTGCCCTCCCTTGCCCAGGCTTTCCCCGGGGCTCTCGCCAGTCCTCCCGCCCGTGGCCGAGGGGCTCAGCCGTGCCCTGCCCTGGGGCCGCTGGAGCCCCTGGGACCGGCGGTGTCCGGGTGGGGCAGCCCTGGTTGCTCCACACGGGGACCGCCCGACACCGGGGCAGAACCCCGTCGTCATCATTTAGGCATACAGAAGGCAGAGGAGGAAGGAAATCAACAACTGACCATATCAGTACTTTTTTGAAACTAAACTGTACCTTTTTAATTTCAAAACATGAAATGTAACAGGCATGCACAGCTCCCTGAAGATAGTTTTGCAAGCATTCAGAATATTCATATGGAGAATTACCTACACATGTCAAAAATATTGTAGATTTTTTTTTCTACTGTATAGCTAATAAAAATCAATGCATCATTTCTGTTCTGTATTATAGAAAAAGACATCTCTGTCTTTTAAACCATAATGATGATCAAAAAAAAAAAAGGGAAGTTTGAAAATTATGAATAGGACAGGAGCAGAAGATTGGCAATAGGATATTTTATGACCTACCTAGTTGAATAATCTTCTTTGGATCAAATATCTTTCCAGATTAATACCACAAAAGAAAAATCCTTCCAAGGAAGAATCAAAGTTTGTTCCAGAATGTCTTAGAAAAAGAACATTTTATTTGAAAAAATATATATATACACACAAAAAAAAATTCATTCATATTAAAAAGAAGCCTCAATATCTATTCAGTGAGAAAATCTGACTTTAGGATATATAAACATACAAGAATTCTTGTTCTATTTTTGTTAAATCATATACTTTTTAAGAGAAACAATGTAAACAGAAACTTTACATAACATTCCTGTGCTTCTTGTAAGCCTCCCATTTAATTTGAATAACTGACTCCTGATACCATTTGCTCCTAAAAGTTTTTTATTTCCTTTTGGCCTTTAAATGGATTAATTTTGAAGTATATGTATTTCACTTTAAATAAATTTACTGTTGCATTTCTGATGTATTCAAAAAAGATGATTTATCCACCTTTTTTCTTCTAAAGATTATTTTCTGAGGTCCTTTCTATGTTGGGATAATTTGAAAAGTGACTTTGCATAAATTATATGGGAATCATCTAGTCTTTCCTGAAGTATAAATGTATTTGAAACATGGGCCTTGCAAATTGGCACTATATGATAATTAGGGCATGAAGTTCTGCATTGTATATAACTTTGCCACTTTTATCAACATAAACTTTGAATGATTTATATCTAGTACTAGTAGCAGCTGGGAATTACATTCATTTATATTTTAGAGGCAATTCCCAGACAATGCTAATGCTACAAGAGCTTCAGACAGAGGGGGAGCTATTAAACTTAGTGGATTCTGTTTAAAGAGTCAGATTTCAAGTTAGACTGTTATCCTGAATTTCATAGGGGTAAATAATGAGCCAGGTTAAATTCTAGTAATGTCTGACAGGACCTACTGTGAATCAGTTTTTCTCCTAATTAATTAAGATATCTATGACTGAGCTTGATTAGTACAGACTAATTGAATTTCTGAAAGTCTTTTAGTGAGATCCATCATCACAGATTTTTAAAGATATTATGGAATAATTTTGCATTAATAAATAACAGGTTAAAAGACAAGAAGTAGAGAGTATAAGTATATGTTTGGTTTTTCAGAGTGGGTGGAGATAACCAGGAAAATCCTGAGGACATCTGTGCTGGGACTAATGCTGTTTAATCCATTCAGACATAATGTGAAAAAATAGATTAAGAATGAGATGGTACTAACACTACTAAGTTGTTTTGTTCAGTACAGAGAGGGGCCATGACGAAGAACTGCAGAAGGATCTTGCAAGATGGGATGACTAGACATTGGAGTGATATGGAATCGAATATGGACCAAAGTAACTTGAAACTGTGCAGTCTATTCTAACCATGCACCTGAAATGCTATGTTCTAAGCTGACAGTTATCAGTTTAAATGAAATCTGAGGGTTTAAAAAGATAATATCATGAAAATATCAGCTCAGTGCTCATTATTGTTCAGAAAAAAAAATCAAATGTTCAGAGTTTTTGGTGTAGAAAGAGAAATCTGAGAGCAACATTGCACTGTTACACTATCATATAAATCCATGCTATTTCTTCTGGCAAAAGGTGTTAGAGTAGTGGAGCTCTGCCAGCAGGATATTACGAGTGGCACAGGTGGCCCGGGAAGCTTCACAGAAGAGAAGCCTTTGAGGAACTATGACATACAGAAATTCTTCCTCTTATATGGAAGGGTCTTCAGGTGAAAATTGCTTAAGGACAGGAAGGTTTCCAAAGACTTTTGCCCTCTTATGTAATAATTTGTTTTGGAACACTGTCAGTAACCAATTAGTAAGCAAATACCTTTATTTTTTATGTCTTACAGTCTTAGAGGAATGTATCTACTGCCTCTGCAAGACTACTGCTTTTCCAAGTACATAGGAAAGACCCTGATTATAGCAAGTGTTTGGAGCAGTATGAAAATGTGAACTTTTTGATTCTTATGAGTAGTGAACAAGTTATTTTAAATTAAGTTTCTGAACCTAAATAAGGTGGCTCTTTTGAAGTTTAACCCTGGTATGTAACTCAGCACCACGCAGTCACTTGCTCACTCCCCACAGCCCAGTGGGATAACAGAGAGAATTGAAAGGGGAAAAGTGAGAAAATGTGTGCATTGAGATAAGGTCAGTTTAACAGGGGAAGCAAAGTAGTGCATGCAAACAAAGAAAAATAAGGAATTCATTCACTACTTCCCATCATCAGGCAGAGGTTTAAATATTTTCGGGAAAGCAGGACTTCATGTGTAGTGGCTAGTTGGAAATACAAGTACCATAACTCTGGACATTCCCCTATTCCTTCTTCTTCTCCCAGCCTTTTATTGCTGACCAGCTGGGAACACCTGTTCTGTCTGTGTCCCATCCCACCCTCTTGTGCAGCTCCAGCTTACTCGCAGCAAGGCAGCTTTAGAAAAGGAAAAGGCCTTGATGCTGTACGAGCACCGCTCAGCAACAGCTAAACCACTGATGTGTTATCAACAATGTTTTGGTCAGAAATCCATAAAATAGTACCATATAAGATACTATAAAGAAATCTGACTATCCCAGACAAAACCAGTACAGAAGTTTAATTTATTTTTAACATGTGAATGTTGTCATGATTCTAAAATATTTGCTTTTAATCAGTATAATAAATTGTGAGATACTGCATAGAGGATGACCTATGGTGGAAATACATCTGTAGAAATGGTCTGCAGTTAAACAAAGAGTCTTAAGACTTGTTTAGATTCCTTTCTCTGCTCTATTCATTGACTATGGGAGTTGTCCTTTTGGGCAATTTAAAACTAAGCTGTAACAGAAATATATTAATGCATTCATCCTCACATTTACTTCCACTAGATTTACTCAGGCAGCTTTTGCCTGCTAATACACTTTAGTAGAAAAAAATTCTTTATAATAGCTTAAAAAAGTTTTTTCAGTTAGTTGTGATATGGAAGACTTTGTGGCTAAAATAAGTTTGTGGGTTTTTTTGGTACAAGAACGTTACATTTTGCTTTTTTGTGTTGGGGTGTCTGTTTAACAGACTGAATGATTTTAAGGAATTCTTAGGCTAGAGAACCATCAGTCTTATGTGATAAAGGTGTTGCTTTTCTTTAATTGTTAATGACTTTTTCCAGAATGAGTTTGTGGGCTGGGGAAGTATTAAGTGAATTATTTCTGAATTATTTCAGAAGTAACCCTTATGTTTAATCTGATTTAATCCCAAATTGAACATCAGACTGCTGCCATCATGACATGCCTGCATAACTACAAATATATTTATTGTTATGCGCTATGGTACCCTAACTGCTACATCTATAATATATGCTGAGAACATTTTGAACTATGGACACCAATAATTCAGCACTAAGAAAACAAAATTTTCATAAGGAAACCAAAATCTACTTGTATGTAGTGGTACCCACACAATCAGATCTACAGCCCTCAATCTGCATCCACTCAGACGGGGATTAAAAAGCACCTGAGCAACAACAACAAAAGAGTATGTCTATATTGAAGAGTCTAAGTACCAAAAATACATTTGTGTCAAGCAGTAGGTGTTCACCTCGTACACACAGAAGCAGATGTAAAATCTAAGAATTCACACGTGCTTTTATTGTGTGCACATCCTTTTTTCTATTCACAACTGATCACCTGTTTTTGCACTGGTATCATCCATACTGTGTATCTTGTGCCCCTCAGCCATGAAAGAAGAGATGAGAAATGGGACTGTCTGAATGAAATCCATCCCTGGGGGCCTTTGCTGCAAAAACTATTAAAATGTGACTGCAGTAGCACTGTAAAGGAGGGATTAAGAAAGACTGAGCTGTAAAATTTTCTCTTTCCTATCACTCTCACCACAGGTTAGCATAGAGGAAATGAATCTAAAATCAGTTAAAACAATAATGAAAAGGAAAAAGCCCAAACATATTTTAAAAAAATTTGGGCTTTGAAGTACTACTTTCTATTTTTTTTAAATAGTAATTGAACTAAAACATTCTATATCCTAAAAGTGTTGCCTTTTTTTTTTTTTTTTACTAGATTTAACCTGTCTTTCTTTAAACTGCAATTATTTTGCATGTCAGTATACTGTCTCAAATCTCTTTTCCCTTTTTAATCTCCTATTTGTTACAATTGTATTTTTTCTTCATCGGATACTTACGGTCCAATACAAAGATATAAGACAAGTAATTCCTACATTTCTGTGAATATGCTGCTCCTTGGAAAGAAACAAAAAAATTCCCAGGCATTCAACTAATTCATGTAGAGAAAGAAGCTGGGGGTCAGAGAAAGTGTGAGGAATATGAGTTTGACCAAACTGCTATGATTTCCATTTAAATTGCTATATTTTCTGAAAGACATAGAAGATGACAACAAATCTTATATGTGCTTTAGACAATGGCTCATTTCCTAAGCTAAGATAGGGTGCCAGAAATGTAACACCAGTATGAATTTTCCTTGTCTAGGGAAAGGCATGATCCATTATTTTTCCTGATGGCATATATTCAAAAAGCACAATTCTGGATAACTTTGACAATCAAACTTTCTTTTCCAAGCACAGTTGAAGCAAGCATATGGGACTGAAGTAAAACTGTAAAAATAATTCTAGCTGACACCACTCTGACTAGTATAGCTTGTTTATTAGCATTACATGTGTTCTTTTAATTTGAGTTTGCTGTCACTATGAGACTCTGGTGAGTTTAATTTTAATTATATACAAATAATAAAGATGCCTTTCTCTAGAATCTTCATCTCTGAGAGAGATGCCTGTGTATTTTTTTTTTTTTTTGTGTTTGGAAAGAAATGATTAAATTAGGAGGACAGAAATATTAAGAGTAATATTTTCTTTTTTGCATAATGCAATATTTATTCCCATTTCTCTTCCTTTGTTAGCACTTTAAAAATATGAATCCAGTGCTTCTAAATCCAGATGATCAGTTATTTACTGTCTAGCTGACAGCTAAGAGGATAGTCAACCCTTTTTTTTTCTATTAAAGAATTAGTATGGTCACCATATCAGTAGAAAAAGGTGCTGCTTCTACCTGATTCATCTGAAAAAATGATTTAATGTGGTCACATTAAAAATACAATTTTATGTCTAAGTGGGATTCAGTACTGGATTTAAGAGTGAAGCAAAGCCAACTTCCTTCCCTCCTTCCTTCCTTTCTTCCCACTTTTCTAAGACAAAATGTTTTCCTCCGTGTTTTTCCCTGCATATTAATTTTTCAAAAGTTATAAATATAATATAATTTATTATATAATATATGAATATATTTAATATAAAATAAATATAAATATATAATATATAAAAATATGCAATATATTATATATAAATATATAAACATGTATATAAACAAATATGCAAATATATAAATAAATATAAAATTATATAATATAATATAAAATAAATTAATAAACATATTGATTTATTAAAAGTTTGCTATGTTGATGGTGGATGGTTCACTGGGGAAGAAATCTGATTTAGCTGGATTAAACCCTCAGTGTAACAGAAATTCACCTGCACAGAAATTCTTCATAATACTGCATTGTGCTGTGCATAAGCTTTCTCAGTGATGAAATGTTTGTCACCATTTAAGAGCTGTGAGTAGACTAAATGGATTCAGACACCAAAACACCTAAATGAGTCACATATATGCAGTTTTTGGAGTCAATAATTTCCATGTTCCTCAAGGGAGTCATCATGAGGCAGAAAAAAAGTCAGGAAGGCGGACCTGCCAACAGGTAGACGGGACCTGGATGCAGTGGGACCTGGATGCTGGGTATGTAGAGGACTCTCTGACCCTCCCCCCATGCTCTATCCTGAGTTTTTCTGCCTTCAGCAAGCTAGAGCATCCTTCTGCTGAATGATGCAATTGGCTATGGGGTTGGATAGGGAATACTCAATTCCCCACTGGGACATGCATGTTCTGAAGGTGCTTGACACTGATCAGGCTGCAGCCTCTCCAGGACCCTCCACACCTTTGCAACTGTCCCAGGAACTGGTGGGTTGTGTATGCTGTAGGAGCTCCTTTCTCGTAAGAAATTGACTTTGCAGTAAGGTTAACTAGAGCTCATAACGCTACTGCAGTTGTCAGCCAGACCCAAACCATGACAACCATCACAGTGCTGCAGTTCTGGGCTAAGGATGTTATTGATAAGTTTATGGCATTGCCACTACCTTAAGCATTTCTGCAATTGTGTTGTAGACACATCTACTTTACTATATTGGGTTCATTAAAACATTTGGTCTTATTAAAAAAAAAAAATACCCAGATAGGATAGCTAAAATTAATTCCTTTAGAAGTTCATTCTACATGTTATTTCTTTCCATGGCTCACATATGCATCACACACTCTGTTTACAAAGCTTAGTAGTGAGGTCTTGAGAGAAAATACTCTTATTCCCTTTCCATTTTCTGTTCACCAATTCCTTTGATCTTTGAGACATTTTGTCTCTCTTTTTGCTGTCACATGAAGGAGGAGGCAGATCAGAGAAATGTCAAAAGAAATGTTGGAGAATTGACAAAACAGTAGATCAGCTGTGACAGAAAAGTAATATTAGCTTTAATCAATTAATAGTATATACTAGACGTTTTCTACTGCTGATATAATTATTTAAATGAAGGGGATATGAAGGACTGGGCTTCTGGCTAAGAAGGAGTGACCTAGTTGTTAGTCACAGCTCTTAAACGCCACCCAAAAAGATTTACTGGAAGTATCAGCTACTTTAAAGTATGTACCTTCTTATACAAAAGATAGGTTGGAGTTTAAGGATAATCTAGAACTACATTATAGAGGGTTTAAGTAATTTTTGTAGCTGGGAGGAGCACAAAGCCATTAAACATTAAAACTACCCAAAGTTACTAGAAAGGATATATTCAATAAGAAAGAGGTGTAGACAGCTGTAGTCACCATTTAGGAATTATTTAACAGAAGTGGTGGGTTGTGTTGGCGTGTTTCCACTTCACATCACTAGTTTAACAGCTATAAAGCAGAAAGGAACACACTATAAATGTACTCTTTACTACCATTATATTTTGGGGTGCAGGACTCTCTTAAATCTGGATTTACACAGCTTTGCTTTCAAAAAGTTTTCAAACAGAAATACTTAGTGAAGGCTATAATGAAACTGTCTCTTTGTGTTGGAATTAATTTGCAGATGATACTACATACATTCCCATTTTAAATCTGAGTAATTTTAATGTTGAATTTACTTCAGTTGAAACAGTAAAATCATTATAGAACTTCTTTTACACTCTGTTCAGATTCACGTAGAAATTTGACCTTTATAAATAGCACCATTTGAAGGGGGAGAAAGCTACAGAAACCACTAGGAAGTCACAAAAAGGCATTCAACCTGCAGCGCTGTTTCATAATTCTTAATATTCACCTGACAGTCAAACTTGGGATTCATAATTGGCTTTTGTTGATAAGACTCTGCTATACAGAGAAAGAGAAGACATGGGTGATTAAACAGGTGAAAGAAGCTGCTTTATTCGGTTGTCTGCAGTTTCAAGTAGTGAAATGCATACAAAGGAGAAAAATATTTTTAATTCACATACACTTCTCTGAAATAAAGATTAAATAGGAATAAAATTAAAAAACCTGATACAAACCACTGAAAGCCAAGATAGAGGGATTTGTCTGTAAACAAAATACCTGACAAATGAAATATGATTTCTAAAAAAAATATCCATTTTAAGACTGTAAATAGATTGTGAATTTACATTACCATATTTAGAAGTATATAGTAAACAAATAACTAAAAGTAAGAAAAAAATTAGTAATTACAGGTAATACTAAATCTAATCTTAAAAGATATGAGTGACAAAACATAAATTACTGTCTTTCAGTGGAGGTGATGAAGTTTTAAATTTTGTTGTCTTTAGATAAGCTACAATGTGGAGATCTGGAATTTGATTAAAAGAAATTTCGAATTAAAAAAACCCCAAACATAACTCTTCATCAGCTGCAATCTTGCAAGAAACAGTACTAGTGCATTGTAGATCCATTTTACAGAGAGCAAGTACACATTCATAGAAAAGTGCAAATATTCTTGTTTCATTTTATGTTTGCAAAGTTAAATACGATTGTAACATTATACATTGTATTTAGCAAATTTGCAAACTCTTATCCATTCTGCTATCAGAGCCTTAGTGGAATGGTTCTGTTTGTGCCTTCAGGAAAATTTTGCTGCCCCATAAAGTAGTATTTCTGATTGTATAAAAATCATACCTCACATTTTCTTCCATTTTATAAAGACATGGAGATACAATAAGTTATTCATTGTTCAAATTCACAAAGTCAATATAAATAAATTCCAAGATCATTTTGCTAACATTCTATTTTCCATATTTTTTAAATTATCAAAAGTTAACTGCATAAACCCATAAAAACTACACTTATTTTGCTTTGCTGCTTTCAGCAAGAGATTGGACAAGATGACCTTCAGAGGTCTTTTCTAACTAAAGTTATCCTATGCATCTGTTACTCTTTCTCACATCTTCTAAGTTAGTGTTTTAAATAAAAATATAAGCTAAAGGAATTTTATACTGGAATATTCACATCTAAAGTTGTTATGCATGTTAGTTACATTTTCAAAAATTTCTAAATGTCTGTATGGTCCTTTCATATTAAACACTTCAGAGGTACTGGTAAGTATCCTTTAAATGATAGGAGTATTACCACCTCTACCTGACAGATACAATTTTAAGGTTAACAAGTAATGATTATTCTTAATTCCATGCCAGACTAGAACTAGACAATACAATGCAAAAGGAAATTAAGGGAAACCTGAAGTACTTCAGACTAAAAAAAGTAGAAGTGTGTGTTTCTGGGAATTAGATACAGTCAGGGCATAGCTAGCTCAGTAGCTGTTAGATGCACTAACCCTTGTTATTGCCTTTGACTCAGGAGTTCATAACCTTCTGATTGCTGTAAGTTTTAGAATTTAGAATTTAGAACAGGAGAACAAACTGGTGAAAAGAACAAAGCTACTCTCTGATTGCTCCATTTTTCATTCTGTTTGTTCCATTTTGTCAGTGATGCGGCACAGGGCAATAGTTTTAGTCTAGGTCTTCCTGGAAACCAGCTTGTAACCAAGGAAGTGGCCATGTTCCCGGTATTCCATACAATTTGTATGTAAACCAGGATACAAATAAGAAGGGAGAGAAACCTCTTCCTCTCTTCTCTTCCAGTGAGGTTCAGGAGCAGTGGGTCGATGCATTGGTCTCACTTATCTAGAGGCTGAGGCCTGCAGCGACTGCTGCTCTGCCACAAGGGAGGTTGGAGAGTGCTGGCCATGTCTGGTAATCTTGTTTTTTTCTGAGGGACATGGTGAGATTTCATTTTGCTAGTTCTTTATTTTACTAATTCTTATGTTCGATTGTGCATATCTGTTTTAGTTTTCTTTTTGTCCCTTTTCCCCCTTTCCCTTTGGGGTGCTGGAGGGGGGATTTGTGTTTGGAGTGCCTTTGCTGTGTACATCATATTTTAATTGTATATAACTGTGATATATATAAAAATATATATTTTTTATATAATTTGATGGGTTTTGCGTTCTTCAATTTTTATAGTTTTTTCCTTTGCCCTAAGGAAAGAAGGGAAGAGGAAGGGGTTGTTACTGTGAGTTTGGGCATTTGGCAGGGAGCCATGTCTAAAACATCACACACAGCATGGTTATATTGTTTTTATTCTATCAGAATAACATAATGGAAAAAAATAATAAGAGACATATTATAAAAGAGTTTAGGTTCCAAATGTAAGCTTTAGGCAAAATCACTGATTCTTGATCTCAAAAGTTTCAAGCATCTTTACATAAAGCTTGATTCTGAGGACTTCCAGGTTCAGGAGTCAGGAATTTTTAATTCCCTGTAAATAAATGAATGTAGTCTAATAAACGGTCTGAAAGTGGTGGTTGCTGCTTTCTTTCTAGAGGAGTAGTAGAAAGTACCTCTTCATGTTCTTTTCCTTTGGTATAAAGAAATTAAGGTACACAGCATGCAGGTGTGCCCTATCCAGAAGTCTGTCGGCTCTTTATGGACAGGAAATATGTCACTCTTCCAGTGAAAGCTGTTTTACAACACCAAAAAGAACTGACGGCTAATAAGTCTGGAAAAAAACCTGTGAGGCAGAGCACATTTCCAGCAGGACAAATCCAAGGTTACAAGTCCACACTGAGCATTATTTACACTTTTTTTAATATGCATAATTATCTTTGAACTAGGGACTAGAATTTCAGTCTCTTTGCTTGTGAAAAAAAAAAAAAAAAAAAAAAAAGGAAGTTTATCTTCAAATACCCTCAGTATATTTCCTGTTAACAAACCCCAGCTGGCTTTCCACTGGGCATATTGCTTCCAGATGACTGTAGGAGTATCCAAAGTATGTTGGCTGTGGTGATAACCTTTTATAGGTGCCTACTATCTTCTGGGAAACCTGGACACATGATCTACAATTCTGGGAACTAGGAGTTATGTTAGATTTACTTTGGGTATCTCTTAGAATCAGCAGTTAGGATAGTGTGGCTTTAGGAACTAAACACAGTTACCAGGGTCATCTGCCATGTCTTAATAATACAACCATTCTTCTACAATAAGCCAAAAACATATAAAGGCAAAAAAATTTCCTTGGCTCTCTTCATGTTTAAAAAGAGCAAAGAAATTTGCTAGAAGCTTCTTAAATTTTAGGAGCATTTTGTGTCACAGATGCCTACTTTAGTTATATGATTTAAATATAGGAATGGCTTTTCTTAGGATAGCAACAGTGTTTTGTAACTGATAGCCTCATTCTACCTCACAGGTTCTAAACCTCACAATTCTCCAATTCATTTCCAGTTCACAACTGCTACTTTTTCAGTGCTATTATTCATCTAACTATTTGGGGAAAAAAAGCCCAGATTTTGCTTTTTTTCCCGCAAGCTTTTCAGGTGAACTGTACCAAAACTACGAGAAAGTATGCAAGTCCCAGATTAATTGTATGTGATATTGAACAATTAACAGAAACCAACCATTTGCATTTTAATAACATTCTAACCATCTGGTAAATGAATCCATTAATCTTTATTAGCTGGGTATCAGAGACTGGATTTTAGAGTTCACTGATGTGTGCATGAGTAAAAAGGAGAATTTAAGCAATGAAATAATTTTTCCAGCAAAAACTACAAATAAGAAGTTGAGCTTGACTAATATGATGTAAGATACTGATCTATATTCACGGTAAGGAAAAAAGTAAAAGCTGATAGGTTTAAATAATGTGGCAGCTATCACATGAATCAAGTGACTGGGTCATCAAAATGAAACTGGTACTTTCCATTGACCTTATGATATTAAGATTAAAAGAAAAACTCTCTAGATCGAAGTGGAAAATCAGAGGTGCAATTGAACCTTTTGGTGTTTCAGAATTGAGTCTAAAATTAGTTACTGACTGAGAAGATTGGGAATGTTATGGAATTAACATAACGTAATGTGGCTGTGCTCAGGAAAAAGGTCAGGTTGCTTCCAAACTCTCATACAGAGTACATCAAAGCTTAACAGATGAACAGCATGAAGTATGCGTATTAGTGTGAGGAGATATTATTATTTTCTCCCACAGGCCTTGTTGCTGGGTTTGCGCTCTCTTTTATGCATTGTAGTCACAGTTGCACAACCAGAAGTTTCTAGTTAAATAACCTATTTCAAGCAAAATTCATTGTTTCTGCAGAGGGTAGATCTTGATGACGTAACCTTTAAAGCTGCAATTTGACTGTATCTGTGATTATTTGCAGGGTTTGCATCTGTACTTATTATTCTTTCATCGCTGCTTACTTCTCAACTAATTACTTCTCAGAGGAATCACAGGAGCATCAAATTGTTTTCAGCACCTCTACACTACCCAAGGAAAGCAACTTTAGTCCTCATTTCTTCCCTGATACTAAGGTGAAAACTGGATAAATGGAACAACATATCCATCCCTTTATCCCTGAAAAGGTAAAGCATCTGTTTTGCTCATGACAATAATTAGTAAGTGATCTCCCTCTATTTCAACCCACAAAGTTTTCCAGTTGGTTTCCTCCATCCTCCTCCATCCTTGTTAAGAAGGAGAAGTGAGAGAGTGGCTGGATGGGTATCTAGCAGCTGCTCAAGGTCAACTCACCACAAAAGCCTGGCATCTAATTTGCTTTATGAATTCTGATTGAGTATCAAACTGGTATTTAAATGGAATCAGCTATTAACCCCCCCAAGTATCCTAACCAGTAGTGGCTCACTGATAGCATGTTACCTGTGGATCTTGACAGGTGTGAGAGATGGGCCTGTGTGAATCTCATGAAGTGTGAGGTCCTGCAACTGGGTGGGGGCAATCCCAAGCACTACACAGTCTATGTGGAGAAAGGATTGAGAACAACCCTGAGAAGGACTTGCAAGTTTTGTTGACAAGAAGCTCGGCATGACCCAGCAATGTGTATGTGAGCCTAAAAAGTCAAGTGTATCCTGAACTGCATCAAAAGAACCATGGAAAAGGTGGTGGTTCAGCTCTTCTACTCCATTCTCAGGAGAACCCATCTGGAGTGCTGAGTTCAGCTTCGGGACCACCAACATAAGGACTTGGACTTGCTGGAGTGAGTCCAGAGGAGGGCCGAAAAGATGATCGGAGGGGTGGAGCACCTCTCCTTTGCAGACAGGCTGAGAGAACTGGGGATATTCAGCCTGACAAAGAGAAGGCTCCAGGGAGACATTAGTGCAGCCTTCTAGTATCTAAAGGGGGCTACAACAAAGCTGGAGAGTGACATTTTACAAGGGCATCTAGTAACAAGACAAGGGGGAATGGATTCAAACTTGAAAGAGGGTAGGTTTAAGTTAGTTATATATGGAAGAAATTCTTTACTGCAAGGGTGGTGAGGCCCTGGAACAAGTTGTCCGAACAAGTTGTCCAAACAAGTTGTGGATGTGTTCAAGGACAGGTAGGATGGGGTTTTGAGCAACCTAGTCTGGTGGAAGATGTCCCTGTCCGTGATGGTGGGTTGGAACTTCATGATCTTAAAGGTCCCTTCAAACACAGCCATTCTAGGATTCTATAAATTTAAGATTTTTATTTTTTAACTATTTTAATGATTTTTAATTTCATCTCCTTGTGTCCTTCCGAGTTGTATACCTTTTAAGATCTTCCCGCAGTTTTTCCACACCTGGTTCTCATTCTTGCTACTGTAAATAAGTAATTCATCGATACTTTTTCTTTTTACAATGTTAGTCACTCATATTTTTTGAAGTTATCCAAAGAGTTATTTGATATATATACCTCAAGGTAGCATAAAGAGAATATGATGCATGTTTTCTCAGGAGATACTTTTACTGATAATTTTAAAAAATAAGGGAGAAAATAAGAGATCTTGTTGAAAGTTTAAAGGGTAGCATACAACTAAAATTCCACAAAGCACTGACCCAGCACACACCAACACACACAACTTAGCAAAATATAACCCATCAGTTTTAAGTTACCCAAAACACTAAGAAAAGAGATTAAGAAAAGAAAAAGGAGTAAAGAAAGAGAAGAGGAAAGAGAAAGAAGACAGAAGAGGGCTTCAGGGTGGAGTGAGGAGCAGTATTCCTCCTGTACCAGCCAATTTAAGGCTGGGTTAGGGGCTCCAGGAGGCATCGTTTGGGTATGCTTCTAGGCTGCCTTTGTCTGACAGCTGCTCCAGGGCTGCAGGGGCATGAGGCTGCAGGGGCTGCCATGTGGGCCTGACCTCACCTCTGTGAGATTCAACACCATCCTTCCCCTCCCGCTGCTAACACACACATCTGAGTTGGTTGTGACCCAACAATATAATAATGTGATATAATAATGTGTCTCACACCTCCTTCCACTGAAAGAAAAGGCTACTTGTTCCTAAGACTGGTTCTTCTGTTTTTGCTGATTATTTTTCCTATTCAAGCACTTTAGTTATTTTGCCATGATTTCTTATTGTACAGAAAGCTTATGTATACTTGAGTCCCTTAAGATTACTTAACAAGTTTAAATTTCAAAAATGAACCACATAATGGGCTTTAAAACCAAAGTTTAACTTAAAAGCAATTCAGTTGTTACTAGCCTGATACTCATGTGCATGATAACACATAACAAAAGAATAAAGCACAGAGTACCTTATTTTCCTGCAGATTTATCATGGCATGACTTCTCCATTTTTTTTTTTTTTTTTTTTTTTTGGCAAAAAGGAAAAGAATGGAAAAAGTAAAGCTCCCTTTATCATTATTTATCTTCCTCACATTGGTTATTTCTATGTTCTGTGAAATGCTAACTGCTAAGTTTATATTTTTAAGTTTTGTATCCTTTGTACCAAAATGTCATGGCATATGACTGGCACTGTGGGGCACATTATGCAAAACATTATGCCCTAGCCTGAAAGACTGAATACAGGGGTGAATTCTGATGCGTATTGTTACTTCAACAGTAGAGGTATCAGAAAACACAATTTCTCTAAAGTTTTGGATTGAGGCAGAATTAGAAGATCTGTCACTTTATAGCATCTCACCCAATCATTTGTTTATATTTTCTTTCTTATAGAGCTGAGAATCATAATGATGTCAGGGGATTTAACATTAGGTGTCATTTCAGTTTTGTAATGCAGTACATGATTGTAAATATTGGGAAGAGGAAGATATAAATAAAGTGAAAAGTATAATTTCTTTGTTATCAGATGATACTATTGTGTAATATACACAATCTACCCTGGGCAAACTACTTTGAATATATTATTTTCAATAAAAACATAATATCTTGCAACATGAAAACTATTATGAAACCTGTAGTGAAATTGAAAATACTTGCAAGTCACTCATTTCAGTGTTCACAGCTTATGCACAATGCAGTATTACGAGAGATTTTTGTACTGTGTGAAATTTAATTTTATTCAGTGCATGCCATTCTCCAGTGTCTTTTCTAACAGAATGTTTCAGAATTTGGTACTGTGTTTATTGAACTCATTAAACAATAACTTTCTTGGGTAGTTTTATGGCACTATTCGTGAATGGTCAGCAAGAACTGTCTTTTTAGACTATCAGGATGGATGCCATGACAATTCATACCAGCTGCTGTCTTTGCCACTAGCCTGTGATGAAATCAAAGTGAGGTTGTTTTTACTGTTTGTTGTTTCTTTTGCACTTTTTCTCCTTTTTACTTCTCTCTCCTAGCTTCCTATATCTGTTCTCAGTACTGCTTAATTTCTTGCCATGTTCCTTGGCAGAATACTGATTTTCCCATCCCTCTACCCATCTTGAATATGTCCAAAAGATGAGATGTTAAATAAATGAAAAATTATGATGAAAGCACGATATAATGGCTTATGGAAAACCTTTCCAGGAAGGCTGACCTTTCCAAGTCTAGTCATGGTTATTCAGAAAAAGCTTCAGCAGATGTGACTGTCCTCTAAAATGTTTCTTTCGTTTCTGAAGCAGTTTGTACTTGTAATTGCTTCAAAGGTACTTAAAATTCAAGCAGACAATGAGATGGGATTCTGCCTTGCTCCAGTTCTGCACCGCATGTAAAAGAACCTGCCCTAAACAAGAAGCAGTTTAATACATTATGTATGAGAAAATGTAGCAGAGTGGAAATAAGTGTATATAGTAGGAACATCTGAAAATTAAAACACCTGACCATTATAATGAATGGGATTTTACATAGCTGCACTGGGGAAAATACTTATTAAATAGAATATTTTTTAATATATCTAGTACAAATGCAGTTTATACAGTAGGAATATAGGATGTTGTGTTTGTAACTATTTCCTTGGTGGAATAGTATGTGATCACATGACCCTGTAGACAATCCCATCCCCACTCAGGAGTCAAGAAATATTTTTTGAAGACAAAAAGTAATTTCATGCTTAAACATGAGAGTAAATTGTTACTGGTAGAGGTTTTTTCATGGAAATTTAAAATTTTGAGAGATTTACTTCTGAAATTAGTCAATATTTCATATATGCTATAGAGAAAATAAAGTTTTTTAGCAAATCAGAAGGATAAAATATAATTAATTCATCACGCCTTTACAGGCGTATCCCATCAATAATTTATTAAATTTTGTAAAAGGGTATGTTTTTCACAAATTTTTAAAAGGCTTTTAATTCACCTTGCCTAAAAGCAAGTAGGGAAAGGCAAATTTTTGAGTCATGTATAAGAACGTTTTCTTTAAGAATTGGTGCAAATTAAGACTAGTTCCAAAACAGGGCATCTTATAAGTAATGGCTAAGGAGCCTTCACAGTGCTACTTTTCCTGTAGAATTTCTGTGACTAGGCTGCTAGAAGTGCGTGAAAGGATATTATCTTCTTATCAAATTATTTCCTGAAGTATTTAATTGTTTGAAGCCTTGGTTACGAGCTCTTAGATCATGAGACGAGACCAGTTTTGTACCATTATTAATTTATTTTTAAAACACAGTTTGTGGTCTTAATTTTCAGTATTGGCAAAAAATGTTACGCTGATTTTTTTAAATTTTTTTTTCTTTTCAACTGAATTTCCTAGTCTTCTGAACTTGTCTTCAGTAACATAAGCACTGTAGTAAGATGTGTAAAAATCAAATTCCTGAATGTATGTAGTTTTGATTGCAAAAAATGGATAAATTTATTTTAGGGATTTTACCTATTTTCTGAAAAGCCATTAGGAAATACCTATAAGGCAGTATAAGAGGAAAATATAGTTAAAATCAACATTCCGTTGCAAGGTGCATCAGCATATTTCCTTGGAAAAGTCTGAGATTAGAACCATATCCATTTATCTTATCATTTATCTCAAGAATCTTATTAGTAGAGGTAACAATTTGGTAGTATTTGTCAAAAATATTTGATGAAAAACACAGCTTTTTTTTTTTATTTTATTTCTTCCATGCACTCAAAACCCTCACCTACATTTGCACTGATTTTTATTGAGCTTTTAAATCACATTGAATTGAGATCAAATATGGGAAATAGTAGCTGAAAGAGGTTGATTAGAATAAAAGTTGAACTTCATCTATATTACATCCTTATTATCACAGACACTACTGAGATCTGCCTTAGAATATTCTTTAGAACTCAAGTGTACCTTCTAAATATTACATTCATTACAAACTGCCTATTACTAATTTAATTTGAAGGAGGACTGATTCCAACTATGATACTAACAGCTGTGAATGTAAAAGTATAGATAAGACTACCTCCATTATTATTACAATTCCTACGAGGTGGGTTAAGCAGTTCACATTTTCATTCATTATTTTTATATAGTAATCAAAATACTGACAGACTTGACAAAAATATTGTATAGTAAATGTCTTAAACTATGCTAGAATTTCGTATTTAAAGATGCTCACAGAAATATTAAAAAATTACTTATTTTTATTCCTTTTACTTTTTGTTATAGTAAATCCAGTGAAGGTCTAAAGTTTCTTTAAATTTCTCAGTGTATGATTGAAATTTTTCATCCTAACAGTCTTCATCAGGTTGATGAATATATATTTTATTCTCACGTACTTCCCCTGCAGAGTTCAGATGACTGCTAGGGTGTTATATCCTATCTTCACTGGTGATGCTTTTATCCATTTTAATGATGAAAAGGATTTGTTTTAACGCTGGTCATTTGCTGTTTATTAGCAGACTGTTTATTTACAGACTGATTCATTAAGGTGGCATACATACAATTTAAAAAGAAAAAGAGAGCCCTCTTATGGCAAAACTCTTGATTCTTTTCACATAAGGCAGAAGTATCTTACATCAGTTTCATCCACACCAGCTGCAGTATTTTGATTTTAGCCATTCCAGTAATATTGCTCTCTTCGTTTTCCCTTTTGCATTAAACTGTATAAATGGCTAGGTCTCAAATCACTGTCTCAATGTTTATAATGCTAAACTGACCGTGCTAAGGATTATTATCCAGTGCTGGTGTCATCTGGCATGGAATGGCTGTCATCCATTCTGTTAAGCTCTCTGATGGGACTGATCTATGACAGCTCTTGAGGCACAACCATAAGTGGTTTGAGAGAGTATTAGGTTATCCAGGCTGAAATCATGACAGGGACTATTGTAATACTTTGAACATATACACACATATAAAAGAAAACAAAAAAAAAAAAAAAAAAAAAAAAGAAAAAAAAATAAGGAAAAGAAAGAAATTATGTTAGTCCTTAGGCAAATTTCTTGGCATTAATTATTCAGATCTAGTAAAATAGAGTTAGCTGCAAGATACAGTCTGGGATTGTGGGACAGTAAAGTTTAGTGTCATAAGCACCAAGAGTTTGGCTCAAAACTCTCTGTCAATAAGATAAAATTGTCAAGTATCTAAGAAAATTCACCACAGCTAGGACACTTACTGATGAATGCACTGAAAAAAAAAAGTGATGAATAGAGGAGCATCTAGTCCTGAGGACAGAATTAATGCTCATTCACTGCTGTGCATCTCTTTGCCTCATTTCTTCCTCCTAGAACTAGACACTTTCCTTTATAAAACATGGAAGCAGCAAGAGTGAGAATGAATGGCTCTTAAACCTCTATATCTCCTGTTTTATACTAAAACAAACCTTTATGCCTGCCTTTTAAACAAGCAAAGTAGCTACCTGGTTCTAGAATAGAAATTTATGGGCAAAACATTCTTGCTCAAACTGTACGTAAAAGATTTCAAAGCTAACTGAGCAAAAAAGAGAAACCACCCTTCATTATTAAGATATTCACATACAGGGAAGAGCAAGGTCTGACACCCTAATTTTTTTTTTTTTTTTTTTTTTTTTTTTTTTTTTTAACTAAGAGGTATGGGAACAGAACATTTTAAGTATTGTAAAATTTTGAAATTATGGAAGCAAGACATAGATTTTTAAAAAAGATCTTTATTTAGTAGGACTTAAGAAGCCTCACTTTCACATCACATGCAGACACAGAACAAGATGATGTAACTACAATAATGTTATATTGCTTTCAAATGTTCATGCTCTGTTAATGAGAATTAAAGATATTCAGCGTGGGATGTTATGATTTTAACTATTGCTAAATTTCTATAGACTCTTCAACTCTGGAAACCACATGAGCTATTTCTCATGTGAGTTTAGCCTTCTTCCCCAAAATAGATCTTGCTTGAGACCTCTTCCTTCATAAAGGAAAGGACAGAGATAACTTATTTGACACAGAGCAGTTCCAATTGTGTTTCTTACCCAAGCTGATCAAAATACTAATCTGGCCACAAATTAGAGAACGTAATTTTATCATATTATGCTAGGGATTAATCACAATGCAGTGACGCATTAAATCAGAATTATTGTTATAATAAATATCCTGCCAAGATTTTTATTTTAGAGAGGAGGAGGAGATGATGTCACAATATGTGAATAAACACTCTCCAAGATATCCTTCTCAGGCCTCCAGCTAGGAATTTGAGCCAATGACAACTGTGAAGTTCATTTTCCTCAACCCTTCCAGCTTTGTCCTTAGTGCTATACTTGTAACCCTATTTTTGTTAAAAATCAGTTGTATTAGAGACAGAGTGAACAAATAAAGTCAGGATACACAATGACTGTGTGATGGTGCAGGTTATTGAAAAACACACTACAAAGCGTGTGTAGTAAAATAATATTCATCTTCCACTCTTCATAGCTACTAGAGCATTATACATCAACTGCATAAAGAATTGCGGATCTAGGCAAAGAATCAGCAGTTGTTCAGTCTAGTCTATCAGTCTGTCCCTCAAGGCAGTTTCCTTAGCCCTTTTTCTGACTTTTATTTGCTTTACTTCTCGAGGCAAAACAATCAAGGGTATGAATTTGGTATGTACATAGCCCAGTGCATTTTCTCAAGGTTGCTTATGTTATTTACAGTAAAAGTAATATGTACAGAAGTCCATAATGCTTCTACTGACACAGGTCTTCCTGAATTATAGGCTCCTTATGTCAGTGGTGTCTATCACAATATAACAGTCTTTGAAGTTTCCATGCTTCCAAAGTTTTACATGTGTCCCAGTTGCTAAAATGATTTGTGCAAAGCTTTTTCAGAGAGTTGCTCTGTAATATTCAACAGCTCAGTAACTCTTGCAAGTATATAGATGAACTCTTAGAAAACACTTTGAAAATGTACTTTGCATGTTTGAAGACAGTGTTTAAATTTCTGACTCTGTCTTGAGATTTAGTGATTAAGTATGAAACAGTATTCATATAAAAGTGTTATTAAGAACTCTTGAAATAAATTTTAAAAATAATAAAAATTTTAAAAATAATAACTTTGTGGCTACACTGAAAAGAAAAAAAAAATAAAAATCAGAATTAGACACCTAGATTAGCTGGAAAACTTATTCGTAGATTTATAGCTCTAGACACCAAAAGGTTTTTTCATCGAGTTTCAACTTCTGTAACTACAGAGTGACTTGTTCAAGGGGGTAACTCTCTTATATCAGTTGGAGAACAGTATTGAATTCAATAACTTATGGCTATGGAAAGTTGTGTCTTAATGCAATAAAAATAATTTTCATTCTGGAAACATTTCATACAGTTTGTTTAATGTAGATCTTTTTGTGTCCTATGACTTTAGCTCTTGTGAGTCAAAAAATATATTTGCATTGTAGCAATGTATTAAATCATTTAGTTTACACTTTAGTAGGTCAAATGGCTCTGAAATTTCTACAGATAATGAAGTGTGTACATGCTGAACAACTTTTTCATTTAATGTTAAAATGAGAGAATTAGGAGCTGTTCTATTGCACAAACCATTGTAGTTGTTGCTTGGAGCAGAAATTAACATGATCTCATTGCTATGTACAAATATATGTCTGTATGATAAGCATTTATTCTTTTGCTATTTCTGTCAATATAATATAAACTATTATAAGAGATTCCCTAGAAGATGAATTAAAATTCTGTTTTCACCAAGATATTATTAATTCTGCATTTTATTTTTAATAAATTACTGTCAGTCCAATATAACAGTTATTTTGTTTGATCTCTCTTAATGACCCCAAATAAATATCTCATCTTCAAAACTCTGTGAATAAAACAAACACAGTCACATAAAAATTAGGTAAAGAAAGTGCATAATGAATTATTAAAAGATCATCCTTATACTAATTTTAAGACTACTTAAGACTATTAAGTACAGTACTATAAGAGCTAATTTGGATCCTCAAGTATAAGTGTTTAATGGGCTGTATGGTAATATTGTCCCCTTTTAGAGTTAGACTTATAAAGAAAATTCAAAGGATAGGATTCAAATACTTGGTCCAACAACATAGTTTATGTCAGGAGGAAAAAAAATAAAATAAAAAATCCATGTGATGGATGGGTTAAACTACAGTAAATTTGCGTTTATTCAGATGCTAATGGAACTGCTTTAGGCAACTAACTCATCAGGGAGGATGTAAATATGCACAGTGATCAGCAGAAACCCCAGTGCTATTATCCTTACTAAGAATTCACCTAGAGTAGGAAGTCAGGGTAGACTTGGGGCCCTGCATTGATTGTGTGAACATACTGTGTTCTGCCTATTATGCACCAGTTCCCGGTGTGCTCTTAACTATTTCTTACTGGCAAAAAATGTGCACAAACATTTCATAGATAATTGAACCCTCTCAGACCATATTAATAACTTAGACTGCAATGTAGTGTAGGGATACTCAGTGTAGTTTGGAATGGGCTAGCCTAATTACAGGAAACATTGGAGCCCAAATGGCACAAGCAAATTGCACTGTTTCATGGAGAGGGAAAAAGAGTAGTCTATGAACAGCATACTGGGAGGTATGTTTGTATAAGCATGAGGCAGGCATGATCTTTGCACATTGAAAGAGTATACACTGGGTTATTGGGAGTAATAGTGAACAAATTCACACTCTGTTCACGTGTTATTCCTGTGTGGGTAAATCCTAAAATTGCTAGATTATATAGATGTAAGCTATTAAATGTGGAAAGTCCAAGGTTCTTAATGTCTTCTAAATTCTCAGAGAAACAAAAAATAGAAATTGATCTAGAAACTGAATATTAATTGTCTGTGGCACTTTGCTTTTCCATAGTTATTTTTATTTTGTGAGACAAATGGTGATAGAGCTCCTTGAGAGACTTAAGTAAGTTATATGTAGAAAAGGGGTACAGCAGAAGTTTTATGGAGAGGAGGTTAAAGCATAATAAATCTGTTTCAAGCAAGCACCTAGCAAGTCCAGAGTGATGAGGCAGGCTGAAGTTCAAACCAGAAAGTCAAGTCTGGATCAAGGAGGTATGAGATGGAATGTAGGTACAGTAGCAATGCAGCCTTTTCTTGTTTAAGAAATGAACTAGTATATCTTTTATTCCTTTCATAAGAAGGACAGAGATGAAAGAAATTCTTGTGTTCAAAACCTCATCTGTTTTTTTTGTTTTCTTTTCTTTTTTTTTTTTTTCTTTTGTTTCTTTTTTTTTTTTTTTTTTTTGTGTTCTGTGTTTGTTTTGGGGGGTTTTTCCCACTTCATCAGTCCTTATTTCTAACAGATGTTTCTTGGGTCCTTCTCACCAACAACAGAAATTCCAGAATATTTCTAGCCATATTATTCCAGTCTCGTTATTATTTTTCTTTTTTTTTCCTAATAGCTAGACAGAAATAGACTTTTTTTATTGTTATTACTGTTCTTGATATTTGATACCACTGACTCTTCTTTAATTGTGTTACTCTTGCCTCTGGTGTAATTCAGCTGGGCTCTGACTAGTGCTGTGAACACTGGAATTCTCAACATCTGATATCCATACTCCTGGTATATGTCCCATATGATACTTACATTTTTTCAATGTTAGCTGAAATTGGTGAGTCCCTGGAATGCCTGTGTTGTTTTTTTTTTTTTTGGTTGGTTGCTTGATTTTTTTGCCTGGAATGCCTGAATTCTCTTCCTTGCTCTGTATCTGCAAACTTGACTATTCTGTTTAAGTGTAATAGGTTTTCCCTCAGTTCCATTTGCAACACCCCCATCCTGTTATCCTTATGTTGTTTTCTAAATGCTGAAAGTGGGTTTTTTAACTTTAATTTAGGAGGATGTAGCTGCCTCCTGTTATGACAATATATGAGGTAATTTTAATTAGGAGACACTATCCCCTGCTGATTAATAGGTCTCAGTGTATCTGAAAGATGTATGGTTTTTGTTCCTGTGATTGATACTTCTACTAACATGTGAAGAAAACCTCATTTTCATCTAAAAAAAAAATCCATTCAATTTAATTTTTTATACTCCTTCAGATAATTTTGAATTCTAATAGTCCTTTGATAGTGTTACACTCCTCTGGGCCTGCTACTGCTAGCAACCATAATAAACATTCCCTGAAAGATGGCATACATTATTTCAGTGATACTTTGTGAGCCAGTAATTCACTTGAAACATCAACAAAACTGCAAAACACAAAACCTTAACATCTGAGCTGTATTGACAGAAACACAGATAGTACATTGGAGGAAGTTTTAGTGCCCTTTTTGGCACTTTTTAGAGTGTTTCTGTAGTATTGTGTCTGGCTTCAGGCACCTCAAAAGGAGAATAATGTTAATGAACTGGAGGAACCTGAGATCTGGTGCACTGTTTAACTTGGAGAAGAGATGGCTTTAGAGAAACATATGAAAAGAAACAATCCAAGCTCTCTACTGCAGTGCTTTGTCAGGAAAAAAAGCCTAAGTTGACATTCATAAATTTAAAGCAGTACATTCAGACTGGATATAATAACATATTGGATATATTTTCCTGAGGCTGGACTGGCTATGTTGGAACTTTTGGAGACTGCTGCACTTAAGACTTTCCAGGTTCCCTCTTTGCTTGTCGGAGCTGTTCCAGTATGATTCCACCTGCCTTCTCCCTGAACAAGCCTCAGGTGTTTCCTTGATGCCTGAGGTCTGGGCTCTCCTACTCTATTCCTTCTTTCCCCTTGGGATCCTCATGTCAGTTCTTCATGCTCACCATGGCCAAGGCTGCTATGGATTGCTGAACTCTCACTGTATCATTATTCAGCTTTAAACTGAAGCTCAGCAGTGTTGATGAACTTTTTGCTTTCAAAATTTGTATTCCTAGTGGAAGGAATAATCCGAAGAGTATGTTCTGCACAACTTAATGTTGTTTTGAGGAATGTTTATTCATCTGTAGAAAATAGAAGAAAGTAAGAGGGTGACTGGAATCTAGATGTACAGTTGTGGTTTTGTTATTGTTCATTCATTTTTGGTGTGGGTTTTTTTTTTATTATTGTTTTTGTGGTTTATTGTTTGTTTTTAATTGATGGAGAATATTATAATAATATTTCTAGTAATTGATTCAAATTTTCCTATCTGTTTCAGCATTTAAAGCAATACAGTAGGTGAAGCTCCAAACTGTATGTCTGTGCTGTGGATCTCTGGCTTCTACAGTTCAGTATCATCCTCCCTGATCAAGTCTCCCTGAGATTTTGGGACCTGGCTCTCAAATAAATTGATGTGCGTGGCAAGCCCAGCATGTTTTACACTGTTAATGATACATGGGAAGGCCATTTAAAATGATAAACATTAACTTTTAAATAGACTCACAAATGGGTCAGGTTCATCCCTCACTCCAATTTTATTAACATGTCAAAGAAAAAAACAACCTCCAACATAAAGCAAGGAGTCACAGAATGAGAGAATTTTGAGAGATTGCAATGAAGCTTGAAGATCATCAACGCCCCCTGTAATGGCTGTGATGTTCATTATTAATATTCTCTTTCCTGTTTTACAAAGTCATAACCACAAACTTATCAAAATAAAAAAGTTCAAAAAATCATTCATTATAATGAATATAATGGTATAAAAGAATAGTACGTAATGAAACCAGCTTCATAACAGCTTGAAGACCAGTAAAACTGAAGAGGTCAGCATTTTCAGTAATGTAGAGAAATTGAGGATAAAGCTAAGTTTCTTTCTGCAGTGTTAGCTTATACCTGAGCTGAAATATTCTTTCATGTATTGATGATAACTCTTATGGATTGGAGAACTTGTGTATCAATAATTTTCTATTAAAAAAAGACTCCAAATAACTTTTGTTATTTAGTTGAAATACCCAGCTAATACAGGTTCTTTTATGATACCAAAACATAAGCATTCCTGATAATAATTGCTTCTTCAAAACTCTGGAAACAAATCAAAGCTATTCTCATTTTACAAGGGAGGTTTTGACTAACAGAGAAGCAAGGGGATTTATTGCAGTTTATATTAATAGGCCATGGATGAGCAAGCAGCTAAAACCAGTTTTCCAAAGAATATCAACGCTAACAGAGAAAAAAAACAAAAGTTCTTTGAACCATAAAAGCATCCTTTGCTACAAGATTGCATGTTGCAGTAATTTTGTAGGTAAATTGACTTGTATTTTCTGCATTTTGCTAAAACTACTTATTGCCACATTCTGCTACTGTACATACCTACCCAATGGTTCAACTAAATATTTGCCTTAGCATGGCCAAAGGTAATAAAAAAGGTAATTTTAAATTGTTTTCACATCATGCAGGCAGGGGGAATAGAGTAAACCACTGTACAATAGACGTTCCCAGTTTCTATAAGATGTTTTTCATTGCAGAATAGGGTGTGAAAATGTGCATAGGAATTAGGTATGTTAAAACTAAAGTATGGTGCCAGAGGGTCATGGGAAGAAGTGACAGTGCAGTTTTGGTTTTGTTTTGGAGTTTTTCTTAGGAGGAGAGAGCAAAAGAATGGTTCTAAGTAGAACAGTAGTACTACCAGCTACGGATCGTGTGCTAACAACTGTTAGACTGGAATATAACTTCCACTGATAATACCTATGTGTCCTGATTCTAATATTAAGAAGTTACATGAATTTTCTGAGTTTCATTTTCATCATGCAAATAATTATTGTTCAAGGAAGCAGATGCTTGCAGTGGGCTGGGGATTTGCAGTTTTCCTGTAAGTTAGACAAGTTTAATCTTTCAATTGAGAAGGGAAGAATCAGGTGGGTTAGGCTCATTAAACATCATTAAAGGAATAAAATAACACAGAGGGAAATATCAGACAGCTAATAATGTAGTTTTTGAATTTTAGATTATTCAGTGATTTCAAGTAGAATCAAAGTCAATATATAATAGATATAACACCAATCTTTCTGATAGATGACAAGGAGTCATTATATTATTTTACTTTGTCCCTTTACCTTGGTAGTGACAGTGGGCAATCACAGCTTTTTTAGTTATGTAGCTTGTTTTGTGTATAAATATAAGTGGTTTCCCCTGTGTAGGAATGTAGATTTTGCTTCCACTGGCTTTGAACTGCCTGTTCCTAGGGTCCTGAGAATCTCTTTTCTTGGACAGACTATATGCTGACAGAGTTTGCCATATTGTCATTTTTTATATTCTCTTTTTTTTAATCTTACCTTTTTGGAGGATGAGAAATGAAGTCAGAAAAAAAGATATGGGAGGGTGACTGCTAATGAATACATTGTGAAAACAATCTCTGCTTTGTCAAAAGTCTCTTACTATGCCTCTAACATCTCACATGTGCTTTGCTTCCATGGGATAGTAAAGGAAATTTTGCTGCAGTTGTTAACCTTTTTTTTTTTTTTTAAATTGTAATGTATTTCCATACATATATGGAATGTTATAATGTTAGAATATCAAAATATACCTCTAATGATAGTATTTGTAGCTATACTAAAATTTTCTGTCTTTAGCTAGGAAAATCAGTGTTTTTGTAAATTTTTCATGGCAGGGAGTGGAGAATTATCCAAGTGCAAATTAGAATCATCCATCACTGGATTCAGCCCTTGATATCTGTAGAAACTGGCTCCCTTATCTGTGAACTTTAAAGAGTAAAAGGGTTTAAGTGAACTGCTTCTTGAGATCCAATCAGTTTCCAATGAGCTTTCCAGATTTCAGCTGTGTCTTGCATTTTCTTCATGCTAATTTGACTGTGGAAACTGACTATAGCAGAGAGGACATAAGGACATAGGTCCTTTTTATTATTATTTCTCCTACTCATTTATTATTTCATTCACAAGGTTATTTCCCACCCCTCTTCTACTGTGATTTTGTTCACCTACTTTTCCTGGTTTTAAGTCCATGAGAAGTGTATGTGTTAGAACTTTTGAAAATCAAGCATATAGTTGCTTACTGTCTTTCAGAGGAGCACAGTATCTACCAAAAAGATCACAGAGACCAGCTGCATATTTGTGAATCACATATCACTCAACATTTGAAGATAACAGAAGTTTATATCATTGAATATTATCTCATTAGATAGTTGCTTTACAATTGGTAATTGCTTCCACAAACAATAGAAATATCAGATGAGGGGGAAAATGTGTCAGCAAAATTTTTCTTTGAAGGACAACTGGAAATTGAGATAACCTGAGACTGGACAAACTAGTCAACATCCCTTAACCTTTTCTACTTAACTCAAGATTAAGGTGCCAAACAAATACTTTTCCTACCTTTTGTAGGTATTTTCAAACCATAATATTTTCCCTTCTCTTGCGAACCTTGGTGTTATTGAAAAGCAAGAAAACAAAGTGCAGGAAATGAACAGTGTTTTCCCTTTAGATCTTATTGTTTTAATATGTTATATTGGTTCTTTTTTTAAAGTGTAGTGTTAGAGAATTTTAAACAAGGGCAAATGCCTCAGTGACTACGGAATAGTTATCTCTGCTAGGGGAAGAAATCACACTTCATCAAATACTTTCTCATGGATTGAGGGCATCTCTCACATTCTTGTCCTTTCAGCCTTTTCAGCTACTGGTGAAATAATATGTATGGAGAGATGGCATGGCTAAAGAGATTTGTTTGTAATCTTTTCTATAATTATAACCTTTTAAATATGAAAACAGAGGGAGAAAAACATTTGAAAGCTACTTTATGTTTCTGTTGTCTTCAGCATGAAAGCCTGTATCCCTTTTCTCCCCCATTTCATTTGTTTCCCACACAGAGGAAAAGCTATCAAAAAGTTGAAGACATATGCATGGTTTTGTTGAAATAAGTTTGCATGGTACATTTGGCAAATGTATTCAAATTTTCTGTTTCCTGCGTGACATTCTGTTGTGTTTATCCTGATTTTGACTAGTACTTAATAATGTTCAATTTTTTTCTGAAAGTCGAGTGGAAATTGCAGGAGAGGTAAATTAGGAAACATGATTGTTATTTATAATTTAGTGTTGTTTAAGAAAAAGCTAATTAAATCTTACAATGTTTAATCCATCCATAAATGTGAGAACATTCACTGTTGATTAATTGCATCTCATAAACATTCAGTTGCTGCACATTTGATTTAAAATGTCAAGGAACACAGTAAACATTTTAAACATGTATGCAGTGCTTTTATAGAAACAGAAGTTCCCTCCCATAAAAAAACCACTACATCAAATATGTTTAGAAATATTGTGGAATATTATTCTACTCCTATCCTCTTCGATTAGAACAATGAAAGAGTACTACTGTTGAAATATTATCCAATTGTGTGATTGAGAAAATACTGACTAAAGATAGTGTACTTTTTATATTTTAATGAAGTTTCAGAGTGTGAGTATTAACAGACTAACACGGACATTCTTTCTTTCACTTGAGGATAATATATGAAATTGCTCAGATTGACTTCCTCATTGTGCTGTTGGGAATCTAATCCTCTGTGAACAGCTTCAGCAGTGGCAGAATAGTGATTTAAATAAACATTCAGTTCTTAGACAAACTGTGCCTCCTAAGATAATGGACTTAACAGTAGGAACACCTGAATTTAGCTGAGATGGCTGAAAGTTCATTGATTAGTGGGCATAGGCAGCAGGAATGACTTGCCAATTTTTAACAAACACTACTCAAGAACAGTTTGCCTATTAGAGAAAAGTTTGATTGGTCTAGTGGCATTTTTTGTCTGCTTTTGAATTAGTATGCAGTTTCTGAACATTTTTAGTGCAGATCTACTAATAAAAGTTTATACCCCACTTATAAGTGATGGCTAGTATCCCACCTCTACATTTCCCTTGTTCTGACCAAAAAAACCCAAAACAACACTATCCTTCTGCTAGTGCTATTCATGAATGAATTACAATTCAGTGATATGGCAATAGTGATGAACATTGCTCTGTGTGGCTGTGGGTTCTTCATTCAATCACAACATTTGTGTTTCTAGAATTTGTAGATATTGTCATAGACTCAGGTGTTATGATGATAAAGAATGCAGAAGCTGAGGCAGTCCTCCTCATCACAATATTAAAATGTGTGGAATATGTTTAGATGTCTGATTACTTATTTATTAAAGACAACATTTTATTTTACCCGACATTAAAATATTTTTTTAGTCTCAAATACCTTCTTTACACTCACTGCTTTTAGACATTAAAAATTTGGGAAAAAACAATCACTGAAGAGCTAAAATTGAATAGTAATATAACTACTATTAGCAAAAATAGTAAATTTCTTTATCTCAAAGTATGCACTTTCTTGGAAGAAGGTATGAACATCTATTGGGATTTTCACTGATTTATGTGCATGCTTGCAATGAAGTTTTCAAGGAAATTGGTCATGAAGCACAGTTATTCATAGAATCATAGAATGATCTGGGTTAGAAAGGACCTTAAAGATTACCTTGCATGCTTTCAGAAAACAGAGCAGATATCAAAATGTCTGGCATGTTATTACTATATTTTTTGGTATGAGTTAATATGGGCATAAAGCACATGTCTCTGTATTCAGTCCAAAGTCTAGGGCATGGTGTCCACACAGAGGTTTCACACTTTTGCTACCAGTTTTACTGCCTAGTTTTCAGGAAAGCTCTGAAAATAGGGAGGTAAATGTCGACTAGCTTTTCCTCCTGCTTATGAATATTGATAAGTGAAGGTCAACAAAGCCCCTTCTGGCAGTGTTAGTTTACTTAATAGAAAAAAATTGATTATGCAATGGTGTCTTTGCACAGAAAATAAATATTTTTGGAAGAAATTGTTGTTTTCTGGGTTTTAAGTTGAAATTAAAAGTTTGTAATGAATAGAAAGAAAGAGGAAGCTGTGTGTATGAGAGAGAGGAACATACTTTTATATCTGAGTATATTACCTGTGGAAAGTGTTTGGTGGATAATGCGGGAAAATAAAGTGTCATTGTGTAAGTTGCTGTCAAATTGTGAGCCATCACTATAACGTAATCTATTTTGATGTAGCACTTTTATCTTCTAAGTAAATGGTGAAATACTTTTAATAAATAACAAAGAGTGTAAAAATAGATCCTGGATGAGTTTCAACTTTCAATGTGGACACTCAAACTGTGTATGAGAATTAAATCTTATTCATGCAAACCTCAAGAACAGAGAATCAAAGTGAGCAGGAGTACACCTGCTTGAGAAAATCTTCAAGAGCATTGACTGGTTTATGTGGAAGTTTCAGACTTACCAACATCTCAGTTGCAGAATGGTATAAGAAGTATCGCAAAACTAATAGTATCTGGAAAAGTATGACCTTAATTGACAATGCTGCTTTTCCTTAAATGTATTGCTACATCAAGAATTTTATGCAGTAAAACACCCTTTTTTGAAGCTCTGGAGCCGAACACAAACATTTCCTTGAAGGCTGTAAAAATCTTACTGAAGTTTATGTTGAAAAAAATCTATTCATGTTGAAAAGAAAAATGAGGAGGGAGAGTGCGAGAAACATTGCTTAACTCTGGTTTGCTGTTTGAAGTGTTATCTCCCTTAAACGAGGCAGACTGGTGGAGGAGAAAAAAAAAAAAGTCAGTGTCACCCACATTTCATCACAGCAAAGACTCCTGGGAAAGGTGTCTCTGCCTTTCCCCGAGAGTAATTGAGCAGGCTCAGCTTGGAGTCAGACAGCTGGACAAACAGACTGATGTGGAACTGTCAGAAGGAGTTAGGGAAATGGTTTTGAAGCAAGCATCACATTATCTGTGAACTGGAGGGAGTGTGCCGCGAGCAGAGAGGACTGAATAAAATATCTACCTATTTTTTTTGCACAGTCATTTTTGCACCTGATTGTCGGATTTTCTATTCAGTCTGTCTCTCTCTCATTAGACTTTGATAGTCCAAGTCTTAGCTGTTTAATTACTTACTCTGGGAAGTCATTATCTGTGAAAATTATCTTACCTTCTAAAACCCACTACTTGTAGGGTGAAGTGGAAGCTTTTGATAAAGTACTTAAAAAAAAGTTTGGGCGATTGTACCTCAGGCCCTGAAGCTGTGAGTCTGTATTGCTAGTTCTGTGAATCAAATCATCCAGAATGGTTTGAAGCAACTTAATAAAAATCTCAAAAACGGGAGATTTTTTTTTTAATGTTGTTATTTGCAAAAATCCATTAAGGACTTGTCCAGTGTTTATCAATGACAACAGTAAGCACTTTAGAAGAACAGAAGAAAGCTTAGCATCATCTTCAGGGAGAACTGCAGAAAATCCTTCTTCTTCTACTCTTCAGAAAGGAAGTAGAAGTTTATAATTTTACTTTTTCTTGTTTAATCACTGTTTCCATACACACAGTGGTTTTTCGGTTAACTCATTTTTTTTCATCTGGCTTCTGTTAAGGAATAAATTTTTTGAATCATAATTTGTCTTATTTCTGTTTCCATGTTGTGGACTTCTGAGTTCACAGCCTTGTTACTCTTTGTGGCTGGCTTTTAAGCTTACAAAGAAGTTTTACTGTAATATCTAGGTGGTTTTCAGTAATGCTGAAAAATGTTGTCTATCACTTAGTTAAAAAATTGGTATAGTAAGTACCCAGTTGTTGAAAACAATGAAGAAATGGCTAAACAAATGATAAGATATTGAATTCCACAGTGTTTACTTTGAAACCAATCAAATTTTTTTACCATCTAGGCTGATGGTAAACTAGATTTGGTTAAACTAGATGTCCACTTTCACAAACTAGATTTCCTTCACACGTTTTTCACTTACTAGGACTTACCATCATTTCCAACAGTCAGGGTACCTTCATCTTACTGTCTGGAATAGCAGGAGTCTTTTCTGGTGATATTTTATGCAGGAAATCAATATGCTCTTTGACATATTTTTTTTCCTTGTGTTGGAAGCCTGTATAAAAAAACAAGGACATTAAATGGGCACCTTTTCCTTCTTCTGGCTATGACAGCAGTCATTGTGGACTACAGTTGCACCTAAGGGGTGATTGAGCCATTAAAGGTGCTGCTGTTTGCCAAACTTAGGCATCTTGCTTGACGGCTTTTAAGGCTTATTCATGGACTTTTATTCCTCAGACGTTCTAATGCCTTTGGTCAACCCAGGAATGGTTCTTTGCCAAATAAACACCTTGAGTCACATAATTACTCTTTAAGCAGTTTCTGATGGATACTAGTCTTAAAAACAAACAAAAAAACCCCAACAACAACAACAAAAAAACAACAACAAACAAACAAACAAACAAACAAACACCAAAGCACAGCAGAGCAGAGCAAAGCAACTAATAAAAAGATCCCCCAAAACTCCAAAAGTTATAGAAGTGACCTAAATTTTGTTTAACTTGTTTAAATTTTGAACTTTGTCAAGTTTTTTAGTTTTGATTTTTTTTTGGTTTTAAGGTTCAGAGGAAGAGAAAGTGAAATATAATTTAACATACAGCAGTATTAAAATACAGTGGATTAAAACTCTTTGAGGTCTAGTTAAGCATTATCTCTTTGTTTTTTTTTTCTAATAGTGACAGTTGAAGTTCAGCCCTGACAGAAAGAATACAGAATGAAATACAATTTTGTTCACTGCCACAGCATGAATTAATGGTGTGATTTTAAAGTAACTGATAATATGATGAAGAAATTGCTTGAATGTGCTTCATGCTTACAAGGTATCTGCTCCCTCATTTTTAACTCTGATTTTATTAAGATATGCTTTCTATCTGTAACTTGTCCCAATGTATTTGCAGGGTTTATCTTTTGCTGCACTATTTTATTTGACCTTGTCAACATAAAATTTCAGAAATGCTGTAACATTATAGTTTGAGCTTCAACTCTTTAGCATGGCTGAAGTTTTATTGATAATGATACTTTTAATAGATGCATGGAGATACTAGTGGGAAGATATACCAGGTGTGCAGAAGATGTCTGTACCTCTTTGACTACCTTTGAGATATGTGTGAAAATTGGTAAAGCTGCTTTGTATCCAATTGATAATGTTTATGTATTAATAAAACATTAGTTTTCCATTTTTATTTTCCTCACACAATATTCTAGTGCCACAAAAATCTGATGGCTTGTTGATAGGACTTTTCAACATAACCGAGGTTCAGTAAAGCCTTAAAGGATGGGATAAGAGGTAGTCTGTGTTTTACAAGCCTGAAATAATAAAATGTGTGCAAAGAAGTGAGGATCTCTTTTACTAAGTAAGATTTAGTAGTATACACTTAAATGTTGCAGGGCTACACTGGCTCGGCCAGCTTACTTCAACGTACTTGGACATTTCTCTTCAAGGACGTGTTGTTGGTTGCAGTGTCTTATGCTAAATTATTATTGAAAAAAAGAGGGTGACACACAGAGCGTAAGAAAATCATAGAATCATAGAATCAGATGGGTTGGAAAAGACCTCTGAGATCATCAAGTCCAACCCTTGAATGTGTCAAAAGCAATCAGTTAAAAAAAATTATTAAGAAATGTCCTTGCTTTACTATTACTATGCAAGGCCCAATTCTGCTTCAGCTCACATTTGTGTCTCACTTGGGAGTTCTGCTGCTCCTTGCAGAGTAAACTCAACTAAACACTATGCGTTATGTGTTATTTCATATCATTTTGCTTCCTGGTTTATGATCTAGACCATATGACTAGTCTAGGATGTAAATACAGACTGGGGACTTTGTATTGGGGGTTTCTAGACACCTAGCGAAGAAGTTATAAGTAAGGCACAGGTTTTAGTTCTATATTGCTGAAAAATTGCAAAAAATTTGGAGTTCGGGTTTTGGTGGTTTGGTTTGGTTTGATTTTTTGTGTGCATGTGTGTTTTTGTTGTTGTTGTTTGTTTTGGTTTGGTTTGGGCTCTTTTTGTTTGGTTTTGGTTTTGGTTTTGTTTTTGTTTTATTTTAGGCCAGTAAGAAAGTTTTGAAGGATTTTATTGCATTAACTTCTATTACCTTTCTAAAAAAATCAGCAGTTAATTTTCATACTGATTAAACATCTTCCATGCCTTTCTAAATTATTCCTAATTACAAAGGCTGTTTCCATAGTTACAATTTATAACTTAATTTCATAGTAGATTTCTTTCCACTTATTCAGCTCATTCCATTTATCTACCTTATTTGTTATTTGAACTACACATAAACTTCAGGGGTGCTTATCTCTTACAGCTTTTGGGAAGGAAAAAATGTATTAAGGCAGAGATAAAAGTGTTTAGTATGCAGCTAGTTCAATTACCACAGATAGACTACTCTCTTTAACAGAAATACAGGCCTTTGAAAAGAGAATCAATTAGATTCTCCTAGAATTAAGTAAATTGAAATAAACATCATTTAAAATATGTAATAATTTTTAACCCACAGACATAGTTTTTACTGTTTGTGAGAAACAGATAAGTCTTGGAGGCATTTAAAACACTTCTAAATAATTGTAATGCTTAAAGAAGCCCATTAATATTTTATTTAAAGTTGAAAAAATATTGTTCATTTCTCTTTATTTATGCTTATTTCTTCACAGAGGGCAAACTTATTTAGAGCAAACCTGAAGAGAAAGAATTGGGTGTGTTGGTTGACAAAAAGCTCAACATGACCCAGACAAAGTATGCCGACAGCCAAGAAAGCGAACAGCATTCTGGAAATGACCAGCAGGTCAAGGGAGGTGATTCTACCCCTTTAGTCTGTTCTCATGAGATCCCATCTGGAGTGCTGGTTCCAGCTCTGGAGTCTGCAGTGCAGGAAAGACTTGGACCTTGAAGTGGGTCTGGTCCAGTGGAGGGCCATGAAGCTGAGGGCCGTACCTAATCAAAAGATGGTCAGAAGGCTGGAGCAGAGGTCAAGATCTGCTTGATTGATACTTTCTAGTGTAAAGTCCATAGCCACTTAATAGAAATCACCTAGCAGCTCACTTGTGAATAACATATTTATTCTAAGGCTGTATACAAAACCTTTAAATTCTGCTTCATCCTTTTTTGTTACACAGTCATAGCAAAAGAGCTTTAACATTATTTATTGATTAAGTTTTTATACACTGAACTCAGTTTTTGGCAGTCCCTGATGTTTGAGAGTGATTTATAAAAGAATGATGAAAAAAAACAGAGATGCAAAATTTGCAATAGACCTCAACCATTTTTAAGTGATAGTTTATGAACAATCTCTTATTTGACTTAAAAATAGACTGTGAAAACAATTTCATACCATCCATCTTATCTGGAAAGCAGAATTGCTTTTTGAATATCAAAACCAGCTGAGGTTACTCTTTTATCACTTTGTTCCTTAGATAGCAGTGCTGAAATTACTTATGTCCTCCAGTATATCTGCAGGATGGTACTAAGGAAGTCTTTGGTTGCATAGTTCAAGATGTGAATTTTACATTTTCTGTTATTGCTCAGCCATTCAGTGGGGAGCTCCTGTGCCCTGAGGCTTAGATTTTGGGGATGGTATAGACTGAGCCTTCAGTGCAATCACCAAACTGGCAACACTGTGTGGTTCCAGAGGTCAGATCAAGCTAGCTATAGCTAGAATGTGTTCAAGCTGAATCTAGAAATAGCATGCTAGATTTTTTATTTTTCATATCACAAAGTGATTGCCTGATGTCAAAAGGGTTTTATTGCACATTGTTTGATGACAATGTCATTATGATGTTCTCTAATCTGCTTTAGTTTCCAGCATAGCAACAATATTTATTGGCTCTGTCTTCATTTTCCTCTTTATTCAGGTAGTTCAATCTGTAACACATTTATGAGAGCTTTACCTCTTTGAAGTACCTGGATTTTGCTTTAGGATATATCCAAGCAAAAAAGTACAACATTCTGATCTCTAAACTGCTTTCTAGCCAGCAAGGAGTAAAGGGGAGACAATATATTTTATTTAAGATTGGCCAAAAGCAATGAAGGAAAAATAATGCATCCATATTTTGCTGTCACAGCATCTGTGGGATTCTCAGGATTGCATGTTTGCTTCCATATTGTGATTTTGAATCAACTGTGATCTGTGTTCTAAAACTTTCTGAAGACAAATGAAGAATTCTCATTGATCATCATGGCTTTTAAATTTCTTGCATTTCCAGTTATGCTTGTGATTACATCATAAAAAGATCATTCTCCTGCATTCTGAAAAGGAATATGGAGTTTCTCCAAGGTAAAAGACTACAGCTGATAACTTTCCAGTGCAATGCACTTCTGCTTTCTATGGATTCATATAAGAGAGAGTAATATACTAGCAATGGAATAATATCAGTGGGTCCCAAACTAATTATTTTGACTGAGTCATCATTGAATGGTCCTTTTATTGACTTACAATGAGGTTCTCTGATTGACAAAATGCAAGCTATATGATTCAAATATTCCTTAAATTAAACTAATCCAAGAAAGGATAATCCATCAAATAAAATATTTGCTTTATTTCCTCCAGAACTCAATTGCTTTTGTTTTGGTTTTAATGTCATATAAGAAAAACAGCTGAAGAATAATACTCTCCACCTGACTCTAGTATTGTTTTGAAAATCCTTGGATTTGATGCTGATTTCCATGCACAATTATTAATTGTATTTAATTCAATTGTTTTTCCAATGCAGATTCAGAAGTTTGAATGTTACATGTGCAATACATATTTATTAAGGTAAGAGCTAACATCTTGAAATATTTTGATTGCATTTATAAATTGTTAGCTTTCCAACTTCATTACTGATTTTGTGTAAGTGTAGAATGTCTGGAAATTTATCTGGTATTAAAATAAAACTGAAGAGGAGATTGGAGTAGAAAAAGTAAAAATAACATTTTTGAAATATTAATACATGTTGTGGCTTAATTCCTCTAGGCAGTTCTAAGACTCCAAGCCCTGGGAAGCTGCCATCTCATGGGATTGGGTAGGAGTTTTTCTTCAATATAAAGACAAAGGGTTTTTTAATACCACGAGATAACATCAAGAGAATAAGCCACGGGCTTGTTCCCAATTAATTTCTTTATTAATTTAGGGGAGCAAATAAGTAGACTTGGCAGGATCGCATGCCCATGGTTTTATCTGCTCTGGTCCCTATGGCCACCCCCTCCAGGTGGGGTCTCTGACCCACCAGCCACTCTGGGGTTCCAGGTCAGGTGAGGAGCTCTGGCCCTGTGTCCCTGCCAGTCAGAATGGCTTAGGGGCTCCAGGAGGTATGGTGTGTTATAGTTTTCCTGGGCTGTTTGTGACTGACAGCTACTCTGGAGTTTCTCCATGTGGGCTCCAGGCTCTGGTTTCTCCATATGGGCCTCCTGTGAGGGATATGATGCCACCCCACCTCTGTGAGGTTCGGCCCATCCCTTCCCCCTCTGCACACACACACACACACACCTCCCCCCATACACTCCCCAAGGTGGCTCTGAACCAATAATAACTAATGTGGTGTCTAAAAGCAGTTAAGCCCCACACAACTGCTCGCTCAGTCCCCCTACCGTAGAAAGTGGGAGAGCATGGGAAGGGTAAAAGAGAAAACTTGCGGGTTAAGGTAAAGATAATTTTTAACAGGGAAAGTGAAAGCTCCATGTGCAAACAAAGCAAAATAAGGAATTTGCTGGGAGTAGGGAGAAAGTGAACACATATGAAATGTGGAAGGCAGGCGTTGTGGACCAGGGGAACAACGAGACAGCTGAGACGTCCTTCGCAGAGTAGAAGGCAAGCACAGTAAAAGGTGCTGGCGAGGAAGAGACATCGACCAACTTGCTTACTATGTGATGGACTGATTTATTGTGTGTTTTAGGTTTGGGAAGAAAACCTAATCTTAGGTTGGACTCCATTTTACTTTAATTGCCTTCTTCCCATAAGGACTTGGTGCCTGCCTTGGCAGATACAGCAACAGTTTTTCCATTGGCCAGGTACCCTAAGGTACCAAGCAATCACAGAGTTTTGGCCAGAAAGCCTGATTGTTACCTCCCAGTTACCACTCCCCTATCCATATTCATTTTCCCTGCCCAATGTTTGTAGGAGGATTTGCATGCTCCTCCTTCCCTCCTCCCACTTTCCAGAACCTGCCCTAACCAACCCTATATAAACCCTATACCCTCTTGAATAAATTGGATCAGCTTTCACTACTGCTTTGAACAACATCTTATCTCATGTCTCTTCTTTGGCCCGGGACTTTCAGCAGCACTGCGCTACTGACGCTCCTGCCTGCACTAGTGTGCTCAGCTGTCTCACGCACCCTGAGACTAGCCGCTGCTAGTTGCCCCAAGTGAAGACCTACACCTCAGGGGTCAGCGCAAGAACCCCCGACGCGGGTCCGCTCCTTTCCCCGATACCAAAGCCGCGTCAGGAATTAATTCACTTCTTCACATCTTCAGGCATATGTTTAGCCAGTTCCAGGATAGCAGGGTTTCATCATGCATAACAGTTAATTGAGAAGGCAAATGCCATAACTCTTAATATACTTCCCTTCCTCTGCCTTTCCCCAACTCTTATTGCTGAGCATGATGCCATATGGTATGTAATATCCCTGGAATGAAGCCTGGCTGCATAGATGGAAGTACTGAAGCATGATCCCAAAACACTCTAACTTCCCTAATGGAAAAGAATGTCACATCTGGAATCTCTTCAGCAAGCCAGGTGGATCCAGATGAGCCTCTGAGGTCAGATGTGGCTGCTGAGTGCCTGGGGTCTCCCTGGGGCAGAGTGAGACAGTATTCTTGCTTGCAGGAGGTGTGGGTTTTTTGAGAAGCTGGCTTATTGGGATGTGGGGCTGCAGGAGGAGGTGAACAGGCTGTGGAGCATCAGGGCAGATGAAGGGCTGAGGATCAACACAGAAGCCTCATGAATACTTCAACCCCCAGCACCACAGGACAGGGCAGCCATAGTTCTTGGGTTTCCCTGTACAGCAAAGACGTGACTAAGCTGCAATGAGTGCCCAGCTACACAGGCAGATGAGGCACAGAACCAGCTGTCCCAAATTCTTGTGCACCCCCAGCCTACTCTTTGAAGGAGCAACATGAGAAACAGAAAAAGGGCTTGATGGTCTGTAAACACTGCTCAGCAGTAGATAAAATGTCAATGTAGTAACAAATGGGTAGCAAATCCAAAACATTACTTTGTCATCTCTATGAAGAAAATGCCAGCCTAAACCAGTGCAATCCTGTGCATGATAGTGTATTTAATGTCTTTCAAGTAATGTGCATGCTTAACTAGCAAAACATTCCCAAAAGCTCTACAAAAGATCCCTGAAAAATTGCATCCAGAGGAGAACAAAGGTGGTGAAAGGGTAGGAAGGAACAGCCTTTGAGGAGCAACTAAGGACTCTGGACTTGTCTAGTTTGGAGAGAAAGAGCATATGGGATGACTTCATTTGCTCTCTAAAGTTTCCTGAGGAGGCAAAAGGAGATGCTGAGTTTGCTCTGGTGTCCAGTGGCAGAACATGGGAATGGCTCAAAAAAGGAGAAAGTTCAGACACGATAGTGGGGAACATTACCTAGAGGATGTTCAAACAATGGAACAGGCTTCCTAGAGAGGTGATTGATCTTCCAAGGCTGTCAATGTTGAAGAGGCATTTGGACAATACCCTTAAGTAGTGTATGCTGGTCAGCCCTGACATGGCCAGGCAATTGGACTAGATGATAACTGAAGGTCTCTTCTGGAACTATACAGTTCTGTTCTGTTCTATGACTTCTTTTAGGAATGGGACCATTTACTTTCTCATACAATGTTTTGTTATTATTTATCTGAATTACAGGATCACTGAGAGCATTTCTATTGTCGAACAAGGATCCAGTAAATGAGATTCAATCAAAGACAACCAAATACTCATTTCCTCATGGAACACACGATCTGTCTAAATGGTAAATTATAATTATGTTTCTGGAGCCAAGCAAAAAGTTAAAAGCACTTGTTAGGTAGCGAGGTAAAAAATGTAATAGTTGTTCTTAAAAATTACGTAAAGAGAATCACAGGTTAATCACTAATCAGTTCAAATTAGGCTTTTTTTCTTTCTCTAAAATGTTGAGCTTCAACACCTTTATATATTGCTTTAAATTTTAACTCTTTTCTGCGTTCAGTGGTTATATTGAAAGCAGAAAAAAAGGAATGTGCAAATCTCAGCCACAATGTCTCTATTCCATGTGCTGCCAAAGTAAATGATAGGTTTCCTAATGATTTAATTAAATTTTTGGTCAGGTTTTATTTAGAGATTCATGAAGATGGATTATCTGTCTTTCAAGAAAGTTTGATCTGTCTTCATTCTCACACAAATCACATTTTTTTGAGAGAGGTCACTTCTCTTTCACCCCCTGGGTCCTTTTCATCACCATTTCATGCCTTGCCCTCTCTTTTCTGCCACCAGTTATTTCCCTTCCTGATCCATTTTTCTCTAGGTTCCCAGACAGACTCCTTTCTGGTCCTGGCTTCCGATCCATCCATCCATCTCTGTAACAGTACACTAATTTCAGCTTTTGTCTCCTAGTCATTTGAATCAGTTCCCTCTAAATCAGCTTGAGGCTTGATTAATGGGCATTAAGGCAAAGACTAGTCTTCATTTTTGCTCTCAGTTTCCACTCCACAGGTCCACAACAGCCACTGCACCAGAAGTACAATGCACTCACTTCTTCTTGCTGTCTGTACTATCAGCTGATAAATCAGGACAGGCTCAGCAACAGAGAATTTTTTTCATTAATTCTTTGTTTTTCAGCTTAGGCAGATCCTAATAGTATCTAAATGTATGCATTTTTAATGAGCATGGCTGATTTCAGACAATATGAACTCAAGTTTAAAGGCTAAACTGCACTCCTTACACCAAATCTTAGATTTTTTTCTAATGGAAAAAAATTCACCTGCCTGCCTCAAATTAGCTTAGACAATATGAGCAGAATGACTGAAACATGGCAAAATAACTACCAAATGCAAATAAAACTGTGTAATGAAAAACATTATACAACACTAACGGATTGGTGATCCAACTACGAAAATGTGATGTGATTTACTGCTTTTAGAAGTCTTTTTGAAAATTTGTATGATAACGGCTGTCTTGTAGCCACATTACATTCTCTTATGACTTCTTTTTTTTTTTTTTCTCCCACAGGAGAAAAAGTGCTTAATTCTTTGTACATTTCTGTCATTTCATTACTTAAAATACTTATTCATGTCAACAAATGATATATTTCAAAATACCAAGCCTCTGCCTCAGATTGTAAGCTTTTTTCTGGTCACAGACAGTGTTATTATGCTACTTGTTAAGAAAAATTTAGCACATTGATCCATCTTCCTGTGACTGAAGTTGAAATATTACTTTAAGAGGCTAAGGAATAAATATGTCCTTAATGGGTTGCAAATAGTAATTATGAAGTGTCTATCTTTGTTTCAGTAGAATATAGGATGAGAAAAACTGAGACTTGGCCTCAACGCAGCTATCATAAAGTTTACTTCAAGGAAGCAAACTTTCTCTCTTACCTGCTTCAGAGTGATAGTTGTAGCCTTCGTTAACTGTGGGACTTTCAAATTCAGATGACAAAACTGACATCAAATTGACAAAGGGAGTACTTTATGTATTTTGAGATGTAAGTAGGATTTTTTTTTTCCCCGGTCCTATAGGAAAGACATACTTCATGCTAAACCATCTCATAAATTCACTTTGCCCTATTCATCTTTTGCTATAATATTTTAAGGGAAGTGACATTTAAGGGGTCATAACTTGCATGCCAGCACAGATGAATTAGTTCAGAATGTACATTGAACAGTTAATTTATAAAGGACTGTCTGTGTCACTAAAGAAAGTTGATTATCATCCAGTGAAGCTATGTTATTAACTTGTAAATGATGAAGTGTCTCATATTCTTAGCATATTAAGTTTCAGGTATCATTCAACTTAATTCTCCTTTTTCCTAACATTTATAAGAATGTCTATAGGCCTTCAAGGTATAGCTGTCAATTCTCTTAGATGTACAATGCATGGAAGAAAGAAATGTAAATGTATGGCTTGACTGAGGTTTTCAGTCACTTGTGCCTTTCAGAGAAAGGGTGCTGTGGCAGCTGATAGGTCTAAGTCAGAAAGAACAAAAGGAACAAATGGTCAGTTTTGCATACACATTTAGGAAGCGCTGTTATATGTCTGTTTTTTTATTCTGTCTTGTAGAATAGAAATGTGACATTACTTTTACTTGAGTGGCCTCTTAACAATTTGTATCCTGTTTGATAATATAAACCCTGGAAGATAAAATAAACTGAGGTCATACCTGTACTCCTCAAATGTATGTGCGTGTTAAAATAAAATCTTGACAATATTTGAAATACAGCATATGTACAAATGTGTATTAGAAGTGGGCAAAATAGTCACACTAATCTTAAAGTATTTAATAAATCTTTCAAATATGAGGTGATAGTTACATGATAGCTATATGATAGTTACCATTTATTTACTTTGCCTTGGCTTATACATAATAATTGATCTGTCTTTATTGCCTATATGGTCTTAACCCACAAAAAATAAAACACGTTTATTTAAACCATTAAGGCTCAGCTGACTAGTGGCAACTCATTAAGATGCCTAGAACATAATACCTCAGTTATATAGACATGAAAAATCTGTTACTTGATGGGAGGGGCTATGGGGAGGAGTTTTGAGGAGTAATAGTTAAACTTCCTCATCGACTTCCTTATCATTATAATGTCATTTTTTTCCTGTTAAAGTAAAATAAAATGCTTCTTCCCAAAACACCTTTTTCATGACTTTTAAAATTTGTTATAGACAACTAAATGCAGCCCAGAAGTGATCACTTCAAAACTGACTTTTGCTTGCTGCCTCTCCTTTTCAATAAATGTTTTGAAATTATATTAGTTTCCTTTTTTTTGTTGTTATTGGGAATGGCTATTTTCATATATTATTAAATAGAAAAATATTGTTCCTGAAGAACTACTATTTAAGATTCTGAATGGTCAAGGAATGGCACAAATGCAAGAGTAAGAAGTTAATGAGTAACAGTTGTACTGTTTTTCACGATCTCTAGTGTGTATCAGTTTTCAAGGAAAAAGTGCCAAGAGGGAGAGAATTTTAATGATCTTTTTCTCAGATTGTTGAGATGACTAGATACTCTACAGAGTGGAGTATTCATTTAACGGTAGCTGTCTAAGTGTGTTTGTTTGACATAGTAGTACAAATAAGGCAAATATCCAGTCTAGTACTTGTAAGAAGGTTTTATTGAATGGTGAAGTCCATTTAACTCCTATCTTTGGCATAGTTCTGGGACCTGCATTGTCTTAGTGGCTAATTATTTCCCTTTACCTCCCACAGTTCTCTACCTCCTCATGCACTTGGTGTTATTTAGGGTGTTCTCACAATCTGCAGGGTTATTAAAACCAGGATATACAACTAGATATTGAGCAGCAGGCTAAATTTTTTTCACTGCAAGAGCAAAATCACTTAGTTACTGATGTTATATTTTTCCACCTAATTTTTCTGAGTTCCATGCAGGAAAAAAAATTGTGACTGTGTTCTTTAACTGAATAATTTTGAATTTCCACTACTGACAGTTTCTCTTTTGCTGCAGAAGATATTTTTTACGAGTAGTCCATAACCACACTGATGGAAAACTGATTCTATTTCGAGGTATGCAAAGTTTAGTCTGTACATGCTTAGAAAGGTGGAATTGGTGCTGGCTTTTTAAAGCTGAGTTGAAGATAAATGGATATGTATTGCTTACAACACTGATCTTCTAGCCCATTTACCTTTTTTTTTTTTTTTTCCGTATCATTTTTCTTATTATCTGCATGTGTCTTTTAATTTCTAGAGTTAAATGTCTGCTTTAAAATTATGTTTGTCTCAGAAAAATAAAGCAGCTTGAAGATAGAAACTCTAATTTTAAAACTGAAGTGATCAGAAATAATTCTGCTCATTATAGCCTTGATGCCATATGCCACTTTTCAGTACTGGAAGTGATATTTCTTATGTTAGTAATGTTTTCTTTGTGCTTATTTTTTGGGCTATTTTATTGTACTACGTATGAGTCTAGTGCACTTAAAAATTTCCATGTTTATAGAGAGGTTTCCTCTTTTTTGTTATGTTTACATAGAAGATGGCTTTGCGATATCTGTATGAGGAAACAACTTACCTTTTTAAAACTCATTAACTGCCATTCTGCTTGATATGCATATTACCAGGTTGAATCCATTGGTGACTGCCAAGTTGGCCATTTGCTATTTTGTTGTGCTGATGTCTGTTGTGTTTAGAAATATTATGGACTTCTTCTTTAGATAGATCTGAGATACATTTCTTCCAGGCTTTCAGTTGCTGCCCTTTTGCTATTGATTACTGATATAGTGTACATGAAGTGAGAAACGTGTTTCTAGTTTTTCTTTCAAACTTTAAACACCTGTTCCAAAGTAAGGTTTTATAAACTGAGGGAATTGAGTGAAAGAGTGGTGTAATTTTGTGATAATTATTATAGGAAGGCACACTGCTGCTTAATATTATTTATTAATTTATTAATTATTATTACATTACATGAAGTTTAGCAGAATTTCTTTCATTGTTCCACAGTTTAGCTTCTTTAATTCTGTTGAGTTTTTAATTTTTTTTTTATTTTAAATTAAAGTGAGAATTATTGGCTTTGGACATCCATAAATGACAATTTAGCCTAGTAACTGACCAGCAAAGGAGCCCTATTTTAAGGCAGATGTTTATTATGAGCTGTTCAATTATGTGTGTGTTAATTGCCTGTTCAAAAATTAAAATTTTACATTTGTGGTGACCACAGTTAATAAGTGAATGCTTTTCCACACAAACTTTATTTATAATTACTTCTTAAAGATTCACTCATTTTCTAGCAAGAGCTGCATTTAAATATTTGTGACATTAGGATACAGTTGAGTAAACAATGTGCAAAGCAATTAAATCAGTAAAGCCTGAATATAAATATCCATCCTATCTCCTCTCAGTCAGCTGTTTTTTTCTAGCTGAAGAAGCTTCTGTGATTTCACTGCTGGCTGTACAGAATCTCTTCCACCTTTCACTACTCTTTTCCACTCCTCTCTAAGCTTTATCCACTCTTCTACAGCCTTTTGAACATTGGGATGAAAACATTGAAACTGTACACAGTTTAAGGGTGGTGGCCAATGGAAACTTAAGGAAGTCTGTAATAATGTTCTATCTCTGACAAAGTTCCTTCCTAATCATCCCTAAAAACTAATTTGCTTCTTAGACCACTGCTGGACTCTGAATTTATTTTCAGAATTTGATGTATCTTTCTCTGTCATAACCTAAACCCTTTTCCATGAATATCAAGGGCTATCTCAGAGAGGATAATTTTATTTCAGAGCAATATGACTTGGCCCCTTCACATTTAGCTATGTTATATTTAGTCTACTACTGAGTTCTGCAGAAGTCCTCTGCATATCTTCAAAGATATCTTTTATTTTTATTCTTCTAAACTAATTTGCATTATCAGCAATTGTGCTCTTTCTCTTCTCCTTTATCAGTTTCTTTACCAGTCTATTCAACATCACTTATCCTAGCAAAAATTCCCATGTAATCCCACTGATGACCATCTCTATGCTGAAAACTTATAGTTTACTCTCACTTTCTGTCTTTTCATCAATTATTTATCCATTCAAGATCCTTTCCTCCCATGCCATAGTTACTTTACTTCCTAAAGAACATTTAGTGAAAGCTTTCAGCTAAAGGCTCTTATAAATTCAGACTTCCTCTAATAATTTTGATCTGCATTATTCCCAGGCTTGCTGAAATTTTCAGAGGAATCCAGTGATTCTTGAGACGTTATTTTCCTTTTTTTACAAAAACTTATGGTCTCTTCCCTACAATATCATATTTAATCAGCTGACTAGATTTCTATACTTTATTTATGCCCTCTATCATGATTTGCTCACTGTGAATGTCAGACTTAGAAACCTATATTTTCCTGAGTCTCTTTGGCTATTGTCCAGTTCTCTGCTATGAAGGTAGTTTCAGAGAAGAGGTTAGCAGTTTAGCTATTTCATTTTTAAGATCCCCAAGGGATTGCCACCTGGCATCAGCAGTTTGTTTCCCTTCTTTTTATTGATTTCTTCCACAACCTCTCCTGCCACCACTTCATCTCCTGTTCTTTCGCTGCACCTACAGAAAAGCTCAACAAGAACAGATACAGGAAAGTCTTTTTCTGGTATGTGTTTTATTCTTACACAGCAGCTTTTATATTGGGTTCTTTTACTGTTCTTCCAGGTTCTCTAGCATGTTTCCCTAGTAATTACACATCTTTTGTCTCACCTGGCAACTAGAAAATGTGTGAGCTGGCCCAGCAATAAGAGACATTTTCTTCTGGAAAGAGAGAACCCAGAAAGGTTCCATGAACAACACATATCTTTAGTCTTTTCACTGTCATGTAATTTTATTATTATTACTGATTTAAGACACAAAAATAAGATTCTGTATAGAGATACAAGAAATGTATTTTGCATATATTGTGGTTTAATTTCAGCTGGAAGCTAAGTACCCCTCAGCTGCTTGCTCACTTGCCCCACCGTCACCATGTTGGGTTAGGGAGGAGACTCAGAAAAAGGTAAAACCCATAGGTAGAGATAAAACCAGTTTAACAATAACAACAATAATGGTGATAGTAGTAATAATAAATAAATAAATAATGAGACAGAGAGAAATAAAACTCAAGAGAAAAAAGTGATGCACAATACCATTGCCCACCACCCACCGACCAATGCCCAGCCTATCCCTGAGCAGCAATCAGTGCCTCCTCGCCATCTCCCCCAGTTTCTATACTGGGCATGACTTTTTATGGTGTGGGTTATCCCTTTGGATCAGCTATCCTGGCCATACTTCCTTCTGGCTTCTTGTGCACCTCCTAACTGGCAGAGCATGAGAAACTGAAAAGTCCTTGACTTAGGGTAAGCACTGTTCAGCAATAACTAAAACATCAGTGTATTATAAACATTGTTCTCATACTGAATTCAGAACACAACACTGTCTCAGCTACAAGGAAGAAAATGTACTCTATCCCAGCCAAAACTTGCACAGCATTTCAGAACTCCTATGTTGAAGATGAGAAATGTGTATTTAGCCTGGAGAAGAAAAGGCTCAAGGGGATTCTTAGAAGGTGTACAAAGATAGAGCCATGCTCTTCTGAGTGCTGCCCAGTGACAGGACATGAGGCAACAAACTGAAATGTAGAAAATTCTATCTAAGCTTAAGGAAAAAACCCAAACCAAACCAAAACGAACAGCCCTGGTCAAATACCAGTACAGTTTGCTCAGGAAGGTTTTGAAATCTCTGTCCCTGGAGATAACCAAAGCCTAAATCAAAACAGTAGTGGTCTAGGTCATCATCCTCTTAGTACCAGAATTGGACAAGATGTCTCCAGAGGTCCCTTCCAACTTCAGCCATTCTGTCTTTCTCTATTTGAAGATGAAACGACATTACTCACTACAGTAGGCACACTGTATTATTTTTCTGATTCCTGTTATAGGAACTTCAGTTTCAAAATAATTAAGAAGAGGAAATATAATTAAATTTCTAATCAGAAGGATATATTTGATTAAAATAAGGAGTGTAAATGAGGGAGCTTCCAGCAAATGTATTATTAAACAAATTTTGAATTAATATTTTAATTGGGTATATGAAATATAATATCATTTTGACCTACATCATAAAGGACTTATGTTTGATACTTTAATTCAAATATTGTAAGCAATATTATAGTTTTGGGCAAAAATTTTCAACTTAGCATTTTAATGTAGTTTATTTTGTAGGGAAGTGTGATTTCTAATGTTATTTTCTGCCTTTGGGAAACCAGAAATTTAGGTTTTAGGATTTATTTAAGATTTATTTGATCAACTGAGGCTTTTTAATTATTTTTCCCTTCTCTTTTTTTCTCCTTGAAAAATAACAAGGGACAGTTTGTACTTCAATTTACCTTTTTACCAAATCTAGATTGGTGTTTTTCTAAGAAGAGAAAGGGACAAAAGGACCTCTAAGAAAGAAGGCTAAGGGGATGAGTGATGTGCTGTTTTTGAAAGTAAAAGTAAAAGGAACAAGGCAAGGGGACTAGCATGAAATTGAAATAAAATAAAAGCATAAGATAAAACCAGTGGGAAATTTTAGATTTTAAATATTTCAGGTGTGCAGACCTACTTTTTTTTACCAAATTTGGTCGTTACTGATGATGGTTTTGTTTCTTTTATGTGTGCTCTCTGCCCATTTACACACAAATAGTTGCATTAAAACCTTTGGGTACTGACAAGTTCTAATGGCATGACAGGAAATATCTGATTCTTTTGTAATCATATTACTTTTAGTACAGTGATGAAGAATGAATGCTTCTCATGAGAGATGTCCAAAATTCAGATCAGAAGAACAAAATTATGAAATCTTCAGTCATTTATATTTTAAACCACTTTGTCCATAAATTAAGCAAAGACTATAATCTTAAACATTCTAAATTCCAATTCTAGACTTTTATTTATTACCTTAGTAGGCAGGGTATATTTGCTCTCTTTCTACAGTTTTTCTTTAAATAATGGTGATATGCTAAATTTATTTTCCCATGCAATGGGAACTTTTTGAACTCCTTGATTAACTGAGTAGGTGTCTATAATGACAAAATTGTAAGTGTTAACTATATACTAAGTGTATAACAATTAGTGTGTAGGAGTGAAATAGATTAAAATATGAAATTTGCAATGCTCTGATGTGGAAAAATATCTCATTCATCTGTATTAGAAAATCACATTTAACATCAGAACTCATCTGATTTGACATGAGAAAATTCCTTGTAGTTTGTTTTAAAAATAAAGATCAGGAAGTATTAAAGTGTTTGGAGTCAAATTCTAATATTCTCTCCATTTGTAATTTCTGTCCTCTAAACAAATTCCTGTGGACAGACTTTTGTTTGCTTCCAGGTAGCAGGAAAGATGTGAAATGAAAGGAGAGAAGATGTCAGTGAGCCCTCTTTTGGCTTAGGAAGCATATGAGATTGTGTCTGGTATCCAGGGAATACTTCCTGTATACTACATGAACACTTCCTTCGAATATCCTGTTTCTTCTTTCAAGAAATTCTGGTGAAGGCACAAACCCACAGTTTCCATCCTAATTTGAGTTTTGTCAAATTCTTGAGTTGTCTTGGAAAAGCTGGCAATTTCACTTCTAGAAACATGTAAAAATCATTGAAGACAAAAGTAGGGTAAAACAAGGAACTAACAAAAGGAACAGAAAGGTAAATGGAATACTCTTGTATTCCAAAATGTATTCTGAAATGTTTTCTGAAATAAAACATTAAACTGCAATGAGAGTGGATGGCTTCCTGTGGAAGTGAGAAAGCTTTATGCTTGCAGAAACGTATGCAGACACGGTAGTAATTATTATTTAACCAAATCACAGGCATTTTGGTAACTTTTGTTAGTTTCAGGCAGAGTAGTAATACATTTCTGTAATCACATAATTTTTGGAAACAGCAGGTTCCAGCTGCTCCAGCGGCCCCAGCACAGGGCACGGCTGAGCCCCTCAGCCACGGGCGGGAGGACGGGCGGGAGCCCCGGGGAAAGCCTGGGCAAGGGAGGGCAAAACGCTGCCCGGCAGCCAGGGCTGAGGGAGGGGAACCGGGTGAGAAACAGCCCTGTGAGCCCCGAGGGCAGAGCGGGAGGAGGGCGGGAGGGGAGGAGAGACCCCGGCAGGGATGGCCCTGCGGCTCCAGCAGGGACCCCGGTGGGGCGGGTGTTTCCCTGCGACCCCTGGGAAGGACCGTGCCAGCTGTTAAAATCTTCTGTTGGCAGCCCTATTGGGGGAATTTTTTTAAAACTTTTTTTTTTTTTTTTTTTTAATTGGGACTAATTCTTTATATATCTGAAAATAGGGTGATATTCGTGATGCACTTCCGCTTGTTTGGAAACAATGTGCAAAAAGTTCTGTTGCCTAAACTCAGTGAATAGCAAAGTAGCAAACTAAAAGTAAAAGTAAAGATTTTTCTTCAAAAATGCAGGCCTCTTGAGGAGGGGAGAATAAAGACAAAGGAGGGATGGAAGGAACATGAAAGGACAAAATAACATCTTGCGGTGTTAGATGAACATGTCATCAGTGGCTATATCCAACTTTCTGTTTCAAGGCAACTTGCTCCCAGAATTAATATCCCATTAGGTAATGCTTTTCTGCTGTATATTGCATTGGTTGGAAATTAAACACAACTTTTCTTTTTTTTGCTCATTATATCAGTTGAACCAGTTGCCTTACTGTCTCTCTTGAAGGATGACTATCGCTAGTGCTGAGTTAATTGATCCTTTTCAAATTAGCAGCTGTTTGAGAAATTGTTAAATTGTAACATTCACCTGCGAAGAAGGCAGGACATTTCCTGTACTGAAAAAGGACACTCTTACAAAGCACTGTCAGATGTGGCTTTCCCTTAAAGCAAGTACAGCAGGAAAATCACATGGGGTTCAGTGAAGCTGGAATCTCAGAGGAAGAGGGTGACATAGATTACATTTTATGGGAAAACAACTCCAAACAAACAAACAAAAAACCCCCCAGAAAATACCAAACCACCACCAAATAATAAATAAAAACCAAAACCAGACTCAAGTTTTTGAGGTATGCTGGAAAAATTACTCTTTAAGCTTATTCATGTATATTTATTATCGGTTTTTGAAGAGAATATTTGCTTTTCCATTCCTCAAAAGTAGGAATTCTGCTTTGAATGTGGACAGCATTTCTGGTGGAGGAGTCATCAGTCATCAAATATGTACTTTTGCAGGAAAAACAATTCTAGCCTGTTCAATGAATAAAATGGAGGGAAAACCAATTCTTTTTATTTCACATTCAGTTTTTCTAGCTTGGAAGAATGGCTGAAGGATAAGTTTATGGAGAGTTAATTAAAGCAGCTAAAGATTTAGGAAATTTTTTGTAATAATTCAGCAAGAATTCCATGGAAACAGGTGAGGAAAAAAAGACTTCTATGGTACTATTGTAAAAAATATATTTTACAAGTAATTTGGGGTCCTAATTCCAGGTATCATTAATTCATAATAGGTAATCAGCTGAAGACTAGAGTATTTTAAAATCATGAAAAGAATTTGATTGTTTTACACTTTTTAGATTTGTCTTATGAAAGCAGATCAGTGCTAATTTATTTTGCTTTGACATCACTATGTGTCCAAAAAAAGAGGAAGAAAAATATTTGAGGTCCTGATTTCTCTTTTTTTTTTTTTTTTCTTTCTTTTAAAGAAATAAATCTGAAATCAGGATATAGGTCTTGTTAGACTGAGTAAAAGAAATATAACAAATTTTCTTAGCCTGACTTGCAAAGAGTGGCTCCAAAGCTGTTCTGCAGAATTCTGTAGAGTATTTTGTAGCTATCACTGTTAACTACTTAGCAGACATTTTGATTTAAAGGTCAGGGAGGTTCTTAGTCATTAAATATTAAGCAAATATTTAATATATGGTCTTCTGTGATCAAAATAGATTTAATTCCTCTATAATCTTAAGTTAGTCAGTCTTTCTAGGCCTTTGTATGCCGCCTACAGAAGACAGCTTATGATTTTTATTTCTTTTTAAATTATTATTCCACTCTTATCTTTCTGACAGTTCAGAGTAGGGATTATTAGAACATGAGAATTGGAAGGATTTTTAGATCCTACCTGTCAGGCAATACATCATATAACCCACTCCCAAACTTAGAAAGTTCCGAAGCGCACTTCAGATTTCTGCATGTCGTTTACTCCTGCCTCTCTAGGTATGAGGTTACTTACTTCTTCTTGGCTTGGGTCTTTTTCTACTGCATTTCTACGTAGTAATTCTTCCCTTTCACCCTTAGTTTCTCCAGGTGAAAACAGTCCTGTTCTTCCAGTCTTCACTTACAAGATAAAATTTTCATTCTTCATATTTGTCTTTGATGAACATGCATATGCAGAGTCACTCTCAGTATTCCAAAAAAACCTTCCTGAGACCTCCAGCACTTGTTACTGCTTCTTGACCTCTAATGAAAATTATTATCGTGATATTGGGGTTTTATTTGTCTTTTTGCAACTGCACCAGAATGCTAATTTACAGTCATCCTATAGCCATTTATGATGTTCACTATTTTTCTGTAGTTTTTAACTCTACCATTCATAACTGAAAGTTTTTTGTTAACCAGAAAAGTGAGTTTGAACTAATTTCAGTAGCTGCAACTCTTTTGTTTTATTTTTTTTTATTATTTTTTTATTTTATTTTTTTGTCTGTTTGGTGGTTGTTGCTGTTTTTTTTTTTTTACTTCAGTCCCCAGCAGAAGGTGACACAAGAAATTTTGTGGCTTAGTATTTTTCCCAAGAGATACAAAACCAAAGACAAGAATGCATAGCATAAAGTCTGAATACAGTTACTTGTTACTATTGCAGTAACAAGTTGTTTTAAATTTGTTATGTCGATTTCTGTATATTTACTTTTTTTTCAAAATATGTTTGAAAATATTTCATGTCTTCTATTTTTCCCTACTTCCCTCAACTGGTTATTCTCCAGCCATCCCTTTCATTCTTTCCAGATAATTTTGTTAATATTTGTTGTTGAAACATATGGTCTATGCAACAGATACAAAGTGATAATTTTATTAATTAATGTTTTATTAGTTTTTAATTGACACATTCTTCTGCAATCAGCTTCAGTGATCTCCTCTTAACAATTTTGAAGTATGACATTCTAAAACTCAATTCTACATCTTATTAAAACATTCATGTGTAGCATCATTGGATTATGGTAAATGGATTAATTTAGAAATAAGATTGATCAAGATGAAGTAAAATGTCTTATCCCTTGACTGTTTAGAAATGAGTGATCTGTATAAGAGGAAGAAGTAACAGTGAATATGTCCATAAGTTTTTCCTTTAACGTTCTCTTCAAATCTTCTGTAACACCTTACAATATGCCTATTTCATCTGATTTAAGATTTAATGTCAATATAAAATGCCTAAATGTCAAGTAATTTTCAAAGAATTTTAATTACTGTAACCAGATATGCTTGGCCAGCCATATTTAACAGCTGCACAGCTGGCAGTTGGAAGATATTTGTATTTCAGCTCATTCTGCATAAACAGTCATCCGCACATCATAAACCATGGTCTCAATAGGAAACTAAATTAGTATGAATATGGTCGTGTCCTTGGTAGTTTTTTAAACAATTAACAACACTGTGACTGAAGCATGGAGTGTTTTCAGGACTTAATAATGTAGTATGTGTTGTAACTGAATACATTTGTGTGTATGTTTATATATAAATAAATGTATGCGTATATATATATATGTACAAATACACTGGGAAATTAAGGTTTGCCTTAATGGGAGTGCTTGGAAGACTGACAAATCAAACCAGATAAAAAATCTAAAACAACACTTTACTGGATTGATGTGTACTGAAGAGTACACATGGGCAGTGGTTAGTTTTTAATGGCTATCAATCATTGCGTACTCAAAGAAATAGTCCTTAATTAGCTTCTCTTTGATCAGTGGTGAGTAAAGCTCACCAGGGGGATGATGTTGGCTATTAGTGCTGACTGACATCCTTGGTCCTCAGTGGTCTTCGTCATGGAGGTTGAGGACGTCAGGCCTGAGAGCTGGAAACCAAGTGTACACCTTTTTTCTTCATTCTCTTCCCTCACTCTGTGTTGAGGCTTTTTGGTTTGTTTGTAGTTTTTTTGTAGTTTTGTGGGTTTTTTGTTTTGTTTTGTTTCTGTTTTTTGGTTTGGTTTGGGGTTTTTTTAGAGGGGGGTGTTGTGGTTTGTTCGTGGTTTTTGGGTGTTTTTTTATATGGCTTGCATCCTCAAAAGACTAGCGGAAGATCCACATGTTCCAGGCCTGGTTCATTTCTTGTTTTTGATTTTGCCAGATATCTCTCTTACTTCTTCTAAATCTTTAGTTCTTGAATAGAACATTTTAATGGCATACACATTTTTCTGCAGTCTGTTTGTGTAGCTATACCACAAGTCCTGTTACTATGAGCTTGCTTAATCAACATCTGCTTTACAGGTGCACCAACCCCCTAATTTGGCTGAATGTGCATTATGAAGCTCCTGGACCTCATTCTCAGGGATAAGGACAAACAGGGACTACTATTGTGCCCAGAAGGCTGTGCCAACCTTGTCCCAGCACTCCAAGGTCATGGCTGCTCTGAATGTCAAAACAGAGGAAGCTTTCACTTAGTAATAAAATTAAACTGACTCAAAACCATTCATAGATTTAGAAACCATTAACTGGACAAGAATTCCTTCTCATCCATCCCTACTCCTGTGCTTTTTTTTCTCAATTTGCTTTTGTAGTTATGTATCCCCTGTATTTTATTGCCTTCTGAGGCATATGAAGAAAGTTGCAAACCGATCAATAGGCATCCCTATGTGCATACCTAAGACATTCCTCCCTCAAAACACGATAGATTTGGAATTGAGTGGGCTGAACTTTTTAGATCATATTTAAGAATATTTTATCTACAGAAATTAGTCCACTACTACTGGTATTAATGGTAGCTGTGTTTCCTTTGTCTTCTTTTGGTTTTCCCTTTTCTTCTGGCCTACTCCCACTGACCACTATCTCTGATTACTATCTCAGAGAGATTATAGAAGAACTTAGATATGAGTACACTACTATAAAGCACCTTTTACAGTAGTGACAGCAGTATATGTTAAATAATTATCCTGATTGTAAGGAATATTAGACTGATTTAATACCAGTGTAGTTTTCTTCACTCAGGAAAGTCTTTTGCCTTTTAGATTTAGTGATTCTACTTTGGGTATGTTATCCAAAAACTGTAATAATTTTTGTGTGCAAGGTTAACTTCATGACAGCCTCTTTGCATTTCTCCTAGTATTGTATTATGTAGTCATTTGGAAATGTCTAACTCCTACAAAGAGAAAGACATAATGGATAATTTTTGCCATCTTCCCTGGCTCCATTTCCTCTGTAAGACAGGAGTGTTGCTTCTTGAGTATAACTTTGTCAGAAATTTACTTGTCTAAGTTTTTATCTTGCACCTTGGTGTTACTCACTGCCAGAATTTCACTGTGGAATTTGAAAGATCTTCAGTGTCATTTGTGTTTCTAGTAGTGCATATTTTTTTCATGAGTGAGCAGCAAAGACAATATTTTGAGTGATTCAACCTTTGATTCCAGTGTTGTTGGTATACATATTCTGGTGACTTTCCTTAAAGGTTGTCCAAAAATCTTCAGAAAGCAGACAGACAGAGATAGTAGGTTGGATACTGGGAAGAAATGTTAGGAATAACAGTGCTCTGGATAAGGAGAAAGCAGAAAACACATTTTCCAATATATGCTCAGAGTGCTTTAAGGGCTTTTTAAGGTATGTTATACACAGTAAATGCCAAGTCAGGAGCCTGAAGAATTCTGCATCCTAACAGCAATATTAACTTATCATGTGCAGAACATTTTTGTGATGAATCATACTGTTATAATCAGGTTAGCTGACAGTGACATGTTTTGATTTATCCCAAGCAGTGAAAGGACAGATCTAGCCCATCAGTGCTTAGGGCATTCCGGTTTTCCTTCTGTTTTCACTAACAATTTTACAGCCCCATAATGCATCAGATCTTTCCAATCATCTGGATGAAAAATTACACAAGCAAAGAAAAACAAAAAACCAAAAACCAACCAACCAACCAACCAAACACACACAAAAACCCCCAAAACAAACAAACAGAAAAAACAAACAAACAAACAAACAACCTAGACTGTGTTGTCAGCCAGAAACTGTTCATGATTGGCAGATAGTGAAATTAGACTGTAAGTGTGTGGTCTGAATTTTTCTAGGCATTATTAAAGTGGTATTCTGTCTTTAAATTCCAAGAAGCTCTAAATGATTCACTTTTAAAACTGTCACATTTCAGTCAAAAATAAATTTATGCAACACTTGAGAGTACAAATTAACTAAAATTTGAATATACTGAAGTTTTTTCATAAGGCTTGGAATTTTTTTGTAGTTTCCTATGAAAATACACAAATTTTAGAAATGAGTAATAAGGTACAATTAAACTAAACATAAAACAAAAAAAGATACATTTAAACAATGAAAATTTAGCTGGTTAAAATCTAAAGACTAAGGATAAAATCCAAGAGAGATTTATTTCCCCTTATGTAGAACTCTGAAGAACTGTAGGGAGAAATTCCTTTAGAAAGTGATTTTTAAAGATTGACCATTCAATCCTTTAGTTACCATTGCAACTGATTGTATACTATTATAACATTTCTGTTCTTCCCCAGTTTTGCTGGTTTTATCCTTCTCTTTATCTGCTGTTTCTTGTCAGCCAGTGTACTTATTTTCTCTTTCCCACAGAAACAGGCTTTTTAGATGGAATAACAACCATAATATTATATGTTATCATAATCTATTATTCTCCTCTTAAAGAAATGTAACATCACAATGTTTACACTTTAAAAAATTTATGCCCATAATTATCTACAAGACTAATCCACAAAAGTATGGATTCTTCTCCCCATCTGCCTCTTCAGAAGTATTCTCATCTGGAATGACTGCAAAAATACCCCAAATAGAGTCTGGATTATTTTCAGGCCAAAGTGTGCACTTTCTACTGTTGTCTTTCCAATTGTGCTCCCATGTGCATTTCATTGGTTTTGCAGTGGGATGTGTTATTCAACAATGAAACAGGATAGACTTAAACTATCAGTTTTAATTGCAACAATACAGACATGATATATGCCTGTCATGCCATGTCACTGCTCATGGTTTTTTGTTCTGCTATTACTACTCTGAAAATGCAAAATGTTATAAGAAACAGTAGAAATATGGGCAATATGTGTTTAATTGATCCCATTTATAACATTAAGATGTAAAAGGGCCTAATTAATCTCTTATAAAGTCCACATATTCTGAATGAGGTTATTCTTTGATTCTCATTAAATTGAAAATGAGGAGAGCTTAACCATACGAAATTCTCTGCTACCTAGATCTTAAACTGAGACAGCAGTCTTTCAAACTCCATAGTTAAAAGAGATGGAGGATAATGAGCACTGTACAACTGTTATTAACTGTTACTCTAGATGCAATTTCAGGTATATTTTTTTCTCAAATACAATTGTGTATAACACATACTTGCATTTAAAGTTGCTCTTGATGATCTCAGAGGTCTTTTCCAACCTGGTTGATTCTGTGATTCTATTCTATGATTATGTATGATCCTAAGGAATAAATATACAGTTTTGTGTGTGGCAAGATTTTAAATTATGAAAAAAAACAACTACCAAAATTTACATGGCTAGATAAGATATAATATTAGAATAAAGAAATTATTAATGTCAAGTCAGAAAAGTATTCTGGGAAAAGTAGATAACCCTGTTTTTGTTAAAGTATATATATAACTGGTTTTATTAAAAATACAGGCTTCTTATCATAGTCTTTCTATGGTGCTTTCCCCCCTCTTTTAATAAATAAACTTCAAAAACTATGCACTGTAATTTATTACAGGTAGTACTACTACATGTAATCTCTTTTAAATCAGGGAGGTGACTTTTTCAAAAACAAATTATTATGCTGAAAGTGTTGTGTTTTCAAGGTATTTATTTCATATATTTAGTTCTTTTTTCCTTATTACTGAAAAATTATATTAACAAATATCTTAATAGAACCTTTTATATAATCTTATTTTTCACTTGTTTCATTTGACTTTTGTTAATCAAAACTGTTTCTAAATCATTATTCTATTTTCCTGGACAGCAGAAACCCGTGTGCAAAGCCCAAATCTGTTAGGTTTGTATGTTTTTTAGTTTTAAATAATACCAGAATTCAAGTTCTCCTCCTTAAAATAAATTCCCCAGTTCTACATGGAATTGCTTGGGTATATTTCAGGAATATTTTCAGTCTGATTCAGTTGAATTAATTTTGTGTTTCTTTGTAAGGTAATGACTGTAATGCAAATAAATTATTTGGATAGAAATTTCATTCTTACTCTTATCAATATTGCATTATTTTTTTCCTTTGAAATTTATATTACAGTTATACTACAGTTTCAGTACTGTTTGTAGCAACAAAATATAACATAAACAAAAGTACAAGAATCAGGTTAATTTTTATTAGTTATAGGTCTTTTTGTTCTACAATAACTGTGTTTGTCAAATGTCTGATTTAGAAATCAGCACAGTTTTAACTTTATTCAATATGTTGAATGTTTCAAAAAACAAATTATTCAAGATATTCCATTTTCATTGGAATCAATAATCTGCGTTTGCACAGAAGTAACAGATATTGTTAAGGTATGTTTCTTAATGTAGATTTCTGGCTCAGTGTATTCAGGTATGTATTGGATTTTTGCAAAGAACCTTGCATGTATCTGAAATTATATCAGAAGGCTAGTGTGAATTCATATGCATCATTACAGGACTGATGGAAATTTGGTAGCCATGCAAAACTCAGTTTTGAATAGTGACCCAGTATATTACCCTTACTATCTATAGAAACAACGATGTGTCATTTTGCACATCTCCAAGGCAAATCATAATGACAGATAAGGAAGAGCTATGTGGAAATTAAGATGCAGAGCACTGAAAGCAGTTAGCACGGTGCTAATGAATCTGTCCCTGTAAAAAGGAAGAAAACAAGGGACAAGTGTCATCTGATGATCAAGCCCCTATTCTCTCACCACCTACTCCCCACACTGTTTAAAACAGCCACTGCTGCAGAAGCAGCTGGATGTGGTGTGGAAAGGACTCACATCCCTGTAAATATTGTTGCTCTAAACAACACCTTGCTGCTTACAGTTCAAAACTCGTCTCACAGGTAACTCTCTTCCTGTACCCTGAGTTGCATGATCCTGTCCGTGTTCTTATTCCATCACAATTATCTGAATGTTGAGCAAAATGCCTGTAATATGTGTGCAAAGTGTTTCTACTTTTGCTACAAGTATCAAACAGTCTTTCTGAACTATTAGAATCTCAGTGGAAAACTTATAATTGTAAAAAATATCACTGTGTTCCACTGCAGGCAAAACACAATTGTAAAGGTATTGTATGTCTTTAAATCTAATATTAAAATTAACAAAAAAACATTACAATTTTTCATAAAAGAACATTGGATAAGTGCTTTTTTAGTGCAAACTGTCACTGCTGCTTATATTCTTTTTATATTGTTGTCTTTAGGAACATAAAATCATAGAATGGTTTGGGTTGAAAGGGATGTTAAAGATCATCTAGTTCCAATCTCTGCCAAAAGAAGGAACATCCCCCACTAGACCAGGTTACTCAGAGCTCTGTCTAACCTGACCTTGAACATTTCCAGGGATACGACATCTACAGCTCCTTTGGACAACCTGTTCCAGTGCCTCAAAGCCCTCACAGCAATTAATTGCTTTCCAATATCTAATCTAAACCCATCTGCTTCCCTTTTATGGTGTCATCCTTTATAGTTCATTAATGTTGCATTTTTAGTGGGTTTTGGGGAAGCCTCATAAGGTTGTTTGTTTTATCTGTGTGTGTTTGTTCTCTAAACATTTTATACTTAGTGACAAATCCCAGAGAAAAAGTCATATCTGTTGAAAAGGTAAAAGAAATAAATTACATATTAAGCAGCTTGCTCTTTACTAAAGACTTCAATGAAGGTTTTGCATCTAGCCAGAAATGATTTATTGGAAATGGCTCCCAATATCATACTCTTATTGACTATTCCAGCCCTAATAACTCAGTCATTATTGCTTGTGACCTTTACACCTTTTACTGCCTGATACAACTGTTCATAATTCTTTTGCCTTTAAAGAACTCCAGGGAATCATGATGTCTGTTGGAAGAAAATTATGAATCCCTGAAATGATAGTCAGACTCACGTTGCATGCTTCTACCTTTTCCTGAAAAAAACTATTGGTTAGATATACGTTTAACATAATGTTTCATGCATTGGAAACTCATGGATAACACCTGTGTCTAGGATTCACACAATGTCTGTCTATTTGGTTCTTTAAAAAGGCAAAATACTCCTGAAATTTCATATAAGATCATTTCTCTTATGTTTGTTAATTGGATTATCTATGAAATATTAGAATATGTGAACTAGAGTTCACAGGCATACATCTTATTATCTACTTAGCAACACAGAGTTTAACTGTGTCAGTCATCTCCTGAACAAGACATATTGCATGACAATTCATGTAATTCTTAATCTTATTTTGATCCAGGTGATGTCTGACAAAAATAGGATTTGTTCCACATGCAAGGCATATTGTGTATCGTTGTAGCCTGCAATATCCTGGTTCTGTAAAGCTGTCACCCAATTCCTCTGAGCAATTTTTTAAACTCTCCTTTCTTTTAATTTTCACACTTGCTGCATTTTGTCCTCTTCATCTCAGTGTTTTTCTTTTTTTTATTACTGTTGCATTTTCTCTTTTAAAGTATAATAGTTATTTTTTGGAAAGAAGTAACTGTGTAATAACAGGCTGATTTGGCTACATTTTTTTCTGCATTGTCCCTGACGCTCAGAGTAATTTGATTTGACTTCAAATAAGTACCTCAAGGAAAGTTAACATCTATAAATTTTAAAGGAAAAGTATATATCTTCTAGGAGTACTTTCTTCTCCAGATTTGAATATTCATGGCACAATTCTGAATGAATTGTCAATATTATATTAGTACTAAAAAATTTGAATGTTTTGATTTTAATGTTTCTTCAACAGAAAATTGAGGGGAAGGAGCACCAAAAATATTAAAAATTCAAATCCTAAAAACCAAAGAAAAGTGACAACTTCCCCTTGAATCAAGGAAATAGTTGTGAATCTGTGCCTATTTTGATGAGGTTTTGGATTCCTTGTCCAATTGAGAAGCAAGCTTAGACTACTGAAAGTGTAATAGGCACCTAAACCCACAGCCTTTGAAATGCTTACAAAAAAAGGTCAGAACAAGGTGCTGTGGTGTCTGCAACTCCACTGCTCTTCAGTAGTAACTGTTTTTTCAAGGGAAAAGTTGTAGTGAAACAAATTAGTTATTTTATTACTTTTTTTCCTTGTCCTGCAGTCAGGAAGTGGCAATTCACAATTGTTTGCTCCATATACAATCATGAGTACAACAAACTTACATTTTCTGGGACCATATGGAAGTAATTCAGGATCAGGAGTCTGAAACTTTTATTATTGGGTTTTGGGTTTTTTTGGCCTCCCCATTAAAATAATCTTTGAGAATTTAACAAAAAATGTAAATTTCAACAGGTGGAAAGAACACTCTCTTGTATAAACAAAGGCCCTCATTCTTAGCTGTATCCATGTATTCTATGCTGCTGTTTAATCTGTAGTTTCTCTTCTTGACAAATGCATGGGTAAATGTATTCGAACATGTGACACACTTTCTTTCATTGTATTTACCGTAATAGCATCCTGACTAAAGTGAATATTCAGAATATTTTGAAGGGAGAAAAGTTGTTAGGAAACTCATATACTACACAGGAGTTAAGGTAGTTACTCATATTCTTATTCAAATAGTTATATTCACATATATATTCATATATATTCATATTGTTATTCATATTCATATTCATATTGAACCTGGGCATTTAATATTAAACAAAGCTATTCTTACTTGTTGTGAGGTGGACAACATTTAGATGAAAACAAAGGGTATTGGCTTTACTTGACACATGGGGAGAGGTAAACAACTTTGGTGCCTCATTTGGTTTTAGCTGTCTATTAATGAATATCATGAGAATTACCAATCCAATACCCAACTTAACTTAACTCAAGGGGAGGGGAAGAAAAAAATCTGGCCTGTTTAAGGTCTCTTTTTATTTCTTTCCTTACTGAAAACAAAAACAAAAACAAAACACACAAACAAACAAACAACAACACCCAAACAAACACAAACAAACAAACCTCCCAAACAAAACAAACAAACGAAAAAAAAACCACACAAAAAACCACCCAAACAAACCCAAAAAGAACACTGATCATAACTGTATAATCTCAGATGAAGGTATCTACATGAAATACTTGGGAAATGCTGAGCTTCGTTTTGGCAGTCCATTCATGCAATTTGACAGAGATAAATTATTTTCCATATCAGTGAGAAACCCTGTGAACACAGAAAGTATTTCCCTTTTTCAGAGGAAGTCTCTAACTTCTGATTTGTAGTAGAGGGTGGTATTATTGCTTGTGGTCTACTGTAAGATAAGCAACTGCTCAGCTTTGGCATGACAGAAGTATTCTTGTTTTAAATTATCAAAACATTGTAAACTGTTGTCTGTTTAAAGTCATCTTGTGTACATTAGCAGCACTTACACAGCACTGTCTATAATGATTTTCTCTTGGTATTTTGCCACTGTAGGCTATTTAGTAATTCTCCCTCCTAATCGTTTGCCAATGGCACCTGTCATGTTACTTTATAGTAGATGTAAGCTCCTAAAAATAATTCTAAAATGTAGGTTAGTTGACCTTCTTGATCTACTGAACAATTGTAGGAAAATTTCCCCTTCCAAGTGTTTTGGTTCAAGTTCTGCACCTTCTTCCTCGAGTGGTAACTATCAGCACCCACCTCTTCACTTAACTACTTTGTCTGTTTCTGGTTTAAGTAGAATCCACTTGAAATAATTGCTTCCTGAATAATTCCTTCCATAATTCTTAACCTTCCCAGTGCTTTCTATTTAGGTCTTAAAATAATTCACAATTTATTAGCTGAGCATTTTCAGATGTGGTGGAAGGAAAGACATCAGGGAAAGGCAGAAAGAGCTCAACTCTGTTGCTGAACCACAAAGGCATCGAGTGGTAATTGAGAGAGTCTAAAGTAGCCAAAACCAAAGGAAAAAGCCAGGAAAGTTCAGACATTTGAATTGCACTTTTGGACTTGTCATTGAAAAATTGCCTTTAGATTGATGCAGCACTGTATGGGGGTTTTGGTTTTGTCTTTTTTTTTGCTTTTTTATAATTTTCTCCAGGCTACAAGAATCTGACATTTTTCAGAGCTGCAGTTTAGGTTATGTATGTTTTCTTTCACAGTGGACTCCTTATTATCAATGTTCAAATGGCAACCTGACTCTTCTGTCTCTCTTTTTAATAATAATGACATAAACGAGGCAGAAGAAAAAGTATTGAGGGAATAGTTTGGGCAAATGTTTATTAAATGCTTTTGGAAATAACCTTCTCAGACTATGAGCTTAGCACTTCTCATAAGGACTAAGAATTGTTGCAGCACATTAAGTGCTGCTAATTATATTTGCAATGTATTAAAGCTTGATTTCTGTTTTGTCTAGAAGACCTTACACTAATACAAGTAGAATTGTTTTAGACTGGTAATGTTGGAATCTTTGATAGTAAGTAATTTCTTTGTAGGAATAATTACTTTGCATCTCCGTTGCTCAGTGTATGACTATGCCACGAGCTTTTTCTGATTTTCCTAAATCTAGAATTACTTTGAATATTTCAGTAATGCTTCAACAAGCATTTAAAGAGGATGATGTATTTAATATATGATGCTCCCTTTTGATAATTTCCCCCAGTACTCAGTAATGCTTAATGAAGCACTTTATAGGCAGTCTCCAAAAAATTTGTTTGTCAAATGTTTACATACATAATAAAGAAACATAGAGTTTAGGGAGATGTCAGCAAGTAGTAGAAGTCAGCTGGTGATAAGATTATGGACACTAAAAGTTGTGTCTGGTGAAATGATTTTTCTTCAAAAATGTAAACTGGAAAACATTATATTTCTCACCCAAAGGCTAACATACTACAGAGGAAGAATTTTCAGACTGTAAGAATACAAACTGCCTTGCCAATGGGCATCTGTTACAAATTTCAACGAATTAATTTATGATTTTCTTAGTCTAGGAACACGTATACTTGTTTGTATCTGTGTTCTGTAGTAACAGATAAATTTTTTGTTTCACTGCGAACAAAGTCTGGAATAAAGAAACTGAATAGAATAAAAATAAATGTGTTGGCAGTAATGTGTAACAAAATTCAACTACCAACGCCTATAAAGGTGGAAGATATGTCTACATTTTTCACTTAGTCTCAGATTATACCAGACTCAAGGAAACAACATAAGAAATAAAGTAGCTATTAGCCTATCAAATCATATAGAGATTGAAGAAATGCAGCAAAGTGTTGACATTTCTGTTCAGCCTAGAGCTGAATAGTTTTTGATTGTTGCTAAGAGTCAAAGGAAGCTGATGAGAAAGCAGAGTACTGGAAAAGTTCAAATACGTCTACAATTGACAGTCTACAATATGGTGTAACAGTAAGAAAAATGTGTTTGTTGTGTTGCTGGACCTTTATCTTAGCATCCTCACTCTTTTGGTGACCCAAATGAAGTGTTAACAGAACATACAGATCATTCAGCAAATGTGTGAGAAGCAGCACTGCATCTATCAGTGTCACTGAAAGCAAGTGCTGAAGAAAAGGAGGTGGGGGTGAGGACTAGTCTTGCAGCCTAGCACTGAAGAAAAGTGAGGCAGCCTTGCCACACCATTGGTGTCAGTTTGGATGTTTGTTCCTCAGCTTCAGACAGCTTTTCCAATCAAAGCAGTGACAGCTAGCTGACTCAGAATACAGACCTCGCAGAGTTGATATCTATCAGTTTATCAAAAGCTTGTTTCCCTTCCCCCCCCCAAAAAAAAAAAAAAAAAAAAAAGAGAGAATTTGTTAGAAGAGAGATTGTTCCTGACTCTAGAGCAGGTAGCAGGACTTGTCCAAAGAGTCCATCTGTGCCTCAGGACCAAATATATGACTCAGATGAACCTTTTACTAATAATTGCTCTGTTTTTACAGTCAAAAAATCCAAATATGCTGAGTTTCTTGATAATTGTATATTCAATGCTATTGGAATACATATTTTCTGTAATTGTTAACAGTAGAAACGGGTTTGGTTTCACTCATTTTATTAATTCTTTATAGTATAACTAGCTGTAAACAATATTGGTTTTGTATAAGATTTGTTCATTGCTTGATGTTATAAAATATGTAATGTGATACAAAAGTTATCAAAGAATTTTAGCTGTACATTTTAAAAATCTAATAATTCTTTATTTTCTTGGACATAGGAAAAATCCTTATCTCCTCTAGGATTAATTCTAATTCTGGCTATGAAAACTGTATCATCAAAAACATTTCATCAGAAGAATGGCTTACTCCTAGACAAAACTTTCTGAAACTGAAGGTTTTCAGCAAATATCCAGGAAAAACGGCATCACAAGAGACTTTAATAGGTGTCAACCCTTATTAAATTGAGCAGCTTGTGAAACTGAGAGAAATAGGACCTTACGTCCACAAAAAAGACAATAATTGTTACCATAGGATTTTGTCCTACAAAATCTGCTTGATTGTTAAATACCTTAAGGAAGAATATATAGACAGAATCCTCAATCTGACATATTTACCATAGCAGACAGCTAAGAGAGATTACTCATAAGAGCAGTCTTATGGTTTTGCTCCATATAATTTTATAGATAAGACTAATATTTTTTCCTGACTTTGTAGGGAGCCTGCAAAATCTGTGTGGTTCAGTGAGGTTCATAAAATTGAGTAACATGAAAATCCTGATTTAGGAAAAAAAAGGTGAAAATATCATTATACAATACAGCCCAGGATACAACTGGGCTACAAGTGCACACTGCTGGCTATGTCCAGCCTCTAATCCACCTCCACCCCCAAGTCCTTCTTGATCAGACAGATTATATCGATACCAGGGTTACTCTGACTGAGCTCCACCATCTTGCATTTTGGCTTGTTAAACCCCACGAGATTCCCACATGCCCACTTCTCGAGCTTGTCCAGATCCCTCTGAATGGCATCCCATCCTTCAGGCTTGTCCTGTGCACCACTTAGCTTGGTGACATCTGCAAACTTGCTGGGCTACACTCTATCCCACTGCCTATATGAAGGCATTAAGCAGTTCTGGTCCCAGTGCAGACCCCTGACAGACACCACTTGTTACTGATGTCTGTTAGGAGATTGCAACACTGACCGTATACTCTGGATGCAACCATCCAACCAATTCCTCATCCACCAAACAGTCAATAGTCAGCCATAAATCCTCATTCTTCAATCTTGCAGTGAATTGGTATTTTTAAGCTTCCTTCCCCAAAATGAAGAATTCTCTCTTAAAATTTTGTACATATTTAGCAAATTATATTTAAATAAACAGTACATTTTTCTAAAGTAAAGAATTCTTGTTAGATTGCTAGTGGATCTGGAGGTAATCCTGCAGGAACTCTTTTTATTTAGAAGTCAAAAAAAGAGAGTTCCAATTTTTCTCGTGTATTCCAATTACTTTTCATAGCTAGCCTTGTCAGAGTTATGATGTATTTGGACTTAGTCCTAGAAGAAATATTTTATAATCTTACAGACAACACTGAAGAGCCTCTTGCACTTTCATTGCTTTCATTCTTTCATTGTAGCTAATACTTTTTGTCTTACTCGTACTGAAAAGTGTATTGCTCTGACAATGGCAGTAAAAATAGACTTTGGTGTATCAGTGTTCTGATTATGTACACTGTCTCTTCATCTCCAACACAGTTCTTAACATTTCTTCTGTCATTTAATGTACATGCCTTTAAAGTAATCCCAGTGGAGTCTGAATTCTTTACATCTCACGGACAGAGTGCATAAAACAGTGGATGCTATCCACGCACTGCAATCAGCAGGAAAGGTAGAGAAAATGGAGCTGAAACATAGTGTTGCCCTGACCCAAATAACAAACCAAGCACAGCTAAACTAACGTCATAATTTGTGCCACTAGAGGTCAACAGCAAATTTACTGCGTGCCCAGAGCAAAAGGAAATCAGAGAGGAAATTTCAGAGACAATTCCTCCCCTGTGCTGCTTTTGTGACAGCACAGCCACATGCAGTCCGTCTATAAAAGGTTTGCTGACATAGCCTTAAACTGACCACACTGAGAGAAGAAGGAAAAAAAACCAAAACATAAGTACTCATCTTCTATTTCAGAAAGAAGTTGCCAAATTGGAATGACAAAAAAATGAGGTGTTTTAATACTTTGGCCTTTACTATGAAACTTGAATAATACAGAACTGTAATGGAAAAATTGATTAAAGGACAGTTTTCTTTGTGTCTTTATAATAGTTCTAATTTAACATAATTTTGACTTAACTCTCTTTGACTTTACTATAGCTAAATGTGATCAGATTGTTTTTCTGTAATATTTGGGTTTGATTATTGTGGAAATGTGATACAAAATAGGACCTTTAAAATTAATTAAAAATAAAAATAAATAAGTTTTCTGTTATAGGCAAAACTTTAGGTTCATTTGTTTCTCCTCTGTTTTCTGTCACCTCTCCATGCCCTCTGGAAGGACCTGCCCTACATGGATAAGATGTTTTTAGGTAATGGAAGCTCAGTGTTTGAAAACCAACTTCATTTTTACTTTACATGACAAAATAAACTGAGATGGAGTTGGTTAACACTGCATATCAATTGCACACCAAAATTTTAATGTTAGCAAAAGTCACAAGAGACAAACATTATACCTAGAGAAGAGACTAAATGCTTCTGTGGAGCAGAAGTAAACATGAGCAGTTCTTGAATTTGCCCTACTTGCCCTTAAGGCCAGGACCACAGACAAGTCATTGGACAAATGAAAGAACCCTAGCATGGAAGCTGTGCTTGATAAACTTATAAATGCTAGCTCCTGTGTAGGACATTGTGTTTTGTTTTATTTGGCATCTTTTTAATTTTTTTTTAATGTTCATTCTTAGTAAATCCTTAATGTCTGCCTCAACCTTGTTTGCTAAATATCTTTCTTTTTCTTCCCCACACCAAAAAGATTGTAACTGTCAGATGCAAAACAGGAGAAAAACCATTCCAAAATATGTATTTAGGCTTTCCTCTTCCTTCATCTCAACCCTTTTCTCAACATATATGTCCTATATATACAAATGGTTCAGATGGTCGCTCACATATGTTGCTAAATCCAAATCCACATTTCTGAGTTATGCGTTCTTAAAGTAAGTCTCGCTGCATACATGAAGTGATCCGGACTGTTTGTAAACCCAGATAAACAGACAACATTCAAAAACTCCTGTGGGAATTCTGTTTCATCCACCTATTGCCTGAAGAATCATCTCCTTTTTATTTCTCTTCATTTTGGATCTTACTGGTTTAATATAGTAAATTCTACTGAGAGAAACTCAGTTATCTCCCATCTATTTTCTATTTATGATTCAGCTCTTTTCCAGGCTGAATGTGCTGTCCACTTAACCATTTCCCATGAGAAAATATTCCATGCCACTGATGATTTTTCTTGCCCTGAACTTACCTCTATGAACATCTAGTTCTATTGCTCAAGTTTTGAAATAGAAACAAGCTACACAAATTATTCAGGAGGCAGGTAAACTAGGGATTTATTATAAGGCATAATTATGTTCTGTTTTTTCCCTCTGCCTTTTGAAATGATTGATAGGCTTTTATTAGGTTTTTTTTCTTTTTTTTTAATTGATGCTAAACAGTAAATTGGTATTTCTCATAGAGCTCTATTTTATAATCATAAAACCACATTTCCAAAGAGGTCTCAGAGTTCCTTTTTCTGCGTGAAATAAATATTCCTCTTTTTTCCCCACAGGGACATTTCTTCTTTATGATGACTTTTACTTCAGGTTTTATTGTCTAGTCATTCACTTCATAAGTCTCTCATCTTAGGTTTTTCTTATTTGTTCTTGTCCATTCTGTTCTGAAAAAATAATTTTAGTAGAAAACTTCATCACTCAATTCCTTACCCTCTTTTCTATGTGTTAAGCAGAACGAACCCAAGTGAAAATTACCCAGTGCCCTTCTACACTACTGCACTTTGCTTCCCTACTCCCTCATCAATTATTTATATGTGCAGCAATATCCCTTTTATAAGAGGGCTGTTTAGTTCCTTTCAAAATCTTTCATGAGCAAGTTGTGAAAGCATTTTAGAAAACCAGGTAGATTGTGTTAAATGGATGATCTTTGTTCCCACAGCTGTTGGTCCGTTCAAAGAATACTAGTAGGTCTGTAAGGATGACTTCCTTTTATGAAAGTCATGTTGTCTCCACTATGGCCATTTGATCCAGTTGCTGCATGTTTCTCATGCCCAAATATAGGGTTTCATTTGATCTCTTTAATCTAATTTTTTCCTAAAAATGTTGTTGCTATTATCTAATACTCTGATTTTTTTGCTATGTTTATTAAATTTGTTCAGTCTAAATAGGACAATTAAGATTTCTTTTATTATTGAAGTCTCTTAGATCTGCTTATAGTAAAAAATTTTGCCCTTTTCACATGGATAGTAAAAAAGAGCCAGTATTGCATTGTTTCCATTTAAGATCAGAATTTCAGACCATGTAGATTCTAAATTGCTTGTTGAGTTGTTAATCTGTTTACTGGAATTGATTCTAATCTCCATTTTAAAGTGTAACAAACAAATACTTAATGTATTTCTAATCTCTCTTTAGACACACAGTTTAACCCACTAGCCCTTATATATGTCTGTAAGCAGAGTGTTTGTTCAGATCACCAAGTTGAGGGCTTAGTGAAGAAGAAAAAAATGGTCCTGACAATTATTGCTGCCACCATCTTTATTATAAACAATTCAGTCATCACATTTGTCCCAGAGAATTATAAACCAAGCATTCTTTACCATAGAAAACCCTCACTTTGTTCTTCTCCAGTAGCAATGATCACCTAACTAAAAGCAAGCCTTGCAGTAAAGGTAGGCTTACTTTGTTGATGAAGCTGTGCTATTACAAATATGACACTAAAGGACCCAAAATAAAATTTGTGGTCTAGTGAGATTTTTTTCAGAGCATTCAGCCAGCAAAAGTCCTAGATTACAGTGCTCAGTTCCAGTACTTACATATATTGCACTTTACCCCGTGGCTGATAAGTACAAGATGTGTAAGCACTCCCTGAAGCAAACAAATTTTCCCAATTACAACAGAGATGCTGTCATCAGTTGGCCATAGAGTCATTCTCTCTTGTTTGCTTCTCTTCGTCTGCTGTGCTTTGAAATGACTGAGGCCGCTCTTCTTATGCATGATACCATAATCTGTATTGTCTCTATACACTAATTTTACTCTGAATACATTTTCTAAATAGGGCCCTGTGGGGGACTTATCTAAGTGGAGGCCTGCTTTGTGCATTTTGAATGATTTTACTTATGCTTAATACACTCAAAACAGCCAAAGTAACACTGTCTTCAATATATCCAGTAGTGCAGCTTTAGTTGCTTACATAATTGACACAAATAGAGGCAGCAACGGTTTTTAAAGCACCTAAGTTCTCAGTTGAGGATTCTGTGTTTGTTTGTTTGTTTGTTTTCCCTTTGGACTTTGTCTAAACTTCCCATTAATATCTGTCAGAACTTTTTCCCATAATCATCAACTAAATTCAAGCTTAGGATGCAATTTTCTATTGTATTTTTGAGAACCTGACTTACTGTGCTTCAATTACCTGTTTAGAAAATGAATGCACCATATGAATGTACAGATTCTTTGCATTTATTTCTTTGCTACGAGAATATAATGCAAATAATAATTATGTAATTTGTTATTTTACACAACATAATACTTTTTGACAGGTCAGAATTTTTAATGCATTGATTTTGCTGTTTAGAAAACAAAATTTATGTTAAAAGAAACATGCTGTTCTATTAGTTCTGTCATAGAGCGGCAAGTCCATTGAGATGGACTTTTCCTTGTCTTGCATCAGTGATTTCAAGGAAATAGTTGGTGTTGCAAATTCTGCTCATCATCTATGCCAGACATCTCTCATATTCTTTTGTACACATATTTCTAACATTCTCTTCTGATCCTTCTCTAATTTAAAGCGTTAGTCATACTCGTACCCTGAATAGTCCAATGATAACGTGTTGATGTTTATCAAATTCATTGTCTCTTACACGACAATCTCTGCAGAAAAAATTGCTTCAGAAATTGCTTTTAGATGGTAGTGATTTTCTTCATGTATCTCTCCCCTTGGGTGATCAAACATTATAAATGCTATGAATTAATTTGGTACTCTGTTGTGTGTACAGCCACTGTGATACTGCAGCACTATTTTCACATTATTTTTTCTTGATCACAGCATGCATGGAAAAATCCAAATTATTTTTAAAAGCCTCAGGAAGGGAATAGGAATAAAAACATGTATTAGATATGATGAACCATGAGTTCTTACAAAGGTAATGGTTGAAGGTGATGGAAGTTAGTGAGGAACTTTAAAGATTTTTTGCCATGTCAAAGGTGCTGAATAAGTGTTTAGATTCTGATTTCAGTTTAATATTTGTATGCATTGAAAAATGTGGGCAATAGTGATATGAGGAACAAAATGCAAGTAACGATAATTAAGGCAGCTCTTTGTGAGATGGGCTGTTTGTACATACATCTAGCACATATGTATTCTGTGCAATGTAGTGCTGCATTTAAATTACATGTTCTCATTTTGAGTGAGTTTCTCCCTGTAACCCCAGCAGGAGGAAGGCGCAGTCATGGCAGCCAACTTGTTTCCACCACCTACATGCTCACAGCCACTGCTGGGACAAGTTTTAGTGATGAGGTATTGCTGGGTGTGTCCCTGGACATAATTTTTTTTCAGTGCAGTAGAAATACAGGTTATGAACTTCCTGGCATTTCTCTGCCTTACTACAGATCACAGTCTGTTCTGTTGGATCTCTCTCTCTCCTTTTACCTTCCTGAACTTCCACTTTACCCCAGTGGTGAAGGCTAGAGTACTCCTCTGCCCATGAAAAAGATGATAAGAGGCAGTGAACCCCCAAAAGAGATTATCTTAAATCTTCCAAAGTGAGGATTTGCTGCCATTCATGCCTTGTCTTTGGTTCACCTCTATCCTACATTTAATGGAATCCTCTTCAGCTGATTGATTTCCTTTAAAACTTCTGGCTTTTCCTCAGAATGGCAAGTCACATACTGTGACCTCCTAAGGGCAAAGTTTCTCCAAACATTTACAGAAGCATAGACTTCTAGATGTGTATATTCTTGTGCTTTCCAGACTAACGGTGGAACAATCAAATCCCCAGAGTATCTCAAATTACAACGTAAATGTAGAAGGCAGATAATGACCACATCAAGACGGAACAGAGTCCTTCTGTTTTATTTTTTGTCATCTTCTAGGATTTCCATAATGAATTATTACCCTCATTGTCCCAAATGCTTCTCAAATTGTTCAAAATGAAAGATACATTTTGGTGCCTTCCAGCATTCACTGAACTACAGTGCTGCATTTAAAATCTCTGGGTCTCAGGGTTTAAGCCATCTTTTTGCATTTCTACGTAACTCACATCATCCTAAGTAAATAAGAACAGTTTTGGCACATTATGATAAAATGTAGAAAAGAAAAAAATTCTGCAAAAATATGTATGATTGAGTCTGATTACAATCATATTAGGAATATAAATGAACAGGAATATATTAATATGCTTGCCCAGAGGAAATCCTCATTGCTAGTTATTTTTCAAGAAGATTTTCTATTATGTACTTCAGACGAATAAGGTAAAAGTATAGAATCCTTTTTAAAAAATTTCCTCTCTGTATACTCAAGAACCAGTTAGAAAATTGATAAGCCTGTGCTTTAATGCTTTACTAAATCTGTATAATAATTAGAGCCTCTTTTATATGTGCAATCCACCTTCCTTTGTCCTAAAGAGAAAACAAACAAAACACCCATGCATTTTTTCCAGATCTTGCTTGTCTGGAATAAAGAGGATTTTCGAAGTCATAATGTCACTGGGGGGGGCTCAGAGTAGCAGTTTCAAGTTTTATGTAGGGCTTAACATTTTTGTCAAAGTTGATGAAATTTCATGTAACTTTAAATCTAAGAGGAACGTTTTACTTCCTTCCTTCCTTTCATTCTGTTTACCAAATACTGAACTGAAGGAGAGATGTTGTACTTACTAGACGTGGTAACATTTGAAAGTAATAAAGAGATAGGTACTAGCTATTTGTTTCTTTTTCTCCTAGTTTTCTGTTTGAGCTCAGAATATTTTAATGAAGTAGAGAAATAATTAGGATCCTTTGGTCTTCAAATAATTTGGCTATTTTTTTTCTTTCTTTTCACTCCTCTGTAATAACAATTGTCTATGTTTCTCTGTCCATTTGTTCTTTATAACTATATTGAAAAATTGTTCCCCTCAAGCATCCAAGAGTTTATCAATTAAAGTAAGATGGATCACCACTATTTCTCAAAATTTTAAATACTCTATTCTATTGCTTCTTTCTTCATGTTAATAAGACAAAATGTATACAGATAGGATTTTTCAGTCTCTCTCTTTCTCCTCTGATCATAATTCCATTCCTCCTGCACACCCAATTCCCCCAAATCATGAGAATTTGAAGGAAAAGTGAAAGCAGCAATTAAAATAAGTAGACAGTATGATGAGAACTATAGAAGAGTAATAAACAGATCAGAACAATACAGAGGGTCAAATTATGAGGACATTTAGTTGTTGTTAACTTTGCTGTCAAATGTTTGTTAACTTTATTGTTAGTTGTTTCCTGCTGTAGATTCACTGCTTGAGTTAAACAATACAGTCAAAAAGGAGTAGAATTTTTCAATAAATTTTGATTTTGACACTCATAATGAAAGATGGTTCTTTTCTTTTACAACAATATTTCAGAACATTCAACAGCAGTGGCTATATTTAAACTGGACAAAAAGATAATTTCTATTAAAAAATGGACAAAAAGATAATTTCAATCTACAATGATTTAAACATTTTTATGACTATAAAAAGGTCTGCAATTAATTAAAATTGACTTTTAATAACTTTTGAAACACTGAGTAAAACAGGACCTTTATTCCTGGTGGATATCAAATTATGAAGTCCTTTTCTGATGCCTAAATAGGATAACCACAGGAAAAAAGACATGAAACAGTAGAAAATATTCAATGCAGTAAAGAGATCCAGAACATCAATCATCTCAGACAAATAAAACTCATTCACATAATGTTTAAGGCTGAAGAGCTGTTTGGGTGGTAGGCTGAATAAACCAGGAGATAACTTATGTTTTCCTTGGATGCAAACTATCGCTTACTCAGCATCAGTGATAGAAAAAAGGTTCATCTTTTCAACACTAAAGCAATATTGTATTTGCCACAGCTTAATAATGTTTGGTGTATTTGCAATCACTGGCAGCTTGCCAGTATCTTTGTTTCCATGAACATTTGTTTCATTCAAAGACATTAGAGGATCACTAATTTCTTTTTTTTTTTCATTATTTTTTTACCCAGATCTACTTTTTCTTTCTATACTACCTTTCCAATGGTTTCTTCTCCTCTCTGTTTACTCTACAGAAGCAGAACAAGGTCGTTTTATGCAGCAGTCTTAATCACAGACATCTCTATAGTTTTCATGTCTCAAAGAGAACCAGAAATGGCAATATACTTCAGATGAAGTCAGAAAAATAGAAAGGGAAGTGATGGGTTTACAATGTCTGGTTTTAAGTCAGCATCTTAGTCTATTATAATCTAATCAGGTTCATCGGCTTACTTTACTTAGATTTCATATCCAAACTTTCTTTCTCAAATATCCTAGTAGTGTGACCTATCTCAAATATTGAGTGACAGCAACAATTGATTTTTTAAACAAAAAGAAGATACAGATCATCTCTTGAAACTGATTGAATTCTCAGGCAATAGTGCTGATGTATTTATAAATGTATTTTCCCTGTAACATTCAACAGGCTTTTTATGCAAAAGCATACACTTTATTAGGTAAAGATTGTTGTGATTAGTACCTAAGACACCAGAGAAAAAAATAATAGAATGTGTTAGTAGAAGTTGCTACTGATAATGGCCAAATAAAGGGACCATAGGTAACTTTTAAACTGACTTTTTACCAGTTATCTGCCTGCCACAATAATATAGGTTAATACACACAATGAATATAATGAAGTGCACCATTTGTTGTGAAATGCTGTGGAGAGGACTTGCTAAAGGCAGGAGATCAATTCACATCAGATCTTTTAATATTTAATGTAGATATTTATTTTAAGTGTTTTGTAGACTTTTAATCAAAGCTTTACCACTCTCTTCTTGAGTCAGACTTCTCTCAGTCTTTGCTGTTGTTCACTTTTGTTTGCCTTTTTTTCTTTTTCTTTTGGCTTTTTTGAGATTGCAAAACATTTTAACCATGAAAATGTTTTACAGAAAAGTGTTACATGTAATGGATGAATTGAAAAATTTGACAAATCTTCCTTACTCTGGGCATGACTTTTGTACATGTTAGTTCAGATACCAGTGGCAGTGCAACTGCATCTATAACATAGTATAGACACAAAAATGTACCAAAAACTCCCATGAAATACTCTAGTGGTTGACTTATGTTGAATGCTGTGGTTTCAGCTGGACTGCTACTAATATTTAATATGCTAAAGTTAGCTTCTATATTAATAATTCATAACAACAAAACCTAACAGACATTTTATAGTTTGGTCTAGATAGTTCAGGGAAGAGGTTAAAACTGAAGATTAATTAAGATTCATTCTATATTTGATCCTCATATGCAAGGATAGAAGATGCTTTCAGCTGATTTAGGGATACTGGGATAATTGAGGCATGGATCACTCCTATAACACTTTGACTTTCTCTTGTGTTCTTTCCAGATCAATTCTCAAGCCTTTGAGAAAAAGCTTGTCCTAAATGTTGACGTGCAAGAGAACTATGAATCATGAATGCATTGTAACTAAAAAGAATCCAGGAAGAAATTATGACAGAAAAGAATAGTGGAAAATTATCGTGAGATTTCAGAAGTCATTTTAGATTGTGTAAGAATTGATTTCTGGTTCAGGGCCTTTTTTCTTGAACTCATTAACTAGGGAGGAAGTGAACTATGGGTCTTGTGAGTGCTTTTATAAAAATGTAGTGGATATGAATAAAAAAACACACAACAAAGACTGTTTTTCAAGAAGATGCGTGAAGATCTCTGTATTCTAAATCAACTTGGTCACAGTCATGAGAACGCTAGAGTGATTACTAAAGGCTAGCATCAGAGATAGAGGTGTATGTTGATATAATAAATCCTTCTGAGTAATGTAGCTTAAATCATATCAGCACTGCACAGAATCATTTTTTCTTTGCTATAGTTTTTTTTGAGATGAAGTTGGTTTTTTTTGTTATTGCTTTAATTTCCCCATATATCACATTTTATATCTAAGTGACTTAGTGATTAGTTTCTTTTCAGAGAGACATTACTGTACCTTGTCTGTTCCTTAGAAAACTACTTTTACTTTTTGGTTTACAATAAAACAATTTTCAGTTCTTTTTGTATAATTTCTGACTCATGGCTAGCCTTCATGAACAAAGATTTGGGAAGGGCTCTACCCACGCTTTCTGCAAGGACACTGATGGTTTCTGACTAATAGAATATCTTATGACAAAGGCTGTGATAACAGGTCTTATCTATACCATCATACAAATGTAACTAGAAATACATCAGGGAAATAAAGGCTACTGTTGGTGAACCTTAAGGATGGTGATGGTAAAAGAAAAATGCAGGAAGCAACTGGCAATGGTTTTCCCAAAAGTTTGACATTTCCTTGCTATAAGAGCAGTGACTGTCTGGAGTAACTTTCCAATAGGAAAAATAGTAGCCTGGATAGCTTTATAATTTGAGATTGAATAGAGGTCAACTAGTTTCCCAAAGTGATTTTATAAATCAGTCTTGCTGGAGCAGATTTCAAAGACTCAGGAGTCCTGGAATACTGAAACTTCAATTTCTAAATGAGCTATGTAGCTAATTATTCTCTTTTTTACAGAGCTTTTTTAACAGAGCAGTAGTAATATGGGGAGTTAACAACTCTGCAGAAAGGCAAATACTGTTTAAACATTTGGGAGATAGAAAATGAGACAATGCAACAAAGTTATTTTGTAATCTCAATTTTGCAGCTTACTTTATCTAAATTCTGTTAATAATGCTGTTCTCAGTGACCCTGAATGGCATCACTATTACTTTGATAACAATGATTGGCAGTTCTAACAAAAAGGCTGAGAGATGCATGCTTAATGAGACTGAAATTTTTCCATCTCTGGAGATAGTCCCCTTTGAGTCAGGACTGAGACATATTGATGGGTTAGTCTAAGGGAGCTTGCATTATCACTTCTAATATAATATTAGTTCTCTGGATTTGTTAGTACAGAAATTACTCTCCCAGTCTGTCAATCTGGAAAGGCTCATTAGGCTCATTAGATTTTTTACTGTTTATAGGACAAGAAATAAAAGTTTTGTTTTTATTTAATCTCTTGGTAGTATAAGACAGAGCAAGGTAGATACTGAGGACAAGAATGCTTTTCCTTAAAGAACCTTCACACCTGTGAAAGGTATATGAATTTCATGTTTTTAGCTATGTGGCACTCAGAAGACTGAAAGTCTTTGGAAGAACTTCACAGTTTAACCTCTGCATGTGACTATGAAACAATTCTTAATTCAGTGACTAGATCTCTAATTACTTCCTGTTGTACCTGATGACAAGATTAAAAATGCAGTCTCATCTTAGTCCATCCTAAAAATCCTTTCATGATGATTACACCTAGAATTGATAAGAGACTCCTAAAATCTTACTGTGTTCCTTCCTGGCATCAATCCTGTAGCTACATCCTGGCAGAACTCTTAGACATACAAACAATTTATTCTCTCTTTTTAATTTTTGGAGACCAGGCAGTGAATTTGGATGATATTATTTGTCTACTCATTCCAGCCCTATAATTCCCATATTTGGCACCTCTTTAGGATCTCAGTGACATGTTCCTCTCCCACAGCCGTTACAGTCTAGGGATTGGTTTCATGCTTTTTGTGAAGTATCCCTGAATCATTGCATGCTTTACACAATTTTACAATGTCTTCAGTACAAGCTTACTCCATGCAAATGTATTCAAACTGTTCATTGTATATTTATGTGATTGAGCATGATTTCACCAAAACATATTTTGGAAAAGCAATTAGATAGATTAATTATGATTCAGTTCTGTCTTTAACATGTATGGTTTCAATCCCTGAAATATCTGTAGTAGACAGAATAAGAGCATAGATTAAAATCAACCCTCATTTCATAATTTCTCCATATTAAATTTATTGAAATAAAAAGGCTTAGTGATGAAGAGCCACATCTGTTAAAAGCCTAAGAACTTTGAGGACAGTGGCAGCCACAATTAGAAAAGCAGAAGTACATCACTGATCTCTGAGGCTCCTGCAATGGTATGAAATGGGTTGACTGATGTCCCAAATATTCATAGCAAACCTCTACTATTCTTAGTACCAAGAACACTACAAGAGGCAAAACTCTTCAGTGAATTCACCTTGTGTGACCTGGTAGTCAATTTTCAATAGAGGATCAGAGTAAGTATCCTCATCAATAGTCTCAGGTACCTTGAGTCAGCTTAATGGTTTCTTCTGGTATCCTATTGTAACTGTACCCAGAATCTCATATCTTAAAACCAGACAACAGAGGAATAAGACACAGAATTAGTGTATCCATATTGATTTGCAGAGAGAAATATCTTTCCTGATTTAAGTAGGTACTTTGATAAATCTGGAGTATTTGGTATTTAACTGTTAATTTTTAGCTCCTTCCTTCCTTCCTTCCTTCCTTCCTTCCTTCCTTCCTTCCTTCCTTCCTTCCTTCCTTCCTTCCTTCCTTCCTTCCTTCCTTCCTTCCTTCCTTCCTTCCTCCCTCCGTCCCTCCCTTCCTCCCTCCCTCCCTCCCTTCCTCCCTCCCTCCCTCCCTCCCTCCCTCCCTCCCTCCCTTTTTTTTCTTTTCCGTCTTTCATCTTTCTTTTTTCTTTTGTCTTTTTTCTTTTTTTTTTCTTCCTTTCTTTCCCCCTCTCTTTTTTGCTTATGAACTATGCAATATGTAGTTGTAAAAACAAAACAACTTGCAACTTCTTAGCACTGATTGTGCCAGATTCTTCCTGATTTTCTTTCTGATCCCACTGGGGAGAGAAACGAATATAACCATCCTGTACAATACCAGCACTGTAATTGTAGCTTTCTACTGCAAATAATCTTTCTACTATCTTACTATGAACTCATTGAACTTTCCTGCTTTTATCTGAAAATACAAGGTTTTACACTGTCCTTATGTCTGGTACAATGTCCTAGACAGTCTGGGATTTCATTATACCAAACACTTTCAAAAAGGAACAGGACAGTTCAAAGTAGGTTCTGGGGCTCAAAGAAACAGCGGAGATTGTTAGAATGTTATATTTTTATAAAACCAAGGCCAGATTAAAACAGAATAAAACATGATGTAAATCAGCTGAGAATATATATCTAGGTGTCAGCCTACAGATATATATATACTTGTATTATGTGCTCTGGATTTCCAGTTGTGCCACAAATAAAATTTTTCATAAACTCAAGAATGGACTCCATTTCTCAGTTCAGGGACTTGCTCTTACCTGTGCAATTGTGGTTCATGTTGGCTCATAAAGATTTCCTTTAAACACATCATTAAATAATTTATGACAATTCTGTGAGTAGCTGAAGCAAAGCAGGTAACCCTTAAAGAACAAATATGGGAGATGATGTTATGAAGCTCCATGGACGTCTGAATGTCTCCATGAGCACTGGACAACAAAACTGCTCTGTCAGAGCTGATTTCACCTTGGCCCCGCTCCCTTTATTTGCTCTGTTTTCAGCTCGTCTCAGTCCTGGTCATCGCAACCTGTCCCCTCCCCTCCCCTGCCTCCTCTATTCCTCATTTCTTGGCAGGGCATTTAGATATTTTCCAGTTTTCCCTGACTCTTCTTGCACCCACCCATCTTTGATGACATAAAACAAATTAAACTTTCTGCTTTTTGAGTGAATATGAGTAATTTTTGTGCATACTGTACTACCCTGTATGTCTAGGTGCCAGCTCCCCACATGTGACATGAGATGCTCATATACTAAAAATCTCATCTTCCCTTCTGACAAGCTTTTCATGCCATTTCTGTTACTGCTGAGCTCACTATTTTGTCACTATTTTGTAGGCTATTATTCTCTTTGATTTCTGTTGCTAAGACCTGGCTGTAACAACCAAGCTGTTTATGAATTTGAGCTTTAAAAGGAATGAGAACAGTTAAAAGTCTTTTATTGCTTAAATTCTCCCGTGTAATGTCATTCAGGTCCCCTCATAATAGTGAAGATTATGGGATCTAATCATAACTGTACGGCCATGAATCTCAGTCTTAATATATCTTGTAGCTGAGCTGCACTGCATAATGTCTAAGAAGCATTCAGTTCCTACTGTGCTCAACATCTGAGCCACAAGAGGCTTTTTCCCATAATTCATACTGTTGTCATTATTGATATTAAAATTTGATTATTTTAATGCTCAGGTAATGATTCCTTTTCATTATATTTCTGTCCAATATACAGTTTCTCTCATCATGGAGTTTATTTTTTTTAATCAAATAAGGGCTTCTTTCTCATCTGCTGTTTCTGGTATAATTGAGTAGTATATTTGCCTTTGGATGTTTTACTGCAAAATATGGCAGGTAGTCAAGTATGCCATTTAGGAACGTTAAATAATTCACTCATCTGAAATTTTATCTAACAGCAGTCATTTTGAAACCTATTAGAATGGACTTCATCAATAAATAAATAGCACATCGGCCATGTTTACTGTTCTGCCAAAGTAACGCTGTTATATTTAAAAATGTTCGGATATATCTGCTTTCTGAATTTCACACATCAGAGATTTTTATGCTTCTCCATAATTGATGCTGCATTTTAATTTATTGAATTCCTTGAAAACAGAATACCTATGCTTTTTTCATTGCTTGACTGGTAGAACTGTCGTTGTTTCCACTTCTAAATAGCCTAATCTTAATGATTAAAATCATTAGTGGAAAAAAAATAAAATCTAATAATTGTAGAGCCTCAGGCAAAAGGACAAAAAGCACTCACTGAAGGTCAGGTGGTCCAGTTGTTTTTTCCCTGGGAAAAGGTTTTTACAAGTTTTCACTCCAGTTACAAATTCTACCCTGAATTTTTACTAAAGAAAAATTGGAGTTTTCAGCAGTCTGTCCTCCTCCTCCTCATATGCATGTCTGCACACACATAGGATTTTAATTAGAGTTTCAGAAGTCGTAAAAGAGCAATACATACTCTGAACAGGACCACAGGTTGGATTTCTGGAGTCTAACCCTCCACGATATGCTGTGGCATGTGTATGTCCTTTGTCAACATGCTTCTTGGAAAGGGAATGACAGAGTCAGGGATACAGCTGTTCCCCACTCAACCATCATTCATTTTCTCTCTTCTTTGCTTATCAAGACCCCATCAGCCAATGGGAACTGGCTCACCTATCTCTTTTTTTTGCACTGGAAGGTGATCTGATCTGCAGTGAGGTAGGGTGGCAGCTCTCCTGCACAAGAATCAAGTAAGGGGATAAGGAATATGTGGCCACTATTGCTGTACTGAATGTGTATTGTCAGAAATTTAAATATCATCATCAGAGGAGAAAATTAAATTAATTCTTGTCTACAGTTAAAAACTTGTCTTCTGCATTGTGCTTCGCCTGAGGATGTCTAGGTCTAGGGTATTACTTTGCAAGTATTTGCAGTATGAAGATGTACAACTCAAGGGTGAGCAGAAAACTCCACTAAAACTATGGTGAGAATTTGTTAGAAAAAGACAGCAGGAGTAAACTTTGGTCAAAATTTCCACTTCTTTACCCTATCAAAATGGAATATACTGGTCCTTGCTATGATTAAATTCTTTTACTTCTGTCCTTAAAAATGGTGTCTCATGAAAAACACGACACTCCTTTAAAAATAAGAATAATCTTTTTGCACCTTTGACACAGAAGCTTGTATTACTGGTGTAATACCTAGAGAACTGAGATGTGCTCAAAGTCCTTTTTTTCCCAAATGTGCTGACAGGTTTCCAGAATCTGGTTTTGGATTTCTGGCACTTGTATATCTTTGTAGAAAACTGAGTAACAATTTTATGTTTCTAATAGTGTCTTTGAAGTAAAGCAATATTCTGCACATTTCGAATTGACAAGAACAAACTGGGTTGTCAGAGCTTGTATTAGTCTTTTTTCCCTGACAGCACATCTCACTGACTGTTAGGCAACCTCCAAAATAATTTTGTGCATGATCTGAGATGTGATAAACTATCTCTCTGTGTTATTGCTGTTCTCTCTGCTCAGAAGGGTGGTATTAAATCAGATGGAATCTGAAAGGCAGGTTGGTCTTTAATGGTACTAACACTCGGTGTGTCAGATAGTGTAAATCATGCGATATGAACAAGAGTATGACAACAAAAGGGAGTAAAAGGCATATGCAAAGGGGGAAAGATTTGTTGATTACTTAGTAAAATCTCTTGTGACTACTGGAGGGTTTTTTTTGTGGAGCCACTGAACAGGGTATGAACTCTGAAGAAAAAGTCAGCTACTCATTGAATGATGTTTTAAACTACCAAAGTGTAGAAAACATTCAGGCTTTTTACTGGAGAGAGCCTGATGTACATTGGATATAGATAGATATACATTGTAACTTAAGGATCAGTCATCTCTGTTGCTGTAAGTCTTTGTTTCTCTTCATAGGGCAAATTAATTGACTTTAGTGGAGCGAGGGAAGGGCGTGAGTGTGGGATCAGAAATATAGTGAAATTGGTTTATCTCATGTCTTCTGTCTTTTAGATGGCAGCATTTCTTCCTGAGACTTCACAGTTTAACTCTCCACTTGTAAAAACTGGTCTTGCCTTCCAGACTTTCAGAAAAAAGATTTGTAAATTATCTGCAAGTTACACAATGTGTGGGATATTTTGAAATTGGCCATGTTATACTCCTACACTGAGATCTGTGATTAATGCTGCTTTTGCCATGGCTCTGCCATCCTTGGTATGTTGGGAAATATCATTAGACAGACGTGGCATATACCAATAAATATCACTCTGCTAATGTGGTTTATAGCAGCTTTCACAGTGATATACATTAAACTAACAATCTGCCTCACTGGTAAGCTAATCTCTTTACATATAATCATGTTTTCCAGAATTAGCATGCATGAACTTCTCAGATCTGCAGTAGCTGAATTTCATATCAACAAAATTTCACATTGCAGAGACCATATTGCACAAACAGTACTCGAGAAACTAGGTCTCATTCTATCTGTTATACTGGGACAGTAAATCTGAAGTTGCCACTTCTGAACTCATGAAAGACCAGAAATACACAGCTTGTGGTCACTGGTATTTGCTTCATTGAATGCTATCCAGAATTTTTGTAGCTAATAAGCAAATACGTGATGTGTCACAGGTTGCTTTTTTTTCCCTGTTGTTTAAACAACATTCAGATGTGAGATTGTAATATCAATGCTTCTGTTAGAAAAGTGGATTTTTTTCTTCCTTAAATATTATTGGCAATTTGATATGTTGTGTCATTGAATTTTGCAAGAATCTTCAAAAATGAGTCTTTGCTAAAATTGTTAGCATCATATGGCTGAAGAAATCAAAACTGCTACAATTAGAAAGGATAAACAGAAGTTTAAGGGCACAATTTTTTTTTTAAATGGTAAAAGTTTTTATAATCTAAAATTTAATTCTTCAAATAGAAGTCCCAGGGATGCCATGGGTAAATTAACCTAGTCTAATCTATTAAAACATGGTTGTTACAGGTCAAGCTGTTTCCCATTATGACACTATTTTTATCACATTAAGAAAAATATGACAGAAATATTGTAAATGCAACAGTGATTGAAAATGCTAACAAAATAAAAATATGATTCTTTCTGTGACCTGTTCTTGCTAAATTACTTTCCATGTTTCCTTATAGAAACCTTCAAAAGAAAATAATCTTATTTTACTGATTCTTATGTTTAAGAAATTAACAGAAATATCCTCAAAATTATAGAAGTGTAAGCAAGTCTTTTAAATACAAACCCATGTCTTTTCTCAGTCTCTGCGACTATAACATACTGAGTTGATGTGGAAAGGTAAGTGATTTCATACTTGCATTGCCTCTTTCTCTTTCTGTCCTAAGGGGTTGAACAACAGGAAATCCCAAATCTTCTTTTAAGATTTACCTAATTTCATATCATATTTGTTTGAAAATCATATATATGTACATATTTACTATGAAGATGTATCCTCTGTAAGAAGACATTTATCTAAATTCTCTATAATATAAACCTTTTCTTTGAACTGTGTAGGCAACTCAATAAAATACCAATTACTCTGATCAGAAGAAAATTTTTGGGAAAAATATCTTCAAATTTCAAAACCTGGGCAAAATACAATATTCACATTCTGTAGGTTTTAGGCAGCCTGATCTTATAAGATTAAAAAATGTAACTCTACAGTATATATATCCATAGAGGGCACTTCTTAAAGCCAAAGCACAAGGAAGCAAATTGTTCTCAACAAGACTTTTTGCAAGTACATGCATAGCCATTTGATGTGCAGAATATAAAAGAAGTGTGTCTTAATTAAACTCCCTTTCATGGCCACGTTTACACTTTAGTGTTTGTGTTCCTACTTATAAAATAAAACAATGGATGTTTAATGCATTGCAGTTCTACAGATGGACCCTTGTAGCTCTTGTATATTCCTGTTGTTAAAATTCCATTAAAAGTTCTAACAATCTTCTAGTTTATATAAATGTTCACAGAGCAAAATGCTGAAGTCTAGTAGGTTGTCAATTAAACACAAACTTAGTAAAAGATGTAATTGAATTCACAGGTTACAAGCAATTGTTCCCACCTCTTGTTTTTTCAGTGATTTGTGTAAAAACCCAAGGATAGTAGTAGAGCTCCATTATTAACACTCCGCCCAACAGTTTGAGGTTTTTTTTGAGGGAGAAAAACATTAGAGGAGTTGTCATACCCTGTTGTATGACTGTGCTTATGTCTGAGAAATATCAAAGCCGTTTTTTTTTCTTCAGGAATGCCAAAAGAACAAGCAAGAAGGAGGCAGTTACTGACTTTGATCAAACTATTGATAAAGTCTGCTCTGTCTGCCTCTTCCTGTTTACAACTATTTCTTCATGTTTTCTAGTGTATTTTTCTATCACACACAGATTTTATCCCATAGAAATTGCTATTATGGTGTTTGTGTTAGAGAAAACCCACAGTGTAGTACTACCCTGTTATGTTTATAAATTGTTTTTTTTGCTCTGAGTTCATTATCTGAAAAGCAATCAAAATACTTTATGACTTTAAAGAGGAGTGTGATTTGTCTTTGAATCAGAGCTAACTGAATTTTTCATATATTAATTATATATATAATATAAAAGTAGGTCATAGGATATAGTTATTACATATTATATAGAATACAATAATATGAAAAATATAGTAAATATATACTAATATCTAGTATATATTTATGTAATATTTATAATATAGTATTATTAAATTAATATTCAATACATTACCACATATGTATTTTTAATAGTTCATTTATAATACAAAAATATATTATAAACACTTAATTCCCAAGGTCCTATTTGTAAGAGCTCCACACAGCCACATGATTTTTTTTGTCAGATACTTAATATTATAGAGCAAAAAAATTTTTGAAACATGAATAGTGGTGTCTGTTTGTAATAATAAAGATCTAAACAGTAATTTAGTCCAAAAAAGAATATGCTTGACTGTCTCTTAAAAAAACCCTCAGTGTTTCAGAGGAGTAATGTGAGCCAGTATATAATCAACTATGCAGAGGTTAAAGGAGGCAGCCATATTTTCTCTTTCAAGATTTTGTCATATCTCTTCTTCTTTTTCTATGTTTATTGTATTTTTACTGTCCTCTGTTACATATGATTTACGCAGGAAACAGTAGGTTGTGGCTTGGAAGTGCTCCGCTGCCAGCTAGTGACGTTTCCTAGGCACTTTCATTTTTAATTTTTCCATTCTTTTTTTTTTTTTTTCCCCACTTCAGTGACTAACATGTGTTTCCAATGCCTTTCTTCCAGCTCAGAAACAGATAACGCTCTGTGTCTGTTGAAATGTGCCTCCCCTTTTTTCAGTCATCCATTTCTTAAGGACAGGGAATAAGCCTACACATTTGAAACCTGGCACAGGTAGGCTTTTTCCAGTCTTTTCTATGTGTTAGAGGGAGATGTATGTCCTCAGTGGATATTCTCAGCAGCTTCCTCCTTTACATTGGTCTGTTCTAATGAAGCCAGAGACTTGAAATTCCTCTACCATGAAAAGAAATGTGATGTTCGGGTTTGGTGTGTGTTTTTTTAAATTGATGATAATATGTGCTACTTCTTTTAAATACTTGTTTCGAAGACATTGCCCAAATGGCTAGATTCAGTTTTAACTTGCAGAACAGCAAAATGTCTTTATTAGGGCTGCCACATTATAGGTTTCTTTAAAGTCTTTCAGACTGATGTTACTCAGTACCTTTCATCTTTTCCTGTATGCTGAGCATGGGCTTGGGTTTTTCTGGTGTGGTGGTTTAACCTAATAGCTAAATGCCCACAGAGTCATTTACTCACTACCCCTCCTCAGACTGACAGGTCCAGAAAACAGAATGAAAGAGCTCGTGGATTGAGATGAAGACAGAGGGATCACTTAGCAGTTGTCATGGGCTAAACAGGTTTGACTTGGGCAAAATGGATTTAATTTCCTGACAGCTAAAATAGAGTCAGATGGCACAAAGCTCCTTTTCCTCTACCCTCCATTTCCCCCCAAGCTGATTTTCATTTCTTCATTCCCAATTCCTCTACCTCTTTCTCCATAAACAACATAGAGGGATGGCTGAGATTGGAAGGAACCTTTGGAGATCCTCCAAGTAAATACATCACAACCTTGTGGAAAAAGGCAGCTAATCACTAAATCTATATTTGGTGCTTGTGAGTCAAAAAAAGAGAATAATATATAGTAACAGTCCTTATTTTTGGGTTTTTTTGGGTTACTTTTGGTTAGTTGGGGTTTGTGCAGGAGTGGGGTTGTATCTGTGGGGTAGGTTTGGAGGGATCAATGAGGTGAGGTGCTATTTTTCTGAGAATTTGAAAAGCTCTGTTCTTTTATTTGGTATTTTCTTTCTTCTTGTATAGTCCTAGCACCATGCTGACTTCATCAACCACACAGTTCCTATGGTTCTTGAAAGAGATCTGCTTCTCTCTTTGTTGTATTCTGCCATCTGGAACAAGACAACAATTTTTTTTACAGTATCCAGCTAAGACTATGTCTTTTAAGCTGAATTATTAGTGGCATTTCTACCCGTACAGTGAAAAAGAGAAAGTGAGAGTTGAAAAGTGGAGAGGTAATGAAAGAGCATGTAACTGAATGATAAACAAATAGTATAGCTATATCTGAATAGCCATGTTTTGCAGATTCATTGGAGAAAAGACAGCAGAACTGGGAAGCCAAAAGCTCTTGGCTTTGGTACTAAAGCATTTCTGGTTCAGTGCCATCCTGATGCTCAGAGAGAAATTTTTGATTGTTCTCAAGCCCTCTGCTTGTCAGGGACACAGCTTGTACACCTCTGTTCCTCCAGTCTCAGTCCATGCTGGGAGTGAACTGACAATAGTTAGAAAAGAGATTTCATATAAATTTCTGTGCACTGTGATATAACAAATCATCCCTATACAACCCCTTTCACCATGAAAGCATGAGTACTGTGAAGTGAAAAAGCAAGCAGATGTCTGACCCTCCTACTTTCCCTCTTACAAGGTAATTAATATGTCTGTAACTGGGACCATGTATATTACATGAGAAGAGAGAAGAACATGGTTCAGATTAATGTTGCCATGTTTTAGTAATAGTAATTTTTTTCACCAACAAATCCAGTCTGGATGGGTTCACTACACATAGTTTCAGGATCCCCTCTTAAAGATATATATTGTCTTTTTATTCTTTATTCATCCACTGAAGTGACATAATGTCATATCGTTCATGTTGTTATCTCCTCAAGAAACCTAGTTCATCATTAATAGGGGTTTCATGTTGTCGTGGTTTTGTCCACTAGCCCATCCCTGGGGCTGAGGATGGTTTTGTCCAGGTAATTTCCGGACAAAAAGGCCAATCAAAAGTCCAGTGACGTCTTTGCTAATTGCATTTTTAAGAAAAGGAAGAGAAAATTTGTTGCGCAGTTGAAATTAGGGGCAGCAGTCATGTAGGAGAAAGAAGCGACAAGCCCACAGAGGGCCAAGGCCCTCTCCTCCCCCGGCTTGGGCCGAGGGGGGGGCAGGTGTAGCACTGAAGCCCTCCCTTTCTCTCTAGTAAGAGAGTGAAGAAAAAAAAGTTTAAAAGACGAACTGTTTGAACAGAAACCACTGCGGAAGAATTCCAGCCGAGAGATAACGGAGGTCGAAGCTGGCAGCCGGAGGAGAGAGAAGAAATTCGAAGGGGGGAGAGCTGTTTCTTCCCTTTTTGCTCTCTCTCCTCAGCAGGGAAAAGACTGAAAAGTAATCCCTGCTACTTGTAAAAATTTGTTGGAGTAAGAAAACTCCTCATGCGGCTCACAGAGGAGCCTATGGATGTACCAGAGAACCGAGACTTCATGAGAAGGACTGAGGTGAGGCAAAGTCTTGTTGAAAACTTTGTGACTCTTGAAAGGGATGATGCTTATGCCAGAGCGAAAATGGCTTGGATAAGCTTGAGATCCGTGTGGATCCATACTGCTGTTGAAGATTTATAACTCTGAGAGAAAGAGAGAATCTCATGCTGGAGTGAGGCGGCCCATGTGAGATGTTGGGATCCGTGTGTGTGTGGATCCGTGCTAGACTCATGCCGAGAAGTCTATCAAGGACTGTTTATCCCATGGGGAGGGACCTCCATGGGGAAACAGGGGTGAACTCTTAAGCCATTATTCCCTGTAACCCTGTGGTGAAGATCCATAGTAACCAAGTGTCTCCTTGCAAGCCTATGGAAGGAAGACCCTTCAGGACCTGGGTAACCCCCAGCCTTCGGTCTTAGCCCAGGAGGGGGGTAAGCCCAGCCTTGGAGGCTGACACAGAGCGAGAGAGAGAGAGAAAAAGTTCTAGCTGCAACAAGAATGCTACTGCTACTAAAGATTTGTTACTGGAGAGAGAGAGTTGGAACTGCGAAAATGAAGATTAAAACCACTTCTCCTCCTTGGACAGGTATAAAGGAGGGGGGGGAGTATTTCTGTAAATATATAACACTTTAACTTAGGTAGAAATTGTTGTAGATAACATTCTTTAGTTTTTAATTTATTAACAGTTTTTGTTTTACTAGTAGTAAATGTTCATACTATTTTCCCCAAATCCTGTCTCTCTTTTGTCTGCAAAAACCTTCTCTCAACTAGCAGTAATTGTGTGGGGAGTGGAAAGCAAATTAACCCAAGGCAAAACCACGACACATGTAAAGTATTTGTACATTTTTTCTTGTCATTGAATGTATATTTTTTTATATGTTCCCAAAGAGTTTTATATAATTTTTTGACTGTGCTAACTAGTAGTAAACTGTACTTTTTTTATTATATTAAGTGTTTTCAAGGACTTTTGAATTATAGATGAATTAGTCAAATCACTGGTGTAATAATTTAGCTGCATAACACGCATCCAGATGAATGAGTACAGATTAGTTATCTTAAAGTCACCCATTTTGAAGGTCAGCTAGTGCTGGGGAAATTTCCTTTAATAATTGTCTGTGACAAAGTTGCTGAAATTGTCAATGAACATTTCTCACAAACAATTACTTAAAAGATTTACTTTATGCTTAATTGTACTATTCCTGCTGTGTGCAATTAAAAAAAAAAAAAACCCACCGTAGTCTGAGGCACTTCTCCCAAAATATGTAGAATGATACAGCATCTAAGAGTGTTCTCGCATATGATAATGTCAAACAACTCCATTATAAGTCTGTATTTTCATTCATTGTAGTTTTCACAAATACAAGTGGCTAGAGATCCCTGGTACAACCCTCACTTCCCTCCTAGATCAAAACTTGGGAGAAGTGAATGGTAATTTCATGTTTCACTCACCTTTGCCACGATCCAGTAACTTGCTGATTTTTGTTCTTAAAGGAACACTCTTTTCTCCTTTTTGTTACAGGCATCATAAATTAAAATGGAAAATATTCCTTGGAGTGGAGTAAGTAAATTGTGTTATCACAGGTTTTACGTTGGAAAATAATATTTTCAGCAAATGTGATGAGGTTGCTGATTTATATTATTAGAGGAGAAAACAATTATGACTCATGAACTCCCTAGGGTAACATGCAAATGGGGAATCAATCAGTAAGGACTACTGAAAGAAACAGGAAAACATCCCTTCTTCTTGGGAGGACTTTACATATAACAGAAAGACAGAAGAAAGGGACAAGTCTCCTCAGTGACCCTCTTTTTTTTCTTTTTTTTTTTTTTTTTATTAACCAAGTTGTCTCATTTGAAACGGATGGATCAGTTTTTTTGTTCATTGCTTCTCTCTCTCAAGAACCACAGCACTGTCTGCACCATACTGCAGGTTTGGGGAGAAGGAGGATAAACGTATAAAGATACAGGAGCAGAGGTAAAGTCTTAAACAGGAAAGAAAGCAAATGGAACAGATCAGACATATGAAGATATAATTTTCTGGAACAGAGCAAATAGTCTGATTTAAAGCTGTCTGTGGTGATCATGACACCCATAACATTCCATTTTCTTTAAGCACTAGTAAAAGAATAACTTTTCTCCTGCAACTAGCCTTAAAGATTTCAGTTTTTAATGAAAATAAATGCAGTAAATAGTAGCATGGCCTCAAAACAAGCCACAGATTGTTATCAACCCCAATTCTATACTTAGAAAAATTGATATAATTAAGAAATTATAAATGAGACATTGATCACCAAATGGCGGGGTTTAAATTCAGTTGTCTTGAGTATAAGTGAGTTGATTTTGGGTCTCTTTGTTTTCAGTAGAGAGAAATTGAACTGTTCCTGAGCATGATTTATCTAAGTGTCTAAGATACATAAGATGAAATGTCCTGGAAAAAGCTTTTTTTCTCAGGTGTTTTAAAAGAAAGCACAGGGACAATCTGACTTGGTCTAACTTTTAATGTCTAAGGGAACTGTGGTGCAATCCACTCTACCTTTTCCAAGATGTACAGGTAGACATCAAATTCTCTTTCCAGTTGACCGTTTCATTATATACACTAAATAATTTCCACAGAAAAAACAAATCTTACTAGCACTTTCAAAAAATCCCAGTTTGGAATCAATAGTCTGGAGATTTCTCTGTAAAATCTTAAAAGTCTTAAAAAAAATAAAAAAGTTTAAAAGTTGCCCTTGTTTCTAATGTTAGCTAAACATAGATAGTAGGTGCCTATGTCCCTAGGTTTATGCTTTTAATACGGATGAGTTCTGATATGCTTGGAAAAAAATAATCACCGGATTTTAGTTCTGAGCTAAAATAGCCTGTTAGAAGTTATCATTCAACTCCAAATGGAATGGAAGTGGAGACTTCTTTTTTTTCCTCAAGTTAAATACACTGTTGTCTATTAGTAGCATACTTTCCCTTTTTCAGTTTTTTTTTCTTTTCTTTTTTTTTCTTTTTTTTTTTTTTTTTTTTTGGTGGGGTAGAATTGGAATTTTTAGGTTGTGTTTTTGAAGCCCCAAAAGGCACATTGAAAACTGCTCAGAGATATTTTTGAGTTTTTAAGCAGCAAAAGGTATGAGAGCAACGTTGGGGGCTAGCCAACTCGCGCTGGACAAAACTAGCCCAAAGTTATTAGTGTAAAGTCAGTATTTATACAATTTTGTGAGAGATTACATCATTTTTTACATGCATATTCATATTATTGCAACTTTTCATTATAATATTCATAGCAGGAAGAGTTTAGGCGGAGTCTGGGTGGAGTCTTCTTTTTGGGGTGCTGTTTCAGGGGTTGTTCCTTCATCCTCAGAGAAGGTCGTATTTTAGGAGTCTTCCTTGGTGAACTTTTCAACTTTCTTAGTTGGCTGTCTTCCTGATAGTGAATTTTGCAAGATTTTGGACTCATGCCCCTATTTTGCCCCTTATCTCCTAAGGAACCTTTCCTTATGTCTATTTAGGTATGTGTGTTAGCATTTTTGGTGTTCTTTATTTCCCTGTGTTCTTACTTTGTGTTCTTACTTTATGTTCTTTGTGTTAATGTGTTAGCATTCTTTGGTGAGGTGTTGTCTTCTGCTAGCCTTGAATTTTGGTTCTTTTAGTTCTTTTACTCAGAGCATGCATTCTGAGTTAACTCCTTCAGGGCCCTGCTCTGTTTCATTTTTGTCATATCATATGTTTAATTGAGTATGGGATTCATCATCAAAATCCCATGATAATATCCCTTTCTTATGAGAAGTGATAAAGGTAATTTAAGTGTGTACTTTTATACCATATGCTGTCTTAACAAAATGCAAAGGTGATTAGACTTGAATGTTTCTTTTAGAATGCACAGGACAAGAAGATCTCTAAAGCACTGGCTTTTGCTCTAAAGAAAAAAATTTGAGGAGGCATCGCAGTAGATTGAAATAAGTAATTTTCTTGCCCTACAAAACAACATGCAGAAATATTTCAGATTCATATCTCTGAAGTCTTAATAAATTACATACAAAAATTATTGTCTCCCTCACATTGTAGGAATAAAGATTTATAGAGCTCTTAATAACTGACAGTCTTCTTCAAGTCCACATGATAATTCTGGTTGTTGATCTTGGCATGTGATGGAGTTCTTCCAGGTAGCTGATAATGAAATATTTTTCTATCCTGCTTTCACTACAATTTTTTTATTTTATATTCCCATCATATTACTATTGTGTTTATCTCTGAATAGAAGTGTGAAAATATAATTTGTGTGACTCAGTTTGTGGTTTATAACTCTGCACTGGTTCATTGGAATTTTGGTTTTTCTTGTCATGAGAATTGGTTGGTTGTTGTAAGCATTCCTATTCTTACGAGGGACAGAGGCATAAAATAGAAAAATCATACACTAAGGCAATATATATTTGCTTTGTGCATCCTATTGTCTTTTTATTTCTGTAATATTTCTTTTCTTTTTATTATTTTTTTCCATTTTACCTAGAAGGAAATGAGAATAAAAACCTCACAGTTAATGAGTTTCAATCTTCTAGCAAAGCAGCAAGCAGATGTATTTAATTTGGAATTTTAAAATCAAGTTGAAAAACAGAGGAAAGACATACACTTTCTGGGGTGATTTTTGTTGGAAGCTACATTTGAAGGACTTTCTAGAAGGATATATTTTAGATTAAGATTTTCTATTCTCTTCTTTCATTTTTGACCCTGTTCTACTTTCAAGTGTCTTGCACACCTAAAGCAACAGACTGAGCATACTCTAGACTGAATACACATAAAGGAGTGGATACATGCTGCTTTCTCTTTTTTTTTTTTTTATTTCCATTTCTATTTGATATTCATGTCTCACTAACAATAAATTTCCCTTCTTCTATCTGAATCCTTTTCAGTGGGTGTATTCTCTGATTCTGCTATTGAAAAACTGAGCCACTGTTTTTTGAATGCTTGAGTCAACACATATATCACAGGAAGTTTAAGAGCTGCTTCCACTGTGATTAATAAAACCAAAGCTCTCTGAAATATGCTATTCCCTGTGTAAATTGTCAGACAGCAAATGTTGAGGAAGTGGCAGTACCATCTGCCATATTGTAAGCAGCATAAAATAGGGATGATAAAAAGAATGAAAAGCAATTCATTTGCTCATCTGAGCTCAGCTCCCCAGTAGTAACTGTCAACCTCTTTCTGCTGAATGAAGTTGCTAGATCAAACAGTGCAACTACAAGAATTGGTAGAAACAGCAGTCTTTTCTCAGTTGTCTTATATTTCTGTACAAATTTCTGATTATTGCATTTGGACTGAAATTTGGTATGGTGAAGCCAGTGGGAATGGACATCTTTCTATCTGTTCTCATTAAACTTCTATTAGTTTTATATTATTTAAGATAATAGTCTTCAACTGTTGACACATGACTACAATTACTTCAGATCTCCTTGTAGTCACATGTACGTGAACTACCAGGAGAAGCTTCACTAATGCATTAGAATACTAGAAGAAAAAATTAACTCATCTTGGAATTCATTATCATAAAGGAAAGTTTTTAAGGCTACAGGAAACTTCCCAGGAATAGCCTATGCAATAAGTATAGAAGAAAATCAGAATCACATTTCAGCTGAGGCTGAAATTAGTAACTCTACATCAAATGTGCATTTGTACTTGAATATTTTAAGTACTGTTATATTTTCTTAAGAATATAAGACTGTGCAAGTCATGATTTTGATGTAGATAGCAGGATTTATATGGAAGAATATTGATTAATGCTGATGATCAGGGGTCATTTTTTAAAGGAATGCTTTTGGCTGCTGTATTACAGATATTGCCATCTAATTCATGCCAGAAGCCTATCAACTAGAGAAATGATTGTGAGAGAGTGGACATAAGAAGCAAAATAAATGCTGATCGCAGATTTGGTTCAAGGCTTGATATTCAAGGGAAGGTGTCTGTTGACATAAGAAATGAGAACATAGCCATTCATATGGTTTATGACAAGCAGTAGAATTTTAAGGCTGACTGATAGCCTTGATGTGAAGCTGAGGTTTTAAATTTAAAATCTGTCAAGGAGAAGGTTAAGGCTTATGCTTTATTAGGAGCGAGGACAAGAGGGTGCTAAAAACTATTATGTGTACAAATAGTGGGCCTATGCATGTCTGTTCCATTGAACTTGTTATTCTTCATAACTTTTGCAGAAGTCTGACATCATGTATTAGGGTTAAATAAAATGTGCTAGCTTCTCTTTTCAACAAAAAACAGAATAAAAGTTGTCAGAAAGGAATTAAACTGTGTGACAAAGCTCATTAGTGAGATACCATTCTGTAGCAAACTTTTGAAATTCCTTTTTAATGTTTTAAGTTACTGTTTTTAAGTTAGCTTTTTTGGTGTTTTTTTGGTTTGGTTGGTTGGGTGGTTAGGTTTTCTTTTGTTTGTTTTGAGGTGGATTTTTTTTTATTATTTTTTATTAACACACTTTTTTTTCCATTACTTGTCATTAGGATAATATATAGAAATAAACATGTAAAAAATGAACTCTCCACATTATTTACTTCTCACAATGGCAAATTCAGTGACTTCAGAATTTCCTAAAGATTCTTTTAAGGGGCACAGCACATGTAATTTTCGATGTCCATAATTCATTACTATTTCTCTTTCTCTTTCATATAATTAGAATTTTTCATTGGTAGAATACAAAGCAGTTGTGCTGCAAATTAAAATTCATGAGAAAAGAGGACAAAATGTTGCAAGATATTCCTTCATGCAGCTGTCAAATCTGAAAATCTGGCAGAAAGTAATATAAAATTCTTGCATTTAAAAGAAATAAATAAAAAATTATGTTTGAATTGTCACCTCTACTGATATCCAGATGAACAGACAATGTTTCAATTATAAGTCCATTGCAACAACAGTAACTATTCATTTTATTCATTAAAATAAAAAAGCCTAAATAGCCTATGATGTGACACTTGGATTTTTCTATAATTGCATATTTGTTCATGAGGGACAATGCATACACCAGATGTACAAAATAATGGAACTTCTTTTTTTTTTTGGATGGGTTTGGAAAAATATAAAAGTATTTCTAAAAATATAATGCATGATTATGTGCGGTTTTGTTTGTCATCTGTGTGTATAAATACAAGATATGTGTGAGAGTATTCTAAACACACGTGTGCTTGCTGTCTGTTCATATGTTTTCAAACTATTGTGATAATAGAGCCTTGTTTATATATAAGGCTTTATAAATACAGCTTTGAAAGCAGTCAGCTGGACAGGTGGTATAACAGCTGAAAAATTCCATTATACTATGTAAAAAGGCAAATTGCTCTTCAAGTTGATACATAAAACCATACTCTAATAATCTACTGTACTACCTGTTCAGAAAAAGCTGTGGTAGCTACTATTTTGTAGCTCTTCCTTAGTGCTTCAGCCTTCTCATAAGCAGATCAGAACTTTAGGTTGCATGTCAGATATGTAGAGATGGTGAGAGCAGCAATCAGTTTAAAAATCGGAGCTCACATTATCTATATAGTGTCTAGTGTTCCAGTATCCACAACCTCTGCCCTGACACAAACCACAGAAGAACTATAAAAAGCCATATAATTCATGCCTCAGTGGACTGTAAGGCATCAGAATAACAGCACTAAACACAGGATGCTTCCTGAGCAAATGACTTAAGCCTTTACTGATGGAATTAGGTCCTTTCACTGGCAGAGGAAGCTGCCTATAAACTCCATTTTTTATAACAGATTTGTGGTTGTGAGTGGTTGATGGAAGAAACATTACAGCAGTATATGGCTGTATTTTCCACCACTTTCACAGGAAGAGAATGGGAATCTGAATGGTCTAGTAACCACAGCAGTAGTGGATCAAGGGTTGGATTCGATGATCTCAGAGTTCCTTTCCAACCCTGCTGATTCTATGATTCTGTAATTCTGTGAATTCTGAACTTTTTGGACTAAACTTCAGCAGACAATGTTTGCTTCTTTCTCACACAAACTGCTCATTTTGTCCATCCTTTAGCCTGTAAGGTTAAGGTACAGAAGCATATTCATACTAGGATGTCACTGAACAAGGTGTAAGACCAATATATTCTGCTTTGAGAGCCTATGCATATTTGAAGTTATAATTGCTCCTGTTCATCTGTGTTTTACCCACTGTAGCAGGCATTCGGATATTCCTTGGCAGTACAAAAGTTAAACAGCTAAGCTAGCCTTATTTCTTCATTTCACTATTTAAGAATCTAAATATTGTTTTGATTGTATTTGGGAGGGGTCTAGATGGTATTTTTAGATATTCCATAAGAAGAGAGCATCTTTGAGATAATATAACATAAACTAGTTCTTTCTTGTTCCAATTAGTTTTGAAATGCTGCTTTAGGAGTCTCCTAAAACTTCAGTTGTTTCTTTCACTCCTGGCTGATGTTAGCAATTCAGAGAGACATGGAAAAGGTAATTGAAATACTTCGAACCCTAAGTGCATTTTTATTTGATGAACTTGTTTTGATTACATATTAAATGATTAAGAGTAACAGTGAGTATCTTATCTTCACTACCTCCCTCATGTGCTCACTTCAGAAATTTTTTAGTCAAGTAAGTACTGCAGAATGTGTTCGAGTCTACCTGTCCTGCACTCCTTCCCATTTATTTCTCACCACATACTTGCAGCACTATTATTGCTCTATACTCAAATAGAGAATTCTTTGTGAAGTACAGTCTTTGCCTTTTCCTGAAACATTACTGTCATGTTACTCATTAGGCTGCTGGCAGTCCCTCTAGCACGCGCACAACATATCTTTATTGAATTAACCTACATTGTTGTGTTCTGGAATGACGTATGTTCAAGTACAGTTGCATCTCATAGCATTAGTTATGCAAACAACACCATCTAATCTGCTTCACTTTTTGTGCAGCTGCAGCAATGAGTGCACATGTAAGCACTCTCTGGAGCACAAATCTGGAGAGCACAGAACATCCTGTCTTGTAACATGCCAGCGTCCAACAGCATCATCCTTACCTGACTATTTGCAATACAATCTTACAGCTGAAAAAAGGTAAAATTGTTTTGTAAGGATGGTTTATTCACTTTATTCATATTTTAATCTACCTTCTACAATTGAAAGAATGTTAGGCAGACTGAGAAACTGCAATGGGGGCAATTCAGTCTGGGGGTAACTAATACAGAGTCATAGAAATTTAGAATATCCAGAGTTGGAAGTGATCCAGAAGAATCATTGAAATTCAACTCCTGGCCCTGCACAGGACAGCCCCAAGCATCTCACCATGTGCCTGACAGCATTGTTCAGACACTCCTTGAACTCTGGCAGACTTAATGCTATGACCATTTCCCTTGAGAGCCTGTTTTAGTGTCCAATCACCCGCTGGGTGAAGAACTTCTTCCTAATATCTAACGTAAACATCCCCTTACATGGTTTCATGCCATTCCCTCAGATACTTTCATACAACTTCAGGGCAAACACAGGACTTTGACTTCCTTTACTCAAAATCTGCATTGTAATACTGACTATTTTTAATGCTTAAAGTTTATGCCAGATTTTAATCCAATAGTAAGTATGAAAATATTCTGAAATCTGGTTTAAGGGCATTTGGGAAAAAGTAAAGATATATTTATTTTTCAGATCCCTTGCAACTCAATCCACTTGCAACTCTTTCCATTTCATTTTCTGCATGCTCTTATCATGCAAACATGTACCCTGCCCCACACAAGTCCAAAAGCCCATCACACTAATCTCCTTTAAACCACCCACCCCATTCTTACATTCACCATCATTCAGGGCACCTCTCCCTGCTCACATTTGACACATTTGCAGTGGGATGACCCTGGCTGGATGCCAGACACCCCCCCAAAGCCACTCTATCATTCCCCAGCTGGACAGGGGAGAGAAAATATAGTGAAGGGTTCATGGTTTGAGATAAGGTTTGGGAGACATAATTTCTCATTTAGAGAAGGTAGCAAGTCCTGCTTGACCGCAACCTCCTTTCAGGTTGGGTTGAATTCTCGTCTTTTGAGTCTTGGGTTGGTGGGTCACAATCTCCCCTTGCCAGAATTACTTTTTACTTAGTTCAAGCTGATTTCAGCACAGTTGCCAAGTTGGCCTTCCTTGTGGTCCATAAATTTTGCTTTCTTTTTGTCCATTATCAGTGAAACATTTCTTCTCCCCAAGATTTCTGAACCTCCCCTAGGTCTGAAATAACACCCAGACAATGGTACCACCTTTATATCTCAGGTTCCTGCCGTGGTGGCTTTATCTACAGTCCAGGTTCCAGGTATACACAGAGGCATATTTAAGGGGGCTTTGGTGTTCATTGATGTTTGCAGTTGCCATCTGTCCCATAACGTTGGATGATCTTTGTTTGACTGGTGATACATGTATGAGCAGTTGCTTTTTACAGTTTACCACAGTGGGAATTTTTGTCTAGATGCCTTAAGCAGGATGTGCTAATCAGATCTTGATTCCACCAAGCCTGGAGTTAGCAATGTTTATCTCATTACAAAGTCCTTCCATGGCCTTAACAGTGTTTGAGGCAGGCAACTTTGCTCTGTAACTACTTACAGTAGTAGCCCTCTATTCTTTTTTTCTCTTTCTTTTTTCCACCCACTGCTTGTCTTCCATTCGGCTGCTGAAGGAAGATCATGAACTCATTCTATACCTACACAGCATTTAATTCTGTAGGGTGAATACTGTATACTCTTTCTAACCTATATGCTAATTAATAAGATATACAGATAAATTTCAGAGGTTATTTTTTTTATCCTCTTCTAATCCTTGTAATGCATTAGGCAGTTTCTTGTATTAAACTTTCTTAAAATTTTAACACCAGTCTGTTAATATGTAGTTTGTTCCCTCCTCTCTTATCTAAAAGCTTGTTTTGTAACTATACACATCCCTGTTTTCTAGTTGTCTAAATAATAACAGTGTGATAATAAAGAAATCTCAGTTCTTCATTTTACTGTGATATGATTAAATCCAAGCTTTTTCACTGAGACAATCACAGAATCACTGAATAACAGAATCATAGAATATTCTAAGTTGGAAGCTACCCACAAGGATCATCAAGTCCAACCCTTAGCCTTTCACAGAAGCATCCCAAGCATCATACTGTGTGCCTGAGAGTATCGTCAAGTATCAACCACATGTTTCTTGAACTCAAACAGGCTTGGAGCTGTGACCACTTCCCTAGGAAGCTTGTTCCAGTACCCTACCACCCTCTGGGTGAAGAACTTTTTTCTACTATCCATTCTAAACCTCCCCAGACCCCATAGGATGGAATGAAAAATCATAAGGAAGAAAAAGACGTGAGTTGTCTCAAACTGTTTGACATGATCAATGCCTCTTGTTGCCAAAGAAGTTGACCTGAGAAATTGATTTCATGTGAAAAAGAGTTTGGTTTAAAAGATTTCTTTAACAATAGGTCAGACTGATCATGGGATGAAACCTGAATTCCTATTCTTCCCAGTCATGTCTCAAAGATATTCCACAAACTGCATTGTCTAAAAACTGCATTGTCTAAGGAATCAAGATACATTGCTGCCATGGGAAACAAGTTATGATCATACCACATACATTAACTTGTGGGTATTGAGTAGATGTAATGGCAGGTGGAGAGGGAAGACTGTTAACTATAAGGGTACAGAATAGCTATAGGGCATTTATGATCTTTAAAGTAGAGTCAATATTTTCCCCTGCAAATTTCTTCAGACTCCCTGAGCTGTAACACCTTACTTCACTGGAACCTCTGCTGCCATCCTGCCTTCAGCAAGTGCACAGAATTTTATGGCAAAGCATGGCTAATTGCCACAGGATGAATATTTACCACTTGCTTCTTTTCACAACTTACACTGGAAGTTCTAGTAACTATTATCCAGAGAGCTTGGATGTGAAGGTAAATTAGTATCTTGTTAAAGACAGGAAGCATTATCAAGAACATAATTCCAGGTTGTAAGGAAAGACAGTTAGACATTTTACTGCAAAGATCAACACCAATAAAAGCTGTGGTAGTTTATGGGTATGATCATACAAATGCTTTGCTGGCTTATTCTATTATCACATTCCAGCTGCTTGCAGAGCCCTCTCCCTGGTAGGTATAGAGTGAAAAGATAATTGGATTTTCCTTGTGCACTTTGTTCCATAATCTGGAAGTTTACTCTGAGTTTCCACAAAGTCACTGCTTTCTCTAATAGAAATTTACAGACTTCATACTAAGATGTGAGCAGGTAAACTAGATACTAGTTAATTTTAACTTAAAGCCCAAGATCTTATATTAGAAGCAACAAAATCCATCAGAAAGCCAGGATATACAGCTATGAGCATCACCATGAGAAGATTTTCTGAGTATAGAGGATTATGCCATATGAAGCCTGGGGATCGACGAGCGGGAAAGCTGGAGCTGCCTCTGTTTAGTGTTTAGTTAGTGTTAGTATTCAGGGAATCACTTCTCCATGCTTCCTTTACTTCAATCCCCATGATCCTCTGAACTGCTTCTTGCAAAGAGTCCAAGGATCTACATATTGCCATCCCTAAACGAATAATAAACTTTTATTTTGCTAGTCTGATTTATTAATTGATGTTCAATTTTATCTTATGTAAAATTAAAGAGAAATAAATGAAGTGAAAAGGGCTAAAGGAAATTGTTTCTAGCTTTACTGTATCTTTTGTTAATTAATGAAAAAATAGAAACATCAGAAAATTATTCTTAAAAATACCTCCTCATGGAGCCAAAACTTCTTTGTAATGTATCCTTTTATTCATTCTAGATATTTTTTTATGTTATGAAATAAGCAAGAGAGATAAAGCAGAGCGAGTGATATAAAAATTTTTTTTATATATTTTTATATATATTCTATAAAATTAAACTTCATTCTACTTAGGTTGTTTAATTTTAGATATGCTGGTCATTATAATAGATTTGATGGAATAAAAATAAATAAATATTACATTTGAGTGTTGGTGGATTGAATCAAAAGATCTGAGAGTCTTACACCCTCTTTTATAAGTCTTATGACTCTTAGAAGATCAAGATGTTGTATGATGGTCATGTTACTTGAAGAAGAGAGTAAAGGTTAATGTTATCACCAACAGTTTTTCATAAAGAATTTGACAGAGCAAATAGTTCACACAAGAATCTTATTATGTAACCAACTCTACAAATTTTTGCAGAATTTTCTCAATGATCCATCAGTGATCTACAAACAAGAAACCGATTTATTCCTCTGTTTTATTCTAATAAGGCTGATACATAAAACTTTTTTCTTTCTGAAAAGGTTATATATACCAAAAAAAAAAAAAAAGTCAGTAACCCTGGTTTGAAGAAATATGTTATTTAGCTTTGCCTCAAAGGTAATCCTTTCTTATAATTCTTCCTCCGGAATGCAAAGACAATTAGTTGTCAAGTGTTCAAGGTGGTCATGGAGCTTCTTTGTGTGTTAGCTACAAAAATTCACCTTATATTGAGATTCAGTAGAAAAAAATGAGTGCAGAATGAAGATGCTAGCAAATGAATATTATTTATGATGTTTGAATGAAACCAAACTGAGTGGTGCAGTGGATACACTAGAGGGAAGGGATGCCATACAGAGGGACTCTCACAGCTTTGAGCATTGGGCCTGTGTGAACCTGATAATGTTTTACTGTAGGAGTAGTGTCCCAGGGATGCTGAGTAAGGCAACCTGGCATTGGTAGTCTTCTGTGTTGTACTCTGACACACACTAGCGGAGAGAGCCCACTGTGACTGGTCAGAAGAGTCATGTGTTGCCCGAGGGTATAAGAGAGGGCTTTTTTCTTTTAATAAAAGATCTGGTTGTTGAGAACCCTAAATGCCGGGTCATGTCTTTAATAAGTCGCATTTCACAAGGTCAGATTAAAGACCCTGAACCTGTTGGGCAGGGCAATCTGCAGTATCGAAATAGATTGGATGATGTATCAGTTGAGAGTGAATTGAGAGTGACTCTACACAGAAAGACTTGAGGATATTTTTAGATAAAGAATTACAAAACAGTTGGCAATGTGTCAAAGGTATTTTGGGCTTCATCCAAAAAAGCGTGACCAGCAACAGCTTGAGCAAAGTCATTTTCTCCCTCTGCCCTCATGAGACCTCATCTGGAGTACTGCATCCACCTCTGGGGTCCTTAGTATGGGGAAGACATGGACCTGTTGGAATAGGTCCAGAGGAGGGCCACAAAAGTTTCAGAGTGATGGAATACCTCCTTATAAAGAAAGGCTGAGAGAGTTGGGCTGGTTTATCCTGCAGAAGTGAAGGCTCCAGGGAAACGTTATTGCAGCCTTTCAATACCTAAAGAAGGTTTATAAGAAAGATGGAAAGGAACTTTTTACCAAGGCCTATAGTGATGGGACAGAGCTCAACTTTTTTAGACTGAGTGTAGATTTAGATTGAATATAATTAAGATTTTTTTTTTTCCTATGAGGGTAGTAAGACACTGGAAGAGATTGCCCAGAGGTTTTGGGGATGTTCTAGCTTTGCGAGTGTTCAGGGTCAGGTTGGATGGGAATTTAAGCAACACGATGTAGTGAAAGATGTCCCTGCCCATGGCAAGAGATTTGGAACTGAATGGGGAGCTACTTGCTTCTCAGTCTGACCTCAGTGTTGGGGATGATCATATAGCAGATGATCTTGAGTGCTATCACATAGCACATGCAGGACAAATAGGAGATCAGGTCCAGTCAGCATGAGTTTGTGAGAAGCAGCTACTGCTTGACTAACCTGATATTCTTGTATCAAAGAATCATCAAGGTTGGAAGAGATCTTCAAAATCACACAAACATAGAACATGATGAGTTGGAAGGGACCCACAAGGATCATCGAGTCCAACTCTTAGTCCTGCACAGGACTATCCCCAAGAGTCACACCATGTGCCTGAGAGAATCATCCAAATATTTCTTGAACTCTGTCAGGCTTGGAGCTGTGACCACTTCCCTGGGAGCCTGTTCCAGTGCCCAACACTCTCTGGGTGAAGAACCTTTCTCTAATATCTAACATAAATATACCCTGATGGAACTTGGGGCCATTCCCTTGGGTCCTGTCACTGGTCACCACAGAGAAGAGATCAGTGTCTTCCCCTCATGAGGAAGCTGTAGACTGCAATGAGGTCTCCTTTCAGTCTCCTCCAGGATGAACAGACCAAGTGAGCTCAACCACTCCTCATACGGCTTCCCTGCAAGGCCCTTCACCATCTTCATTACCCTCTTTTGGGCACTCTCCAATAGTTTAATAACTTTCTTATGTTGTGGTGCCCAAAACTGCACACAATATTCAAGATGAGGCTACACAAATGCAGAGCAGAGAGGGACAATCCCCTCCCTCAACCGACTGGTGATGCTTTGACTGATGCCCCCAGGACATGGTTAGCCTCCCCGTTGCCAGGGCGCTGCTGACTCATATTCAACTTTCCATTGACCAGGACCCCCAGGTCCCTTTCCACAGCACTGCTTTCCAGCATCTCATTCTTCAGTCTATACATACATTCAGGGTTGCTGCATCCCAAATGCAGAATCCTTCACTTCCCCTTGTTGAACTTCATGTGGTTGGTGATTGCCCAGCCCTCTAATTTATGAAGGCCTCTCTGCAGAACCTCTTTGAGTTCAAGGGATCATCTAGTCTGACCATCCACCTAACACTACCATAGTCACCCTTAGGTGAACCACGTAGTAGATGAGGGAAAGGCCTTGAATGTTGTTTACCTAGACGTTACTAAAATGTTCTTCAAGAATAAGTATTTTAGGGTACAAAACTGTAGGAGAGTAATCATCCATATTAATAATTTTGATGTATTCTTTTTGCAGAGGATATATTACAAGCAAAAGGAACCTTTCACTGCCGTATGAAATTCATATTCAAAACTTTGAGTTCTTCTTTCCTATGATTCCTTTCACAACAAGTGTACACTCCCTTTATAAAGAAGAAATAAGGCAGGGTGTATGATATGAGGCTTATGTATAATATGCTCCTTAGTACATGTTGTCATTTTATTTCACTGCAGTAGAAGGGAGAGGAATGGACTTTGGCTTACACATTGGGATCTGAATTAAGTCATCATGGTTTCATTTCTAGCTGTATTTCAGGCTCATTTTTAAGTTACCTATTATTTCCTTTTTGTATTCATGCTTGTTTCCATTTGGCTAGCTAATTAGATGCCCCAGGCATCTGAATATGAATTTACCTCAGAGCAGGTATCTCATCCCTTTTCTGGGAAGGTCTTAGCCAGAGCTAACTGTACCAGCATTGAACCAGGTGAGAGACTGCAAATTAATGTAGGTTGTGAATAGGCACCTTCTATTCAGGTTGAAGATGTGGCCCTCTGTGTGATTTAGAAAATATTCAGACCTAAACAGTATCTGAAAAAAATGTCTCTTGCCTGGTGAACTCCTTTTAGGAGGTACATTCTTTTGACATTACTTAGTAAGAAACAGCTTTATTGAACTGTGTGTTGGATTGCTCTTTGACAGGGAATTGAGTACTTCCCAGAATTTACTTTCCTGACAGAAAAATAAGGGAATACTTACTTCCTGCTGGTCTTACTGTTATTTTTTGGATACAGATCACTGAGTCATAAGCCAAATTTCACGTTTCACTGCAACTACTTCAAAATGATAGTGTTCTCAATGATATGTATCCACCCTCCTAGATAGCTTGGCATCTTCTATTTGCCACTTGCTCAGCACACATCTTCCAGTTATTTTTTTACATTTTTCAATTTATTCCATCTAGTGCAGAAACTTTCATTCCCAGGGAGAGTTAACAATATTTAGCAACTATGAATTTGTCTCCCTGCTGATGACAAAAACCTCACAATTCACCCAGTTAGAAATGTATTTTGTTGATCTAAAGCAACCTAGTTGATCTAAGGCAAGCAGGAAGCTCTGTAAGGTTGCTTCAGAGCATTTCAGAAGCCTTAGTGCTTTTGACCACAGATGGAGTTTGGAGTACTGTGTCCAGTTCTGGGCCCCTCAGTTCAGGGGGCCCAGAGCAGGCCCCTGCTCATTGAGGGACTAGAGCAGGTCCAGAGAAGAGCAACCAGGCTGGTGAAGGGACTTGAACACAAATCCTATGAGGAGAGGCTGAGGGAACTGGGGATGTTTTGCCTGGAGAAGAGAAGACTCAGGGGAGATCTCATCACTCTCTACAACTCCCTGAAACGAGGTTGTAGCCAGGTGGGGGTTGGTCTCTTCTCCCAGGCAGCTATCTGTAAGACAAGAGGTCATGGTCTAAAGCTCTGCCAGGGAAGGTTTAGGTTGGATGTTAGGAAGAAATTGTATACATAGAGGGTAATCAGGCATTGGAATGGGCTGCCCAGGGAAGTGGTGGATTCTCTGTCCCTGGAGCTTTTTAAGATGAGGTTGGATGTGGCACTTAGTGCCATAGTGTAGTAACTGTGGTGGTAGTGGATCAAAGATTGTACTTGATGATCTCAGAGGTCCTTTCCAAACCATCTGATTCTATGATTCTGTGATTCTATGATTCTATGAGGACTGTTTTTTCCAAACCTCCTCTACTCATTGAAAAAGTTAACACGAAATTTTAAATGTAGAAGATTGGAAGAAGGATACCCTTCCTGGTTCTTGTAGAAGCAGCTGAAGTCTTGAAGTGTGACATGCAAGTACCCTTTATTTTACATATCAGGAAATTCAGTTTTCTTTTCCTGGTCTGGAATGGATGGGTGAACAAAGGAAATACTAGAGTTCTGTCTTTGTCATTAGTTTACTTTTCAAAAAATTAAACTATCACACTATCAAAGATTATAGTTTCTTTTGCTGAAAGTCCATGACTCAGCAAGGCACCATTTGGTGCTTAATGGCCAAGTAGGTGTAAGTTTAGTACTGTCCAGTATTGCATTGGCAAAAAATAACTAAAAGTTGTAGCCACTTCTCATGACATAAGGGACCTAGGGAAGAAGGAAACGGAAAAGGTATAGATACTGATTAATTTCTCTGCCTCCATTTTTACTGGAGAATTACTGGAGTTTACTCTCAGTCTAGCTGGGTCACTGTCTTGTGAAAGAGGCTTTGGGAATGAAACACTCCCTAGAGCACAGGAGAAAGAAATAGAGTACTCTAGAGAGTTGAACATACACCTATGGGAGCAAATGAAGTGCTGGCAGAATTCATCAAGGTTGATGTGAGATAGTTTCCACTTCAAAGATTACTGTAATGAGGGGATGTTTGCGATGGCTAGTCAGAAGTAAACATCACATCCTCTTTTAGACAGGCAAAGAGGGAGGGCAGGGAGACAACAAGAGAGGGATTTTTTACAGTGATTTCTTTTCAGTTCATATATTACTTGATGCAGGATTAAATGGGTTTCCAAATGGTGGTACTCCTGCTATGTAGGAAGCAGGTATGTGTGTTAGAATTAACACACATGCATATATTCTCTTTTACTCAAACACAACCTCAAGTAAATTAAGCCTTGTGTGGTCTTCTGAGAATGTACTTGTTCTAAACAAGACAAGGAATATTGTTTTCTGAGTTGTATTCCTAGCATGCCCCTACTCTTCCCCGGGTAGCAGGGGAGATAGCTGCATTGTTACTAAGCAGCAGCTGTCACCATAAAGCTCTGTGTCTAATATCATGGTAGTGGATTAAGTGCCACTGAAGTACATCACTTCTGAAGCCTTTTTATGTGTTCTCTGTTGAAATCATTTATAGCTATAGCATTCAGCCTAATGTTTTACATACATTTTCCCCTTTCCACCCATCCATATTGACTGTGATGTCTGGGGAGTTTAAGGCTGTCCATAGTTCTTGAAGTTCGTATTCTGAAGAAGTTTGGCCCTGGAGCCAAGCTGAATAGTGCTGGAATAAAAGTCTGTACTGACTTGCTACTCACTAATATGACTCCCAGCCCTAGCGTTAATAGAGGTACATTAGGAAAAACCAAGTATCAATATCTCCCTAATCCTTGCCTTCTTTTCCCATTGGCAAGCTCTTTTTCTCTTCATAGATGGAGTCATTAAGGCCAGCTCCCAAAATACTGTGTGCAGAAAATACTTTGGAGTATAATTTTTTTTCTGCTTGTGAGAAAATTATTTCAACAAATTATCTTTTCATTTCCAGTGCAAAATATTTTGATACTTTTCCTGTTTCCAAAAATGCAGTATCTTGAAAATGGTAATAGTGCAGTAGCCATTTTGTTAATGTTGTGTAAACACAAAATGCCATTAACTTTCAGTGAGACTTAAGAAATCAGGTTCAGATAAGGGAGAATGCCCTTTAGTTCTTTGTGCTAGCTGTGCAGAAGGCAATTGAGATCCAAAAGCCTTTCATGGAAATTGGAATGACATTGTCCACAAACAAATCAATCCTCTATTGTACCAAATCCATTTAATGCACATTTCAGACAGAATAGTGTTGGCTCCATCTGCACAAGTCAGTAAGTCTTTCAAACTGTTCTGAGGTATTAGGAAAGTTTAATTGTTTGTTTGTTTGTTTGTTTTCAGAAAAGAAATAATTATTTTCCTTTTGCTCATTCATGTGTGCTTCTTCTGTCTTGGAGAGGTACACCTTTGTTAAATGGTGTTGTCTGTGTGTTCATACAGCAACTATTGTGTTTGGATGTTAATCTGATTTTGGTCTCTTGCTAGTCTAGCAGTGTAACTGGGAGCTAGGACTAAGAAATAAACAAAATTTGTGGCTTTCAGCATGGGAAAAGGCAAACAAAGTCCAAAAGAATATAAAAACGTTTCTCCTCCCCAACACTGATGATGGAGTTCTTCCAGTCATTTCTGTCTCTATAATTAGATGCAGAGTTTTACACTGCTGCTCAGTGACTTGCCTTTGTAAATCATTTGTTGCTTCCTAAAATGCTGGTTTTTAAAATTGCAAATACTCAGATCATCATACTTTGGGAAAAGAAAATCACAACACATAGTCGAGTGATGTTATATTGTTTTCCAGTCTTCTGACACTTGGTAGATACAGGCACAATCACCTCTGATAGCTATTGCTAAGACAGAAATTTTTCTGGCAACTCCCAATCTATTAATGTTTGTATTCACATAGACTCATTTGCAAGTGTAACTAAAATAAAAAAAAAAAAAAAAACTGACACATAGAAAATGAGGTTGAAGTGTTCCATGTACATGTTCCATGATTGATCTGTTTATTTTTGGAACCTTAAGTTAGGTCTTAGATTTTAGTGTAAGGTCAAATTAAAATTGAGCAGTCTTCATAAATGTCAGAGTGAAGAAGAATACACACAAAATAAAACTAAAAGTATGCTGGCATGAAAAAAGTTCTGCTGGTTGTAGCTGATAAAAGAATATATGCTAGGGCAATAAATTAGCTAGAGTCCTTTCCAGGGTCTCTTCATATTTCATATTGAGTATTTGTTTTCATTTGACTTGGTGAAGAAGGTCAGCTTGCAAGTAGCACCCTGTGAAATTGCCAAGAATCTACAGCCAGACAGTGAAAACTGATGTAACACTAGTGATGTTAACAGAGAGACATTGTGGTGACTACTTATTATCAAAGTTTACTGATTTGCATTCCATCTCTGTTAGTTTTATGTCTTTGCTGACACTTGTATCTTTCTGAGAATGTGTGCTTCTGCCTTGTGTACCTTCCCAGTATTTGAATGTGTTGGCGAATTGAAGCTGTACATTTATGCTCTCATGTAAGGTAAAAGAAAGAAAGCAGAAAATATATTAACAATTATAGAGAAATCTGCTTACTATATTTGTAATACATGTTGAACGTCATTTTGTCACCTTTGGCATGTGTGATGCCCAGCTACAAGCTGTGGAAAGTAAATGAAAATTGATGCAACTATAGTGACAATAAGGGAAAGAATAGCAGGAGAAAAAAGGAAACAAAATATACTTAATCTCCTATTCTGCACAGACACTAGGGCAGCATTTGCTTCTCTGTAATGTAAGATTGCTGTGCCTGCACTGATGTGTTCCTCTTGTGCTTAGGTAAAGATAGCTTCTGCTTTTCATTCCCTGCCCAGCCTAAATCTGTGTCTTTGTGGATCTGATCATACTGTCCAAGTAATATCTACTAATTATTGAGAAAGTAGCTGCTAATCTTGTGAACAGCATTTCTCAATGGACCTGTGTAACTTTCCTTCCCAAGATCCTGATAAGAGAGTGAAGTGTAATAGAAGTCTGTGATGCTATCTCTTTTGAATAAAGTTGGGCATCTTTTCTTTCCAGCTTCCCTCTCAGCCCCTCATCTTTTGTAATGAGTGATTTTTGAATTTACGTGTTAAATGTACCACAGTTCTGCATGGGAGTAGTCTAACTGGTGTTTCTTCCAACTTCTGATGTTGGTGGTCTAGAAATAAAACTTGAAAATGCAACTTCTATCACCTTAGTTACCATTAAATTTTAAAATTAGCCTCTGTCATCTCCCCAAAGTTGTTAAAGGATGCAGCAACATTAGTACACATTTCTACTTTGTCTCACCACTGAAGTGAAATAGTTAACCCAGTAAATAGAATTCAGGTCACCATCAGAACATACAAGTGGCAATAGATATTAATGCCAAACAAGATGCACACAGAGTTTTCACTTAAGTCATTATATGAAGTTATGCCTGTAAAAATTAATTGATACAGAGCATATTTCTGTATCAAACCAGAAATATTAAATTGCATGCAGTGTCTATTTATGTAAAAGAAGGGAAAACTAATAAATGTATTATGTTTTTGAATAAGGATATATTGCTGACTATGATGTCTGGTTTGAAAGCTGTCCTAGTTAGATCAGTGGGGACCAGTTCTTCACTGTGGGGGTGTAACCGAAACTGTGTATCCTACACCCTCTGTGTAATTTCCCAGGAACTGTTAGCAATAGACCATCTGCAGCAGGTGCCCACAGCACACCTGACCCCTCAGGCTATAAGCTGGGTGTTAAGAGGCCTGTGAGATAGGAGGGTGTTTCTGTCCTCACACCAATGACTCAGGTGTGATAACTCCCCTCCAGGGAGTCAGTAGCACCTCCACATCCAGCCTGAGGCATAAAGTCTGCTGATGGGCCATCAAGAATTCCAAAAATATCCCATGACTCACCATTACCCATTATGGAACTCCCTATCCTAGGGGAGGTGCTGGGCATTCCTGCCTGAACCTGAGTGTATATAATCTTGGGGTCTTGGGACTTCCGGTACCACTCGTGGGATCCAGAGGAGGACCAGAACCTCAACCAGACTGGAACAACCACTCTCGACCAGACCGTGACCATCACTCTTACCAACAAGTTTTTTTCCTTTCCTTTTACATTTGGACTCAGGGGGACCACGTGGGGCTCACATAGAGGCCAACAAACACTACTGTGCTCATGCCCCAGGGTGTCGGGTTATACATCTGGGTTTTGTGGGTTAAAACCAATTGTTAATCTGTACAATTGTATTTATTGTATTATTTTTATTAAATCGTAATTCTGATTTATAATCTCTTTTGAATTGGGGTAATTTCTGCTCCTGGTTTACCTTTAAATCAGCACAGAAGCATACTTGTAAGTTGAGAGGTATTATTTTGCAGTATCCTAGCATGGAATATTTGTGCTCAGGTGCAAGAAGTTTGAGTCAAGACTGTTTATTGTAAGAATTAATCTACTTCATAATTTTTTTCATCTTTTCAAGAATGGGTCACAATCACTTTGATGTGCACTGAGAGACTGATCATTTTTTGAATGGAAGAGTTTCTGTGATTTACTTGCAGATTTACTTGTTTTGGGGTTTTTTTTGTTGTTGTTTTATTTTTGGGGTTTTGTTTGTGTTTGTTTTATGACAATTTCCTGATGCCAACATCTTATTTACAAGGCTAATGAAAGAGCTGAGAACATTGGGTGATGTACAGGGAATTTACCTCAGAAATAAAACACTGATGTTCAGTGGGGCAGGACATGTGTTCACTGGAGAAAAAGAAAGAAAATAGTTCATGGTTTTGTTTTACTAAGTGTTGTTTGCTTGTACGGTTTTTGATTAATGATTTTATTCATTTTAGAACTAATGGAAATATATTTTATTTCTACTAATAATATGGAACTTCTTTCTTAGTTTAATAAAACTCTACATATTTCCCATGTCTCTTTAGCATCTTAATATATTCAGATCCTCAAATAATGTTATTTGGAGTGACGCTGTCTAGTTATCCAAAATTTGGGCTTCTATGATCATGGATCTAACTTTGAGAAGCTGTGGCTGTTGGGAGCTGATGGTATTCAACTCACCAAGCGGGGCAAAAGCATCTTTGCCGACAAGCTGGCCAGACTTATAAGGAGAGTTTTAAAGTAACCTGCAGAAGAAGGCAGAATTTTAAGTTATAGGAAAGAGACAGGGGCTGCTGTTATATTAGGAACCAATGGCGAAATACCTATGAAACGTTCCTCTAAGAAGGTGACATGGCCATTAATCCAAACTGAATTTGAATCCAAAACTCGCTATACCAATGAATATAGCATGAGTGACAAACAGAAACAATTGGAAGCCACTGTGCAGCTAAAAACCTATGATTTGATGACTATTACTGAAATTTTGTGGGATGAATCACATGACTAAGAGCTGAAATCAATGCTTATAAAGTGTTCAGAAGGGACAGGAAAGGAAGGAGAGGTGGGAGGTTGCCTTATATGTAAAAAAAAAAAAAAAAAAAAAAAAGATTAATTGCACAGAATTGTCTTTGAAAAATAGTGATGGACAGATTAAGAGCTAATGGGTGAAAATTAGAGGCTGAACTAACAAAAGAAACTTCTTGGTTGCTGTTTGCTACAGGCTGCCTAATCAAGTGAAGGATGTTGAAAAAGCATTCTTACTTCAAATACAGGAAGCATCATACTTGCAGGTTTTGATCCTTCTGGGGGACTTTGGTGCCCCTGACATCTGCTGCAAAAGCAACATAGCAAGCTGTAGATGATGTAGAAGACTCTTGGAGTGTGGCAAGGATACTTTCTAAATCCAGATAATAGACAGTCCAACCAGTGGAGAAACATTACTGGAATTGTTTCTTACCAACACAGATGAATTAGAGACATTAAGAGTGGTGGCAGCCTGAGCTGCAGTGATCATACTCTCATGGAATTCATAGGGGGTATGGGCCAGGAGAAGACTCTGAATATTATGGGAGAGAACTTCTGGTTGTTCCAAGGAATGAGTGGATGGCTCTGTGGGGAACTGCCCTCAGGCATAAAGGAGCACAACAGAGCTGGCAGCTATTTGAAGAGATTGTTCGTAGAGCACAAGAACTTTCAAATCCTGAGCATAAGAAATCATGCAAGGAAGGCAGGAAACAGACAAGTCTGGTTAAAGGCCTCCTGATCAAATTGAAATCTAAGAACAAAATGCATAGGCAGTGAAATGAGGGGCGTGTAGCCTGGGAAGAATGTAAGACATAACATGATATTTTTGTAGTTTTTTTTGAAATATCTTTTAGTGTTGTATATGTAGCAGTAGCATGTCTGTAGAGTTGTAGATCTCCCAAAATTGGTTTAAAAAAATTGGTAGTGCCTACTCAGGGCTAATTTTCCTGTGGGAAAGACGGTTTTTGTAATGGTTTGAGTTTTCATTAAATGTAGTAGTGCACTTTGGAAAGGCAAACAAATAATGCATTTTCATGTATATGGATAGTTGTGAGTAAGAAAAATCCTCCTCCACTTGGAGACTTTTTAAGTCATATTCAACCTTGGTATTTGACAGCATACACTGGAAAGATGTATTAGTTATGTACCATAACACAGATAAAATCTTGAAGAGAGATGAAAAATAGAAAAGAATCACATAGAGGTTGTAGTTGTCTGATATTTACTCGGGAACATTGTCCAGATTGCTAGGGCAGTGATGCAAAAGCTTTTCTTGCATACATTGATAACAGGGAGGTCCAGAATGCAGATGTGGGTCTGCTCTCTAGACATCATCATATAATATAAATTATTTTAGCTCTGAATAGAACCATAGAATCATAGAATTAACTGGGTTGGAAGAGACCTCCGAGATCATCAAGTCCAACCCTTGATCCAACTCCACTGTGATTACTAGATCATGGTACTCAGTGCCACATCCAGACTCATCTAAAAAACCTCCAGGGATGGTGAATCCACCACCTCTCTGGGCAGGCCATTCCAGTGCCTGATCACTCTCTCCATAAAGAACTTCTTTCTAATGTCCAACCTAAACCTCCCATGGCAGAGCTTAAGACCATATCCTCTTGTCTTACTGATAGCTGCCTGGGAGAAGAGACCGACCCCCACCTGGCTACAACCTCCTCTCAGGTAATGATGAGGTCACCCCTGAGCCTCCTCTTCTCCAGATTAAACAACCCCAGTTCCCTCAGCCTTTCCTCACAGGACTTGTTCTCAAGTCCCTTCACCAGCCTGGTTGCTCTTCTCTGGACCTGCTCCAGCACCTCAATGTCTTTCCTGAACTGAGGGGCCCAGAACTGAACACAATACTCAAGGTGTGGCCTCACCACTGCTGAGTACAGGGGAAGAATCACTTCCCTGATCCTTTCCCTGGCCACACTGTTCCTGATCCAGGCCAGGATGCCATTGGCCTTCTTGGCTACCTGGGCACACTGCTGGCTCATGTTCAGCTTCCTGTCAACAGCACCCACAGATCCCTTTCTGCCTGGCTGCTCTCCGGCCACTCTGTGCCCAGCCTGTAGCACTGCAAGGGTTGTTGTGGCCAAAGTTCAGGACCCGGCACTTAGCCTTGTTGAACTTCAACCTGTTGGAATCAGCCCAACACTCCAGCCTATCCAGGTCCCTCTGCAGAGTCCTCCTGCCTTCCAGCAGGTCCACACTCCCTCCCAACTTGGTGTTTTCTGCAAATTTGCTTATGATGGACTCAATCCCCTCATCTAAATTATCTATAAAGATGTTAAACAGGACTGGGCCCAGCTCTGATCCCTGGGGGACACCACTGGTGACCGGCTGCCAGCTGGATGCAGCCCCGTTCACCAGCACTCTCTGGACCCGGCCCTCCAGCCAGTTCCCAACCCAGCAGAGAGTGTCCCTGTCTAAGCCATGGGCTGCCAGCTTTTCCAGGAGTATATTATGGGAGACAGTGTCAAAGGCTTCAACTTCAGTGTCAAATAGCTTCAACTGTTGTTGAATTCTAAAAGGCTCCTTATGAAGACTTTAGTGAGGATGGATTTCTGCATGCTTCTTCTTCAGAGATTTTCTATCCTGATCAGCTTTTTCCTGGAGATACCTTAAACTTCAGTACAAATTCATCTGGTGCATTTCTGTCCAACTTAAGAATCCACAAAAAGTGAATATAACCAAAATCATCCTCTGAAACCTAAACTGATTTTCCAATTTAGCATCCAGCTGCCAATGACTAAAGAGTCACAAAACTTTGACACAAAGTGATCACAGTAATTAAGGTCTGTTGATTGATTTTGTCAGAACGTGGGGTGTACTGTTCCTCAGTGCATGTTTCAGAGGAAAACAGAAAATAAGCAGTGTGTATTCAGTTCAGTTCCTGAGATAGTGATACAAAAGCTTTAGCATTTCATTCACAACCTACATCCTAAAATGAGTGAAAAACATGTATAAACTCTCTCATTTTTAATTTTAGGGCAGTAAGAAATGAAAAAACTGCATAAGGCCCAAGTAAGATCAAAGATCTGTTATTGTATCTATCCTTAGCTAAATAATCAATTATTAATAAGTGAGCTTAGATCTGCAGGGACAAACTTAACCTGACCGAAGGCAACTGTAGTTGTACTTGTGTCGGGAAAAGGGAAGAGACATAAACAAATAGGATGTGTGGAAAATATGTACTAAATTTCAGTGTGTTAGATTCTGCAGTCTTCTATCTTTCCTTCTTCCTCTTTGTAAACCAGTGTTTATTAATCAAAGTCCACATGAACAGTTTGCTGATTATGAGACCTTGTTACATCCTGTCTGTGCTCACAAATATCGATCACCTTGGCAGCCTTTAAGTGGATGTTGTGGTAAGGACACTGAATAAATGTATGGACAACCAATACTTTCCTCACCGATTACTGGGGCTGCTCAGGACAGTCCTGGAGTGCACAGCAGTAAGATCAGGAGGTACTGATACTCAGTGCTACAGGAAATGTCTCCTCCAATGCATGCTTCCTGCTTAGTTTGCAAACCATCCAGCTTTAGTACAAAGGTTTGGCAGGATGAGGCATTATGGCTGGTTTTTGCAACACTTTCTCTGTTGGTATATCCACATTTTGTTAAAGTTGGGAAATTGTGTTTTAGTCCTTTTTTAGACCACAGGGACTCAAAAGCTATGAAAGTTGATCTTTCTTTACATAACTTTTTATTGAAAAGAACTTACACAGTTTTCTAAATTCAGCTGTCAATAATATTGGGATCAACCCACCATTTACATTTTATTTAAAGTACTAAACAATTTCTTAGGATAAACAATTTTATTTTTGCCCTGGGGAGTGGGTTTGAAGCAATCTTTTGGAACATAAAATTGAATCGGGCTCAAGTAAAGTAGCCTGAAGTGTTTAGTTAAGGCTTCAATTTTGTAGTTAGTATAGTTTTAATAAATTTGCTATAGGTTTCTAGTACTACTTTTAAGGAATGTAGGAAGACAGGACTGACATATGAAAAACTGGTAGATTAAGATATTTTAAAATTAAATGTATAGTAGTGTGATTATTATTTGTTTTGAAAAATGTTATGCATGCATATGGTAATCTTACAGTTCACTGCCCAATTTGTAGTTTAATATTTAGATAATTAATTCTGAAGTTATATAAGAGCAAATATTTTGATATAGACATAACACATCTCAAATTGAAACTTAATCTGTGAGAAAACTTAATTACTACTTAAGAAAACTCTTCCTAGTTGAGGTTTGGGTTTTTTTATTGATAAATCTGGAATAACTCTATCTCTAATTCCTCTGGAACCAATCAAGCTTCTGGAAGTTCTGTGGAGATTTTTTTATTGCTGCTGCTTTTGAGAGAAAACCTGGGATAAAAAAGCCTTGCTGAAAAGTTCATTTCAAGGATACAATTTGGTTTGTTGCCAAACCAAACTAAGTGGAAAATGACACAGTCATAACCACATGCTGAGCTCATCAGAGGGATGTAAACTGTGTTCCAGGCACTATTGTCTGCCACTAAATGCTGTTCAAAGCAGAAAAAGGAATATGATAATACTATATTCAATTTGAAAACTAATAGTCTTCTGGTGTTTTTACACTACCCAGATATCATTTTAGGTGCTGTTTGCTAGCATGCAGCATTACCACAGGATTGCAACAAAGCACCAAAGATTTTCATTGCTTCATTTTAGAAAGACAGTTTAAAATAATATAGACAAACCAGCTTCCTTTCTCTGCAAAATTTCAGATATCTCTGTTATGCTCCTCTGTGTTTTTAAGGTCTAAAAGCTCTTCTAGAGCTTCTATATACTCTCTCTTGGTGCAGTAGGATCTCTGCTTCAGCATTATGTCTCTCTCTTATGAGTGTGGCACTTGTTTCTCCTGTGAGACCTGTTTTTAAGTTCTATTAAGCAATCCTTCAGACAGAATTCCCTTTTGTTGCTCCACCCATTGCATTTTTTGGAACAGAATTGTTAATATTTTCACCTTTATCTGCTCTTCATGGAAGTCTTCAGAAAGACTCTTGCATGCGCTATATGAAGTGCTTAGAATTGTTACATGGACTGTAAGTATGTAGATAAGATGCTATAGCTTTCTTTTTCTGGCATATTTCATAGTTAAATTCTGTCTTGCAAGCTTGTGTAATTGTAGTGCAACTTGTGTGGTTCATATGATGACTTCCTTTGCAGTTACATTTTCCACAGATACAACATTAAAACTATCCTGAGAGCTGTGTGCTATCTATTAATTCATTGTCTGGGTATCTGAAGGTGATGGTGTTAAAACATTCCTAATACATCAGATATTCAGCAGTAACTTGGATGTTTCTGTTAGAGTCTGTGAACTGTATAGTGAATCTCAAAATCTCCGCTATGGAGCAACCGATGGGAGTTAGTGAAAATCCCATCCTAAACTGTTTGCAGGTACTACAACAATTCTGTTCAAAGGTGTTATTTTTTAAGCTTGTATTCACATGAGGTGTTGGATGCTGCTGAAGGAGTGTTTTCAATTTCAATCCTTCACCAGGGAAAGAACTGTTATTCTTTCATCTGACATTCAGAATAGATTAGGAGGTCTTCTTTTAATAAAGCTTTCTGAAAAGAGGAAAAATACTGAGGGTAAAATTTGAGGAATTAAGGAAGAACAAAATAAAGGAAATCTGTCAAGGATTAACAGACTTTATAGTGTGACATGGGTTTATTTTATGTGATTTGTGTTTGCAAGTGTAAATATAATGAAGGTATCTTTTAAAATTCAAATGGTAGATATAAACAAAAAAGAAGGGAAGAAGGGAAGGGAAGGGAAGGGAAGGGAAGGGAAGGGAAGGGAAGGGAAGGGAAGGGAAGGGAAGGGAAGGGAAGGGAAGGGAAGGGAAGGGAAGGGAAGGGAAGGGAAGGGAAGGGAAGGGAAGGGAAGGGAAGGGAAGGGAAGAAAAAATTTTATACAACAGTCAAAAAAAAGGGAATGGCGCTTTAAATAAATCTTTGCAAAGGGAATATTTCTTGAACATAAGATAAAGAGAACACTTGGAAAGGTAGCACTCAAATATAGCAGGATAGTTTAAAAGAGAGGTCATGCTTAGCAAACATAATAAGTGTTATAAAGAAGGGGTAATGAAACCTGATGGTATAGAAATAGAAGATGAAGTATTATGAACCCCTGAAAACCTAGACATTAAATTACAGTAGTACTGAAAATGAGAATTAACTTGATAATTTCCTGCCTGAAGAGTCAGAAAGTGATAAATGAATACAGCACTACTTGTCAAGGTAAGTGCCACACAAAGATCTGTGACCTGGAGTTTGAATTTGTCATCTGTAACTGTACATATTTCCATAACATGAAGTGTGGAGATTTGTGTTGGTCAGTCTTTGAGAAGTGAAATGGGACAAAAGAAGTTAAAAATTAGTAACCTAAGAAGTATAGAATGTAGTGAGCTACATTGTAACCTGAAGCAGTCTCATAATAATTTTTAGAATGTTGAGTAACATAAATCCTTCATTAATAATATACTATTTTATAAACAAACTGAAATGCAAAGAAATAAGGATTTCTCAGTTCATATTTATGTATATATTTTTTTTACAGAGAATAAAGTTTATGGGAAATACCATTCAATGCTTGACTTTGTTTGATTCATTCTGCTAAGAAATCAGGTTCCCTAGTTGCCATAGGGCTGGTCATATGAAGTTAAAACACCTCAAACAGTGACTGAAATATTATATGCATGTATAATTAGTACTTAGTATAGGAATTTTCACATCTGGAAAAACTGATAATATGTTCCATTAAAAAGTTCAGTCTTTTTTCTATAATGTGTATACATGTATGTGTAATGGTTGCATATTTTGTGCAAGACTGGGAGGCCATGAAATGTAAACAGTGGCATAATATATAGAAACAGTAATTCTTGTGGAGAGCTCGATCTTTGCTGTTTCCCTCAGTTATAAAGGTAAGCTTCCAGGTTTGAGGCAATAATAGGAAAATACATTTGAACTTCATGTCCTCCAAGCAGCATTAATGTGATGAAATTACTTAAGTGTCAACAATAAATGTAGAATCACAAAGGAAGAAAAGAAACATCCACTGTAATCATCAAACCCTCCTTCCCCCACTAACCCTTTAGCCAGATCTAAATTTCTGAAACTTGTGCAATTAACTAACTTTAATCATGTTGTATGAAGAAAACCTGTATACCAAATCAGCATTAGAATAATGGGTGTGAGTCATGTAATATGACTTGGTTAAGTTTTGACTTGCAGCTATACTGCTGATGCTAGGCTGAACTCCATAGCCAGAAAAAAACATCAATAGTTTATGTTTTAGGTGTAATAAAAATTGTGGGGTGTTCATTTCATCAAGTTTATAGGTTTTTAAAGGGATGGAATGGAATCAGCAAATGGATCTTTGAATAATGTTTAGTACACAGAGACTACATCTGGAAACTTCGTATGCCTCATTAAAAGGAACTTTGAGCACTTAAAAACAAAATAAAACCTTCTGGGATGTTCTATGTTGGCTTTATTTAGAAAATAAAATTATGAAGAAATGAGAGTATAAATGGTACAGAGAGATATGTAACCTATTTTGTTTGTAAAAGAATTTACCAAATTAAGCTGGTAACAAAAAAGTATCTAAAAATTTGGCTATGTCTCAAGTCGTTTTCAAATTAAAAATAGAGGACAAACTTGAAGTTTTCCACAAGACCATGTGAGGTAAATCCAATATTTAATAAGTGAAGATAAATAATTTTCCCCACAGTTTTCTGATAACACCTTTTTTTTAAACTGGGTGAAATAATCTTTTTTGTTGTTGTTGGTTTTGTTTATTTGTTTGTTTTTTACTTTTATTTAAAAATTTTTTCACAGGAACAGAATAAAATAGAAATACTTAAGGGGTAGTTAAAAAGCAAGATGATTACAGTTTAGAAAAAGCAAAAATGTATTAATGTGATTCATGTAGTAGAATTAATTGCTTTGTCAGAAAACATAGTGTTTCCATTAATATGAACATTACTAAACAGACATGAATGGCAGTGAGAACAGGGAATAGAATAGATATTGGGTGCTAATTTTGGCCTTTTTTTAATGTGATTGTTTTCATTGATGCACTCTGGGGATTCAGGACACACACCAGTAATTGTAGCATCAGATGTGGAAAGGGGGAGACTTCTGCAGCTCTTAAATGTGGAATGATGATACACGTGGCAGAAAGGACAAATCTAAATCTCTATTTCTTTCCATATTTCAAATAGTAAATATGAAAACATAAAAGAACTGGCAAAAAATTTAGACAAAAACACCTGGGGAAAAAAGAGTTGCAAGTGAAGTATACTCAAGAAGTCTCCAGAAATTCATTAATTTGTTCTGATGAAATGTAATAATTAAGAACACTGATAAAACTAATAGCAAAACTGTCCTCCAGCAAAAATGGAATTAAGATTTCCTTCTGTTTAAACAGGAACAGTGCTCACATAGAAGTGCAAGAAGATATTAAAAGTCATCTGTGAGAAAATTATATCAGTTTTGACATTTACAAAGGATAAAGAAATTGCAGAAAACAAATTAAAGAAAGACTCATTAACATTTTGGAATAATCTGTGTATCTTTATTACCATCTAATTACTTAAAGGACAAGATAAAGCACAATGGTCTACAAAGATTTTAGATAAAAAATAATGACATTAAATAAAGGTACAATAAAATTTCTTTACAAAGAGAGAGATTAACTTCTTTGTGGAAGTAAACCATAGAAAATATTTGGAAAATATTAGCACAAACTTGACCAAAAATGTGGTAGATCTTGTGTCTTTATCAAATAACAGAACATACTCCACTGTTTTGATAAGTTTTGTCAAATTATGACTATTTTTCCGTCCCCAGTGATCAGAAAAGGCAAAATAAACATTTTATGAAACAAAAAAACTCCCGAAGTTCTTGAACTAGATATTTTCACCTTTTACTACTTTACCATAATGGTACTTTTTTAAAGTTACCGGTTCCCACAAGTCACTAATTACATAAGAAGAATCTGAACTTGTTTTTTATTTAAATAAATGTTGGTTTTTTTAATGCACTAATCAGAGAAGAGAGGACATATACGAATCCCCAAACATAAATAGCGAATAGGAAGGAAAACAATGCAAGAAAATTATCTGTTTATAAAATCTGTGAAAAGGACATGGATTGTAGGGTGTGATTTCTGAAAGCATAACTTTAGCAATGCTAAGCACAAAGATTCTCCTACAGGCATTGCCACAAAACACTAAGCACAGTATTTCACCAAGAGGGATTTCCTTTTTCCCCATGAAGAAATGCACATCAGTGAAAATACAGAGCACAAGATTAGCAGAATTGTTGTGATACTCATCATTCTTAACAAAGATTTTTTTTAAAAAAAAGTAATAAAGTTTACGCTTCCTTCTTTAGCTTTAGTATCACTTGAGTACTACTCAACCTGCATAGTTTCCTGGAGCCTCCTCCTGACCAGGCTGGCTTTGCTGATCTTCCTTCCCTAAACTGACTAGGATGAGAGCTTTCCTTCTGTAAAATTACAGTTTACTTTTATGTCTGACAGATCATTCCCTTCAGTGATTTCCAACACTTTTTAGTCAGGACGGCTTAATGGAAAGCTCCCTCAGGGCATTTGGCTCCTCCAGCACTTTAAGGTCACTCATTGATCTGTTTTTGTCAAGATGCAGCCTGTCCACACTTTGGGGCCATATGCTGTTTCCCTAGTGGATCTCAAAAGCTTTATGTCTTTTATACTGCAGTCTGAATTTTTTTAAATGTTTACAAGCTGCAAATGGTTAAAGACTGCTGGAGGACATAGATTCAAACAAGAAAAAAGTGTTAGTTTGATCTAGGTTTTCATTAACATCCATTGCTGTGTTTACAGATCTGAAATGACAATAACATAGGCTATCCTGAAAATTGATTTCCTAGCCAGTGATGTAATACAGTTCTGTATTACACTCAAGTAAGCCTTTTTTTTTTTTTTTTTTTTTTTCCAGTGGAAGCTAAGGCTTGTTTTGCTAATTTCCTCAGTCCAGAAGAAAAAGTACTAACTCTAAAATCACTTTAAAGCTTATTGACTTTGCATTGTAAATGGCATGTATTTCAGTAGTTTGTCAGTCATTCCCTAAACAGTTTCATGTAGTCTCTTGATTGTACTATTTAACGGAATTAAGTTCTGCCATTCTAATGGTAAAGACACCTTTCGATATAAAAAGAAGAGGTATTTTGGTGGATATTTTAGTATAGCACAATATCTATTATATTTCAGCAGCACAGGCAGCCTCACAAACCTAAATGAAATGAAAACCTTAGAAGATTTCAGATGACATTTCAGTTCTCCTATCTAAACTAATTTTTCAATTTAAAGGCCTTTTTGAGATCACATTTAGAAATCAACTTTCCCACTTGAATCTTTAGAATGTTTAAATGTTTACAGTTTTTACATGTCAGTATTTTTATTCAATTAGTTAGGGTTAGTTTATTTAATTACTTATAATACTGATGATGAATGCAATTTCTTGATTCTTTCTTGCTGTAAGTAGTCTTTTTTTTTTCACCTTGAGAAAACTTTGTTTTCCTCATCTGTTTCTAATAGAATTGCATAGAAGATAGCACTGAACTGTCTTTCTGGTTCTGCCTGTTGAATAGTCAAGGTAAAATGAAAATTCACGATAGAGATTTTTCTCTTCCTTTGGACCACATCTTACTGTCGCCTTTCACTGCTGAATTGTTATGTATGAAAACAGACTCTTCCACTTTTCCATGTGGTATTATTCCTATATATTTTTGTTTTCTTTATTCCATGTCATCTTCTGTAGGGCCAAAAAAAAAAAAAAGGGAAATATTCCCTTAAAAAAAGTAGCACTAGGTAATTTTCAAATCCTTTTGACTAAGAATCAATTCAAACATGATCTTAATCTCAGAAATGCAAAAATTTCGGCAACACTCCACCACCCTCCTGCTGCTTTGTGTCATGGAACACATTATAGGTGCACTTGTTTTAAGTCTCATTCAAAAACTATCATCATAAAAATGATGTATTTTTAGTCTGAGATACAGCTGCTCTTGCTTTGAACTCTGAAAATCCCTAATGTAGCATGTTAGTCGTGGCAGTGGATGTTACAGGAGCTCCTTTATATTATGTCTTACTTTTATTTTCAAAAAAAATTCTCATAATACCATAGAAAAAAGTTTTAAAACAGGAACTTACTTGTATTTTGAACATCATGTTTCAGTCATTCATTAGGCTTTCAAAGTATTGAAAGAAATATTACTACTGTTCTATTTTTATACTTAGTTTAAAAGATAAGATTAGGATTTTTTATTAAAAATCACAACTTTAATTCTTAGGTTTCTGAAAGCCAAATAACTCCATAGAGAAAAATAACATTTACAGAAATGAGCTTCTTGCCTTTACACAAAACCTTTGTCTGAAATGTAAAGGTCGGCATTTGTCATATGTTTTCCCTTCTCAGAAAAGAGAACAAGCACTGTCATTACCATGCTCAGGAGTGACAAACAATTTTCCACCAAAGCTGTCTTCCTAAGATCTTTTTAAAAAATGAACTGTCCATGTAAGAAAGAGTAGCAGCACACACAAGCACACACAAATAAACTCCAAAATAACATTATTTTGGATTTAGAAGTCAGTTTCTCATTGAGCTCATTCAGACTTAATTGCATCCAAAAAGTACTTGTCTTGGATGCTCAAGTAAGCTTGTCTAAATCGAGTGTGGAAATAAGAAGGACATACCCAATATGTCAAAGTAAGATATGAACAAATGACGAATGGCCAGCTTGCCCCCTCTCATTGCAAGGCAAGAAGATTACCTTAAATTGAATTTTTTATGGAGAAAGTATGTGAACACAGGCAGCTGTCATGAAGTAGATAATTCATTGTAGGTTTTTTTATGGTTTCTGTAGACCTGTGTATGTCAAATGTTAAACATGTTAAAATGCATTAATCCCAATGTAGACACCTATTCAGAATAAAAATGTCCCTAATTTAATTTAACTTAATTCACTTTGAAGTCTGAAGTAGACTACATTGAATTAAAGGCATTGAAAATTTGAATAAAAGGATCAATACATGACTTTCATTAATTTTAATTAACCCATTTTAAAAGTTACTTCAGATTAACTTTCTTAAGTGTTTCTGCATTGAAAAATTCAATAGGCCTTGAGTCTTTAGACTGAGCTTATCATTAATTATGAAATTATCTTTTCTTTCCTTCACAACCTAAAAAGCTAGGGGCTTAAGTTATAGCTGTTCTGAAATGGACAAAAAGCACACAGAATGTAAGCACAGAATTTGTTAGACCCTGGCACTTCTGCCCTGGAAGCCTTGCTAATCATTTAAAAGAGAGTAAATTTATTTTACAATTAAAAAGAAATCTATTATTAGTTGGAATGATGCAAGTAATTCAATTTGTTTATTCTATCATTATTTAAAATCGGCTGTGTTCCACATGATAAAATGACAGTATATGCTATTTTTGATAATAATTCTCTTCCAGAAGATTAGTTTATTTCTTAGTTTATGGTGAGAATGCAGAGTTGATTAATTGAAGGTAGCATCAGTATTTAGACCTGGCACATAAAGGGATTTTTTTAACTTTTTTTTTTTTTTTGAAGTACACATGGAGTTATTCTAACATTCCACACAGCTAAATTGGAATAAAACTTGAGTTACTCCAGTGGTGTCACATGAGTAGCAGAAGAATTCATTATATTATTTCTTTTTAGGCTTTTGTTCAACCATAATTTCAAGGAAATACATTTTCTCCTTATTTGAATATACTTGAGATGCCTCATAATTCAGTTAGTTGGCATAGTTGAACCTTGTAGCAAGCTATATCTAAAGCCATTAATGTAAACATCTGTTTCCCTTAAAGTAAGGTGTGTCTCCAAAACAACCATTTGTGGAATTTAGAGAGAGGTCTGTCCTTTTTTTTCTTGGGTAGTTTTTGTCTTTATTTCAATAATTCAGAGGTTGAATTGCTGTCAAAATTTAGATCATTATTTTTCCTTATTCTCTTCCTTTTGTGGCTGCTAAGTATTTACTTTTTATAATAGCTTTTCAGTTCAGGTCTTTTGCTTTGTTTATTCACTCATCTGATATTAGAGTGAATTATCTCCATGAATAACTCAATCCTAGCAGATGTCTTCTAGCACATATTGCATGTATATTTATAAAACTTGTAGATTACATATCACATATATTATTTTATATATATATGGGAAATATATATATATATAGGATATATGTATATGAGACATAGATATACATAGATATAGATAGATGATATGTCTCCTTTTCTGTTGTTTACACCATCATAAGGCTTTGAGGGTTTCTAGGGAAAGTTAACAGGATTTCATGACTAATGAAAGTTAATTATTTCTAGGGTAAGATACTGTTTATTTATTTATTTATAAAAAAAATAAATATTTCTAGAACCATGGGGTCTGGAATTTCAGTAGCAAGAGATATATGACAAGAAATTATTTCTGCAAAAGTATAGTGCTTATGACTACATCAATAGGCATATTACTCAGAGGAATATGACATGGCTAGAAGGGAAAACTCATCTCTAAAGCACTTAGAAACAGTCAAAGGACCAGGAGAAACTGCTAATGAGAGGAGCTGTGTCTCATTATTTCCTAGCTGCTTCAGTTAGAAGGAATGCGTCAGTAGACGCAAAAGGTATCAGGAGCTGTAGAAAGATCTGTTTGTAGATCTTTCATGAGGTGGGTTTGAGTGTGTTTTTTTTGTTTTGTTTGATTTTGTTTTTTGTTATGTTTTTTGTATGTGTTTTGTTTGTTTGTTTGGTTTGGTTTGGTTGTTTTAATTTGCTTTGGGTTTTGATAAAGTGTTTTCACTATCTGATAGACTGGGGTCTAAAACTTCCTGCCAAGTATAAAACTGTGAAGACTTATTCAGGGCAGAAAGTAAAGCAAAGGGGATACACAGGGTGCTGTGGATTATTCCTATACTTCTTTGTGTTTGCCAAGTTCTGTTTTGCAACAGATCTCTAGATGCCTCTAAAGGTCAAACCTGAAGATATACATTGTCTTTCTGAAGAGCAGCATGTGCTCTATCCCATTCAAAGGTTGATAATATTCTGGCTCTTATTGTACCTTCATAATAAAGAGTTGTAGCTCCCAACATTTTTTTAAAGCAGGTCTCTCTTGAGAATATTGGTATGTAAACTGGTAATTTGATTTTTATTGTAATTTGTCGCACACAGAGATGTCAGTACAGAGGTTTATTTATTTATTTATTTATTATATGCAGACCAAGCCATAAAATGGAAAAATTTAGGCATTTTCCAGTTTCTCTTCTAGCTTCAACTTTTATGTTGCATGCTGCCACTTATACCAATTAATAGAATCTACACTGAATCTAATAGAATTTGCATTGTAGAATCATTTTTATTTTACTAGTAGAAAATAATAGTCACCTGATAAGAAAAACATATGTTAACTTTCTGTTAAAAGTGAAGAAATTGAAATAAAGAGTATAGTGAGCCTTGTAGGGCCTTTGCAGAGCCACTGCTATAAGCCTATCACTCTCAAGAAATCTCATTGCACAGCAGAAACACTAGATTTAACCTTTGACTGAGATGTGCTCAGTTAGGACAGAAGCTCAGTACTATGTTTCTTTTCTATTGTGCTGCTGCCTCCCCACTTGGAAATCCTTGGTTTAGAAACTTTGTATAGATAATGTAACCCTGACTTAATATTATCTGAATCACTTCAGAGTCTAGTGCATAAATCAACAAAAAACACCTTTCCAACAAAGCAGGAGATGGCAAATTTTACAAGAGGACTTGTGTATGTTTCCATTCTTTACATGGTGGCATTGCTTCTGAATGCCACAGTTCACTGCATCCCTTTCCCATTTTTAATGGGAGTTACGTTACTGATTTGAAGAGCAATTTAGTTATATTATTACTGGACTGACTTTGTTATCCAGACTTGAATTTCAGATTTGAATATATCATTCCAAAATATGGTCTATATGGCTTTTGGTCTCACATCTCAATTTACTATCAGAGATTGAACTGCAGAACATTAGGACTCCTAGTACAGGATTTACTCATATAAATTACTTGGACAAAGTATTACTAAGTCACACAGACTAGAATTATCTATGTGTCAGAAATCATCTCCAAAACATTGTTTAAAGGCCTTTATAGTAAGATTTGTTATTCAACTGTTTTGTTTTGTTTACACGGACCTTATGTAAAATCCATCTGGCTTTCATTTTTCATTTTAAAATTTGGGCTTAAATTCCCTCCATGTCTGTCTCACCACTAAAAACAATATATGGAAACTGGCTTAATTAATTCTGATGGTGGTGTTATAGCAGCAACAATAAAATCTGGTTTATTTACTTCTAGCAGCATATCCTCCATGCTTATGTTGGTCAGTTATGTTTAACACAATCCTCTCAATACTGCTAAATGGTGACAAAGACACCATCCATTCATGAGTGGTAGAAGTATGATATCTAGCCCTGTAGATTCCCATCTTTTATTTTCCCATTGCTACAACACTCTCAGCCTTGGCATGTCCCCAGCACCTGTCATCACTGCAGTGTCCTCAGCTCTCTTCTGCTTCCTCTGATATTTGCCTGGGGAGTGGCCACATGTGTTATATGATCAGGCATGTTGTTTCCCCAGTTCCTATGCTGGTTTCTTCCTCTCACAATGGATAAAAATCTTTGTTAAAACTTAATTATGTCTTTCAATCAGAAAGTGAACTAGCTTTATTCTTTCTCCTACACATTTCCCAGTTCTCCTGGTACTTGTAGGAGCACGATAGCTTCGAAAAACAACTTTGAGACTCTTGTCCTGTATCAACAACAGTATGGCCAGCAGGACTAGAGGAGAGATTGTCTCTCTTCTGGAGACAGTACAAGGCACTGGTGAGGCTGCATTTTAAGTACTGTGTCCAGTTCTTGACCTCTCAATTTAGGAAGGACATTGAGGTGCAGGAGCGTGTCCAGAGACAGGCAATGAAGCTGGTGAAGGATTTGCAGAGTAAGTCTTATGAGGAGCAGCTGAGGAAGCTGGGATTTCTTTGCCTGGAGAAAAGAAGGCTCAAGGATGACCTTATCACTCTCTAGAACTACCTGAAAGAAGAGTTTCTTCACAGAAGGGGTGGTTAAGCATTGGAATGGACTGCCCAGGGAGATAGTGGAGTCACCATCCCTGGAGGTTGTCCTGGGTTACACAAAAATTCTGGTATCCACCTTTTCTTTTCTCTTTACCCCAAATATGCCTACTAATTTGGACTGTGATGGGAACTTGAGATAAGAGTGGTACTATTATCCTAGGAGGAAAGCATATCTACTACGGGTGTGAAGGATGGGAATGCTGATGACACAGACTGATGATGCGCAAAGCAACCACCCAAGTGCTGAGGTTGTGCAAACCTGCATCCTCAGGCTGGGTGTTGTTTCTTTGTCCTTAGACAAATGACTCAGCTGTGACAATTCCCCTCCAGGGAAGCACCAGGAAACAGCCTGCAGATATTCATCTCTGCTGATGGACCCCAATGGATCCACCTGTGTTGACATAATAGCCCCAGGGGAGGTACGTGGGACATTCCCACCTAGCCTCAGCCCAATAAAAGACCACACTAGGACTTCATTCAACACTGGGTTTTCTTCTTTTGCTACGCAGAGCTTTTCTGACTACCTTGGGCTTCCACCACTACCTTGATAGATCTGGAGTGTGACCACCACTTTGGCAGCACTACATCCACCACTTCAACCAATTAACATAGAAATTGCAATAACCAAGTCTCATTGCTGGATCCAATGAGTGTCTTGTGTATCCTTCCAGTTGCTTGGGGGGGTCCACAGCCCTGCTCCCACTGCCTGTACCAGCACTGCGATCTCACTTCAGTACTGACTCCCCAACTATTCCTGCCAGATTTTCCAGGTATGGAGGAAACAGACCACATGGAAGGTTGACCATCTTGCCTCTGTCCTGTGGCCATATGTATTTTTTCCATGTGGAGGAGGTTGGCCACCATTTCGATTTAGTCTTGTGTGCAGGGCTTGATAAGTTTCTCCTCGCTGGTTGGCTTACCCAGTTTCATCAGTATTGTTATTAACATTCTTCTTGGTAAAGAGTTATTTTTTCATTTACCACTGGGCATATTTAGTCTCTGTCTCTGTATTGGAGTAACCAGGAGTATTGAATCTGAGGGAGGGAATTTCTATCTGTGGTCTCCACCCCTCCAAATTGTCTCAAACCAAGACAGAAGTGTTCAAGAAATGCCTGGACATGGCACTTAGCACCATGGTCTTGTTGACAAGGTCAAAGTTTGGACTCAATGATTCTGGAGGTCTTTTCCAAACTTAATGATTCTGGTATTCTGTACTCAGTAATAACTTATTGCAGTGAAAAAATAGCTTCAAAAAATAATAAGAGAGGTGACTACTATTTTCTGCTTCTATGAATCAATATGACTGAAGTTAAAGATTATGTTTTAATTACCAAAACAGAAAAACTTGCATGACTTGAGTAGTATTGTAAAGGACTATGTTTCATTAGCATCCATCCGGGCTTGGTTCAAAGTAGTGGTAGGATAGATCAGGCAGATCAGGTAGCCTCTAAAGGTCTGTAATGCTGTTCATCTTTAGAAAAGTCAAAAAGAAGTATAAGACAGATGTTACTTAATACAAGAGCTGAGATCTGAGATTTAAACTTACAGAAAAATAGACCCACTGAAATTCTCTGAGTAATAATTAAAAGACTTTTGAGAACTGTTATATTATTTGTGCAAAACTAACCTTGGAGTTTATGTGGGCTGGTCTGTTATTTAATCAGTCACATCTTCAGATTGCCTAATAGCAGTAGTTATTTTCAGAAAGTCAAGAAAATTAAATGCCAACAGATAAAGACGTGTATTCATTGTTCTTGTTAAATAATAATAATAATAAAAAGCTAATTTAAAAAAAGAGGTAGGACAGAAAGAATACTCAAGGAACTACAGAATACCCTGTTAAATTAAAATTCCTTGAAATATGATAAAGCAGTGAAACTATTAGTAAGTACCTGCAAAGTACTAACTGCCAGCATGGATTTGACAAGAACATCTTGTTACCAGTTAAAAAGCTTTGTGGAGAGGAAGAAAAGGAGCAAGTAGCACAGATCTTGACCTTAAATAGTGCTTCTGAAAGGCAGAGGACTTTCTTAAAGAAAGGACATTTTCTATTGATTGGCATTATAGTACAGATGCAACACTTGTTGGAAAAAAGACATTTCCAGAGAGTTAATAGGCTTTGCTGTCAAAAGAGGAGGCCATGTCAAAATCATTCTCTAAGAAAAACAGCATTCTGGAGATGTAGAATTCCTTATTATTGTTACTGGCCAGGGTAAAATATAAATTAAATATAAAATATGTTTACTAAATTTGAAATTGAAACAAATCTGGAGAAAGCTGCAAGTGTGTGGGAGAACTAGATTAGATTTCAAAGTGGTCTGGACAGTTTGAGAAATGCCTTTAAAAAAAAGGATGAATTTTGACAGAGAAAAGTGCAAAGTACTTAACACAGGAATAATTAGTTTCATGGATACAGAACTGGGAGCAAGAGCTTGAGGAACAGTTCTTTACAAAAACACCAGGAAGTTAAAATGTCACAAGCCGAAGAATGGATGTCAGCAATATTGAAAGAGTCACAAACACTGTATTTGGAAAAACTAAACAGAAAGATACATTTTTTTTTCACTGAAGTTTTATTTTGTATTTCTTGTAGAGTATGTGCAGCCTTTCCAAGGATATTGTCTCTCTTCAGAAAGGACCACAAAGCCTCCCCTTTGCAGCTCTTTCTCCTCACTCCAACTTGAGGGCTATATGTAACACAAAATAATCGTTACTGCTGGGTACATTGTCTTTTGGTCTGCTCTGGATTAGCAGGGCTTTCCTGCAAACACTGTGGCAAGCTCTGTGCACCGCTCTTTGAGGTTAGAGATTTGGACATCCCTTGGAAATGCAAAAGTAAAGGACATGATGTATCATCCACATCTGTGATAGCTAGAAACATGAAATAATGGACTTCTGTTGCAACAAAGTCAAGGCAAGTAAAATATTAGAAAAATAAATATTAGTGAAACACTGAAAGTGCCTGAGGAAGAGGCATCTCCATCACAAATCATGTTAAGAACAGGTTAGGAAAGCATCTACAAGTACTGATGCTGCCTCATCAGGTGTAGGAGGAGGGAGTAATGCAGTCCAGTCACAATTTTTCGTGCTGTTTGCCAGAACTTACTAGCACTAGTTTTGAAGCATAAACTAAGAAGTTTGGATTATTAGGTTTTTAAAAAGAGTACTTCTCAGGAGTAGTTCTCAGCATCCTATCACTTTTTTTTTTTTTTTTTTTTTTTACTTTGTAGATACTTGAAACATATTCTTCACAGTTTCTGTCTTTTATATCAGGTAAAAATATTGATGTAACATAAAAGGATTTTTCTCCAGCATAGGTTTGCATTATAACCATGAGGTTATCTCTAGGGTCTCTTTTGAAATTTTTACAGGAATTCAACTGAGAGACACATAATTGTAAATTAAAGCAAAACACTGAGCGACCTTATGCTTCAGAAATAGGGAGGTTTCTTACTGATTTTTTCCATCTCTGCTCAGATAATTTAGATAATATATTTTCACTTTATTTACAAAATCCTACAGCCATTGAAACAATTCTTCATTTGTCAATATTTGGAAATATTGTGTTATTGATGAAATTTTTGAAAATATATTATTGATATTTTCTTGTGTTTGGATGTCATCCTTTGACTCTGTCTTCTTTTAATGTAATTTCTCAAAATAAATCTTTTTTACACTAATGTCCATTTTACTGTTATAATTCAAAATGTTTATATTTCAAGATCATACTTTATTGAGAAATTCTATTTTATGAATATACAGATAAATGATGATTTTAAATACCTTTGCCTGAATTAACTTTGTCACTATATAAGTCATAATTTGAAAGACCATTAAATTTTATTAAAAATATTTTGATAGAGGAAATAAAAAAATGTGTAGAAAATTAACACATGCAGTTATAGATCCCCTAAAATTAGTATAATTTCGTCAGCAGTATAAAACACTGTAGTTCTGTCTGGTAGCTATAAAGAGAGTATATCTATTTCCTCTGATGTAATCCTCAAGGAGCTTATATCTTATGAACCTCTAATGACATGAAGGAGCTCTACTTATTTTGAAATTTCTTTTGTAATTTGAAATTACAATTTCTTCTATTGAAAACATATATTGGATCAGAAACACAGTTACAAGGCAGGCTCCTTTCCACAATGTTCTTTCAGTTTAATGTTAATGCAGATAAGTTTGACTACTAATCTGAGTTATACAATCTTTATCTTTACTTTCATCCCACAAGAGATGCCATCGGTGCATAAAAAAGATATTAAGTCTCCAAGATTATATGCATAATTTTTGGTGTTAATTTTCCAGAAAACAAAACAAAACAAAACAAAACAAAAAAAAAATTCAAAGCCAGTCACAGTCACATAAATATGAAGTAAATACTCTGAAATATGAAGTAAATACTCTGGTAATGTATTATACCACACAAAGCAACTGCACAATTAATATCCTTGCTATTTTTATTTTGCAATCCATATATTAATGAGTTATGGTGACAATGTCCATGCATCTACTCTCAGCCCATGAAATTGGGATTCTACCATCATTTCATGCTTTCTATAGCAACAAAACGCTAGAGTTTTGTGTTAATTGACTTTGAATAGAAATGTTGCACAATCACTCACTCTTACGAAAAAATGGCACATGATATTTTTAAATTGTAACTCACGAAGTTCCAGTGGAGCGAAAACTTCATCACTTTCAAACTGGCATTTCTTTTGAATGTTTGCTTTATGTCCTCATTCCTCTGAAATGTTTTTGTGTTCCAAATTCTTTAAGTGTCATGTGTAAGCTGGAAGTCTTCATCATTCCTCCTGGTCAGAGGGAAAGGGTTTGACAGGGCCAGTCAAATCTGGTGAATTAACAACAAATGGTTACTGCACAGGTGCCACAGCAAGGAGTTTGACTAATTAGATCATGCAACTTGCTTTGAGCAACCTGGTCTACTGGGGGCTGATGGGGTTCATCTATCAGAGAAGGGGAAGAGCATCTTCAGCCATAGGCTTGCCAAGCTGGTGAAGAGGACTTCAAACTAAATTTGCCGGGGAAGGGGAACCTCAATCCAGCCTACTCCTACCAGTCTGATGCCAGGGCCAGAAAAAGATGCAAAGAGTTTGGAGAGGGATTACATGTCAGCAGGAGATCACCTGAAGGGCAGCAGATACCCCATACAGTAAATTGCTTCACTGGGGCCCAACTTCAACTCCTTTATGCAAACACATGTAGCATGGGAAATAAACAAGTTAGAGAGATGTGCATGGCTGCAGGGCTGTCATCTTACTGACATCACAGAGACATGGTGGAATGGCTCCTATGACTGGAGGACTGGAATGGAAGGATAGAGGCTCTTTAGGAAGTGCAGGCAGGGGAGATGAGAAGGTAGTGTTGCCCTCTGTCAATGACCAGCTGGAGTGCATGGAGCTCTGCCTGAGGATGGATGAAGAGCTGACTAAGAGCTTATGACCCAGGGTTAAAGGGAGGACAGGGACAGGTGACATATTAGTGGGGATCTGCTACAGGCCACCTGACCAGGAATACCAAGTGGATAAAGCCCTCTATAGAGAGATAGGAGCAGCCTCAAATTCACAAGCCCTGGTCCTTATGGTGGATTTCAGGCACTTGGATATCTATTGGAGGGATAACACAGCAGGGCATAATGCATTCCATGAGCATCCTGGATTGTTTGAGGATAAATTACTTCTCTAGGTGATGGAGGAGCTATCAAGAATAGGTGCTGTGGTGCTATAGTCTCACCAACAAGGAGGGACTGGTAGCAAATGTGAAGCTCAAGGGCAGCCTGGGCTGTCGTGGTGGAGTTAAAGATTCTTAGGAAAGCAAGAAGTGCGCACAGCGTGCTCACTAGCCTCAACTTCAGGAGAGCAGACCTTGGCCTCTTTGGGATCTGTTTGGTAGAGAACAGTTGACTAAAGCCCTGGAAAGGCAAAGGGTCCAAGAAATATAGTTAATATTCAAGGACCACCTCCTCCAAGCTCAGGAGTGATGAATTCCAGAAAAGATGAAGACAGGCAAAAACACCAGGAGGCCTACATGGATGAACAAGATGCTCCAGGACAAACACAAACATAAAAAAGAAGCCTACAAACAATGGAAACAAGGACAAGTAGCCTGGGAGGAATACAGAGAGACTGAGCAGTCAAGGATCAGGTTAGGAAAGCTAAAGTCCTGATAGAATTAAACATGGGCAGCCTTGTCAAAGGCAAAAAAAGCTTCTACAGCTTTAGATAAAGGGAAGACTGGGGAAAATATGGGCCCTCTTTGGAAGAAAGTGTGAGACCTGGGTACCTGGGAAATAAAAAAGGCTAAGGTACTTGACTTTTTTGCTCAGTCACTTTTCAACCTATTGGGGTTATTAATTTTGAGCTGTGTAAGTCCTGATGGCATATCAGTAGCTTCCCACCTTAGTTTTAACCTTTTAAATATGGAATTTTTTTTGTTTGCTTATGACTAAAAGTTCAGCCCTACAATAAATAAATAGTTATATTTTTTACATAAGACATTAAATAAAATATACAGTAGAAGTATGCAGGATACAAAAAGTGGGTATATGCAGGACAAGAAACCTGCTTTTCAATGAAAAATTATTTTTAGATTTTGCCACGGCTCAGCCATACTTATGAATATTTATAATATGAGAAGTTTCATCTACTATATTTCTTCTTCTTTCTCAGTTAATTTTTCTGAATTAATCAAGAACATTGCTAAAAAATGTTCCATCTTTAAGAATTTGCCTCAAAATCCTGGTTTCCTTACTGGTATTGATAACTGTGATTTATTTTCTGAGCAGGCAGCTACAGGAATTTTGGTGATTTTTACTTATTCAAAAGTTAATGACAATGCTAATGCTATTGCCAGTTTTAATTATTTAGCTTGAAAGGGCAAATATAATCTACATTAATTTTACCACCTTCATAACTAACTAGAATCTTGGCCTTATGGCTATCCTTTTAGACATCTTTGCATTTCAATGTGATAGCAAAATAATGTTAGTCACTCTGAAATTTTTTTCTTATTTATTGACATTATACGAGGGTCTTATAATCTTAAGACTAATCAGTCTTAACTCAAAATTTCATACTCTGCATGGCTCAAAACTCTTATTAAATGGGTTTTTTTTTTCTCTTCCTCCTTCATACTGGATCTGTGTTAGGCCAATAATTACTGATGCATTGGTCAAGAATTTTAAATTTTTATATTTAATAAAGATCAGAAGATCTCTTCTGTGAATATAAATATATGTAGATGATGCAAGATATCTTCAGTGGCAATTAACTTTTTGGTTATCAAATAGCTTCAGTTCTTACAGCATAAATTTACATTCTAGCAAAAAGTGAAATTACCTCGGGTGGTCTTTAGCTTCTGTAAACTTAACCCATTGAGAATCTGCCACTATTTCTTGCAAAAAATTGGAAAGTATTCAGAAAAAAATGAACTCACACTGCAGGCATGAGTTTAATGATAATTGTTATAATGATAAGAGTAGAAGGGACTTGTGGATGGAGATAAATGGAGATGCATAATAGAGGAAGGCAGAAGGGTTAGAGACTTAACTCAAGATGGAACAAACAACAAAGAAACTGTAAGGAAGCTGGAAATAACATGGTACATGAGTGATAGCATAGCTGATGGTCTGAAAAGAGAAAAAATGCCTCAAAGATCCTCATTCTTAGATGTGCATTTTGATCCTATATTTTGGAGGAGCTTGCAGATGGGCCAGATATAAAATGTTTCTGCAGGACTAATATTTTTTATACCAACTCCTTCTTTGTCCTCTCACTCCCAAAGAAGGTGGAAACTGGAGGTCTCTGCTTCTGTGAGTAGGTCAGAGCCCATTTTCCCTTTCTGTGACACAGCCTGGGATTTCAGCATCTATGATTCATTCCTCTTCCATGGACATATCATAAACTGTCATCTTTACTGTCCCATTCCCTGGGAGAGGATTTCAAGTATGGAGTAAGTATGACTTTCTCCAGGTGTTACAGGTTTCCTAGAACTTATGGCTATTGCTATCATTTTCTAAGCAGTAGATGGTGACTGGGAATCCTTTCATTTTACACCATGCTCTGTATAAAACTGAGGAAATCAGTAGGAATGAAGAAGTAGACTCTACTAAATTTGGCCTATAATTGAGGAAAGATGTGGTTTCAATGGAGAAAAAAAGGACTGAATTCAGTTGCTAATCTTTCAGATTTTCATCTGTGCTAGGAATGGATATACTGATTAATTAACTTAATGGTCTTCATAGAAGCCTAACTACCTAAGGAATTGACTCTAACCCTAAACCAATGTTGTCTGCAATTTTGCAACATAACCTAGACTGCCAAGGTAGCTGAGAGAACAAGGTTTCTGGTTTTCCTTTTGTTGGTTTGGTTAGTTTGGTTTTGGTTTGTTGGTTATTTAATACAAGTGGAAAAATCCAATCTTTCCCATGCTGTAAATAAGTAACTGAAATAGAACATTACTTACTTTGATGGGTGACTGTTATAAATACAGACTCAACAGAAACAAGGACATTGTCTGGAGAAAATTCCTATGATAGCTAAAAATGTTATGATGAAGTGAGAAAAATGAAGATTAATGACCTTTATCAGTATATCAATTTTTTTTATATTTCTTTTTATTTCCCACACATTTTCCTAAATAAACATTTCTGTCACTGTGCTGTTCTTATTTCTGACTATTACTATTATTTTTATTTATGTACTTATTTACTTCACCGAAAATAAGATGTCGTTTAACTCCCCTCATCTTTTCTCAATTCCCTCTCAATACTAAACTTTGTTTATTATTCTTTGATATTTTATCTTCAGACATTCTCATGACACCCTGTCTTAAATTACATATTCTTACTGATGTCACATTTCTGTGATTTATTTATACTTTCATCTGCCCCGAGTACCTTTGGTCCTGTGTTCTGGTTTCTGTGTTTCTCATGTGATTTTATAGCTTCTTGCAACCTCACAGACTCTCTTTCAATCCTTTCAGATTAATTCTTTTCCACCCTTTCACCCTTTCTATTTCTTTAATTTTGGTGTTTTGTTTTACTTTTTTAAAATTATATACCATCATAATTTTCAGTCACAGTCTTTAGAGAAAATATGCATTTAGCAATCTGGGTTTAAAGTTTCAACAGACCAAAAAACTTTAGGAGAATGTTGAAAGATTTCTTTCTCCCCCTCTCATTATAATTTGTAGCCAAGGGCAAATTTCCTGAGGGGGAATATTCTCTGCTGCATGGCTTGTATGCTTATGTGTTGTCTGTATACATCTTGCCAAGTCCACCTCACTGATTTTATGAATCACAGAATCATTTAGGTTGGAAACCTCCAAGTCCAGCCTCCAAGATCATTAAGTTCAACCTTTGACCAAACATCACCTTGTCAACTAGACCACAGCACTAAGTGCAACGTTCCATCAGTTCTTGAACACCTCCAGGGATGGTGATTCCACAACCTCCCTGGGCAGTCATTCAGTATCTTAACCACCCTTTCAGAGAAGAAATCACTCCTAAAGTCCAGCCTAAACCTGCTCATGGTGCAGCTTGAGGCTATGCCCTCTTTTTCTGCTACTAGCTGAGTAGCAGGCTGACCACCTGGCTACAACCTCCTTTCAGGCAGTTGTAGAGAGCAATAAGGCCCCCTGAGCCTCCTTGTTTTCCATGAAAAACAACCCTGGCTCCCTTAGCTGCTCCTATGGCTTACTCTGTAGACTTTTCACCAGCTTCACAGCTCTTCTCTGGATGCTCTTCTGTAACTCAATGTCTTTCTTATAGTGAGGGGCCCAGAACTGGACGCAACACTCAAAGTGTGCCCTCAACCATGCTGAATACAGAGGGAAAATCACTGTCCTGGTTCTGCTGGCCACACTATTGCTGATACAAGCCAGGATGTCACTGGCCTTCTTGGCCAATGGAAACACTGCTAGCTCATGTTCAGATGGATTTCGACCAACACCCCCAGGTCCTTTTCCATTGGGCCGCCAGTCAATCCGCCTGTAGCACTGCACAGGGTTGTTGTGACCCAAGTGCAGGACTCAGCACTTTGCCTTATGGAACCTCATACAGCTGGCCTTGGCCCATCAATATAAACTATCCAGATCCCTTTGCAGAATCTTCCTACCCCCTAGCAGATCAATGGTCCTGTCCAACTTGGTGTTATCCACAAATCTACTGAGGGTGCACTTGATTCCTTCACCCAGATCATCACTAAAGGTATTAAACAGGACTGGCCTCAATACTGAGCCCTGGAGAACACCGTTGCAGACTGGCCACCACCTGGGTGTAAATCCATTCACCACCACTCTCTGTGCTAGGCAATCCATTGAGTTTTTAATCCAGCCAAGGAAAACTCAGAATAAAAAGGAAGAGACTGGAAGGAACCTTCATGCAAAAGTGCCTTTACCGAGCAGTATAAAAATCTGGATGAAAGAGAACGTGGGAAAAAAAGACAACAGTCTGGGTGATTGCAAAAAGATCTCTTTTTTTTTAAATAATATGGGAGAATATATTGTCCCACTAAAACTTACCTAAAAGCTTTGTGTTACTGGATTCACATGTTTGTAAAACTTAGACAAAGGTACTCATTCTATAGGGTTCATGTGTCTAACTTACAATGAAAATACAATGTTACAATTATTTGTAATACTTATCTCCAAGGGAATTGCAGTGCTTGGTATCATTAAAAGTTGTTTTAACCTATGGTGCTGGATTTGATATTTATATACATCTAGTTATAAATATATATGACTTAGTGAAGGGAATAATTTGCTTAAGCTGTTCCAAGTTGTTCTGATGAATGGTTGGTATGTAACTTTTATCTGTTCTCAAAGATACCATTGATTTATCATCAACTGAAATGCGCATATGCACACACACTGGAGAAAATTAATTTCTTTTTGACAAGGACATGTAGAACAAATTAAAGCATAAGATAAGAAGACATATTCTGAAATATATCTTTAAGTATCCTTCATGAAATATAATTTTAATCATACTTCTAAACCAATTAAAAACAAATTATGCAGTTACATATTGATGCACAGATTATAGATTTATTTTTCTATATCAATGGGTTATGAATTTGGCAACAGCTCAGTAGCTATTCTCTTTTGGCTGGTGAAACTGTAGCCAGTGCTGCAGAAAGGATTTGGACAAAAGCAAAAAATATTGTGGTTCGTTGAGGTTGTGCCTGTCTGATGAAAGACACTTCAGGATTAACACAAATAGCTTCATATTCAACTACTTTGTTTGGTGATTAGAATCTATAGCTCTAATTGGTTGTCTAGGACAGTTATCCTCCATTAACATTAGCCTGCACATTCCTCTAATACCCAGCATAAATGAAAACTACAAGAGCTGCTGTTTCTTATAATCTTGCCTACAGAGTCTAAATTGGAATGGGTTGTATTATTTGATAAGTTGCACAAAGCAGTCAACAGTCCTCTTTCTCAGAGCTCAGTATATTTTCCACAAGGCTTTGGATAATTTGGTTTATCATTAGTGCTTGGATTTTGGATATGCTGGACATTTATTTTGAATCTAATTCATAAGCAGCAGATGTACTCTAGATTAAAATGAAGAGAAAAATAGAAGAGTATAGTCATGTAAAGGACTAATGAAAGAATGAATTTAATTTTTTCTTTTCTCCAAGTGGGCAACATCCTTCTTACAACTATAAACAAATGTATCATTCTGTTTCCCAGTCACTGAGAAAAACAGGAGTTTTGTTTGTCCCCTTTTGTCTTGCATTTGAATGGAGAACCTATGTTATACAGAACTGTGTAACCCATGTTATACAGATGTGTGTTCAGTTTTGTCAGTTAAAAAGGAGAATATCCTCCTGGAAAGGATAGGACTTTTTGGGAAAAAAAAAAACTAAACCAAACCAACCAAACAAACAAACGAAATAAATAAAAAACAAAAGCAAACCCAAACACAACAAACAAAAACTAAACCAAACCAAACCATAAACACCACCCCAAAAAAACCCCAAGACAAGACAAAACAAAAGAAAAAACACAACAAAAAGAAGTCATTGTCAGTCATTCCATTCAAGTTATAGAATAGATTGTTTGAATTCTCCTCAGCTTTTTACACTAAAAATCTTTTAAATAAACACTGTTTGTACCAACGCAAGCCTAGTAATTTATTGTTAGAAATAAAGTCTTATCTGTATATAAAAAAAATATTAGCTTGTTTACAGTGATAATAACACTTCAAGGTCAAACTATGTAAGGTTAAAAGAGATGTACATGAACTTTCTAGTGAATTTTCTTTCTATGTAATGCTCATTTCACTCAAGTGAGACCCATTAGTTTGGTACAGCTTACTTAGTATCCTAAGTCCTTCATGAGAGGAGTATGATGATGCTCTTGATGGTTTCTCCTTCTCACTGTAGGATATATTTGAGGGCATTTTTATTTTTGCTAACACTAGGTACCCTGATCTTTCTTCACTGGTGGGCAAGTCGACATTATACCTAAATTTACCATCTGCAATGTGTTTTTTATGTGAAACTGATGTTACAATTCTTTCAAGGATGCCTTCCTTTCACCAGTGATTAGCTCCTGGTGAATAGTTTAAAACCCTGAAGATGCTCCATGCCTGTAAATTCAAATCCCCTGCTGTCACCTCATGTCCTGAGGGGCATCAGGCAAAGCACTGTCAGCCAGCTGAAGGAAGTGATTGTCCTGCTCTGCTCTGCACTGGTGTGGCCTCACCTTGAATATTGTTTGCAGTTTTGGGCACCACAGTATAAGAAAGACACTAAGCTGTTAAGAGATCATACAAAGGAGGGCAATGAAGATGGTGAAAGGCCTTGAGGGGAAGCTGTATAAGGAGCAGCTGAGGTCACTTGGTCTTTTCAACCTGGAGAAGAGGAGATGGGGAGACCCCATCACAGTCTTCAACATCCTTGTGAGAGGAAGGGAGGGGCGGGCACTGATCTCTTTTCTGTGGTGACCTGTGACAGGACCAGAGGCAATAGCCTGAAGTTGTGTCAGGGGAGGTTTAGGTTAGATATTAGAAAAAGCTTCTTCACCCAGGGGATGGTTGGGCACTGGAACAGGTACCCCAGGGAAGTGGGCAAAGCACCAAGCCTGACAGAGTTCTAGAAGTGTTTGGACAATACTCTCAGGTGTATAGTGTGACTCTTGGGGATGGTCCTGTGCAGGGCCAGGAGTTGGACTCGATGATCTTTGTGGGTCCTTTCCAACTTGGCATATTCTGTGATTATATGGATGAGGGGAAAGCAGAGGGCATTCTCTTTAGCTGGGCTTTCAATACCATCTTCCACAATTACTTTTTTAAAATCTGTTTCCACTGTAGGGTCTAAATAGCTGGGATAGTAAGAGGGGTAGAAGATGGGATAGATGATTGGGCTCAGAGGGCATTCGTAAATGGGGTGGCACTCAACAGATGCTGGTGACACATGGAATACAAAAATGATGTGTTCTGTTTAACAGATTTATCAGGGACTTGGAGTAGGTTACAGAGAAAACAATTATCAAGTTTTCAGGTGACACCTGCAAAGTTCTGCCTTGGACTGAACCACTGCAAGGACACTTCCTGGTGCCTTTCTGTCTGCAAGCAACTCTTATGAAAGGGACCTGGGGACCTTGGCCAATAGAAGTCAGCAGTTTTCCCTTGACAACAGCATCTTGCATAGTATTCACCAGGATGTAGCCAGGACACTGAGATCAGTTCATTTGGTCAGAGCATGGTGCTAATAACACCAAGGTCACAGGTTTGATCCCTATGCAGACCGTTCACTTAAGAGTTGGTCTCAGAGTATTCTTTGATTCTGTGAGATGGAGTTTTCCCCTTTGCTTGGCACCTGTGAGATACCATCTAGATACTACATCCAGTTTTGCCACCTCCACACCTCCCAGGAAAGGCATTGATAAATGGAACCAGATTTAGCACAATGACCTCAAACTGGTCAGAGTTGGAGAAGTATTCCTGGGAGGGGGCTGAGGGACTGGGACTTACTCATGCTGAAGAAGAGGTGGCTTCAGAATGAACTTAACAGACCTGATGTTGCTATAAGCAGGAAGCAGGAAGTATGACCAGAAACCCCCTGAAGTAATTTTCAACCTAAAACTTTCTGTGACTTCTATAATCTACTGTTTGAAAGAACAGAACTAAAGCATTATTTACAGATAACAATGTTACTAAACCATATATTGTTTAGCCAAAATCAAAATTATGTCCTTAAAATTTGCATATGGAAAGATATCTGCTAACATAGATACATGAACTCCACGGAATTCTAGTGATAGTTTACAAAATACGTGGTTTAAGACAGAAGTAAGACTTTCATACTATCTTCAGTCACTTTAGAATGAAAAATACCTGAGAGTAGAGGTCAGTGAATATTCATAGCTCATCTACAAAGTTCTTGTATCTGCTAGTTCTCAAAAATGTTTGACATGTTGCTCTAGAACTTCTGTCTGTTGAGATGATGATCTGTGTACCAGGATACATTTGAGTTTTTACAGTTCTCTTGAGTACTGCTGTTAAGTAAAAGCATCCTTGCCACATGAACTGTGCAAAAGCAAGAACAGGCGATTTTTATAAACAGATTTCAGCTTGTTCCAGTTTTCTGGATTTACAGAACTAGAATTAAACATCCAAAACTAATGTTAGGATCTGTAGCTGCAGAACTATTACAGGCTAGGTAGTCATTTGTCTGTGTGACATTATTAAGAAATCAAGGTGCAATAGTTACTAGATTACTACTGGTATAACCAAACAATCACGTGTGTGAGAGAAAAGAACTGTTATTACAACACCACATAGGAACCTACCCAAACTGATAAAATTTCTGAATGTTAAAAATAGCTTCAAAAATACATTTGCATATTATGCAGTATGTAAAACATTTAGAAGACTTCAGTGATCCTCAATAAGTGAGGGTATTTATTATCTTCTGAGTTGAAAGTTATTGATGGTCAAGAAAATAATTTTTGCATTGAATTATTGTGTGTAACAGTTAATTTCTGGCAGATATAAAAGACAAGTAGGTTAGGCTGAGATAGAACTCTTGAAATACTTTGCTTATGGATAGGATATTTATTGAAAGACAAATCATTCCTGTAAATGTGTATATAATATTCTTAGTATAATATGCTGTATTTGTATGTGCAGAATTCTTATTCAGTCTATATCTAGTCAATCACAAACAGCATGTAGGCAGTTCTTTCTTTCACAATTGTAGGCTGCAGGCCAATGTTGAGTTTATGGGTCCCCAGACTTAGTAAGGAATAAGTCTGATTACAATAACTGTGAAGTTTGGTTTTGGCTGTTCATTGCTGTGGACCGCACAGTAAGAATGTCAGTGGAAACAGAACAAGTAAGAACTCAGAGCTTCTTGTTCAATGCCAAGATTTGATCACAGGTACTGTGATTCTGCAAATTTTTGAGTAGCCTGTGCCCTAACAGTTAACACTAACCATCCACAGGTTGAAGTTCCTTGTATATTTTGGGTACCTCACTCACTTGCATAGAACATTTGCATGAGAATCTCCCTCCCAGGAGCTATGGACAAGACTATTATAATAGGTGGGATTAGTAGTATATGTAAGTAGGCAATAATACTGTAGACAGATACAGTATCAGTCTTCTGTACTAGGGCTGACATTTATAATTAAACCTCAGAATAAACAAACAAAATACCTTGCAGTACAAAACAACCTAGAAGCCGCTGTGGTAGAGTGTATTACTGATTAGACAGTACTGTGAGACATTGCTAAATTTTGAACTGTAGTTGCTAAGGGTACAGATCGTTTTATGTAAGAACTCACACCTTTCTGTCGTTTTTTTCATTTAATACATATTAATTGTTCAAAAAGGAGTAGGTGGAAGAAAACAATTTGTGCAATGCTGACTGGTTTATTAAATCCAAGCTTCAGAATAGAGGTAATTGAAGATTTTGATAATTACTCAAGAATTTTGTTGTCCAATCCCCATGAGAATAGGTTCAGTTATGAGACTAGTTTTAGCTCTTGGTTTCATAGGTAGATTCATTTTCCTAAAATTGTGTCTACAACCTACACTTTGATGCCACCATTACCTCCCCTGTAATAGAGTGAAAATGATATTTCAAGAGAGAATAACTCATCCAGTCTTGTGATGAGGCCGCTGCAATATCACAGAGTTAGTCACCTGAGTTGTACTCTGTGTCCCTGCTGTTTTCTTAACAAAAATCCTGAATTAATTTTTTTAAGTTTCCAATAGCGCAGGTATTCCCAGATCGGTTCTCTAAATTCATCGTCGATTAGTACTTAGCAGCTGTTTAGCCTCAGCTCGTTATATTAAAGCAGTGCAAACGGTAGTAGTAACATAATCTCAAAGAGTTCATCTTTAGGTTTCATGGTGGAAAAGCTAAACTCTAAGTTCAAATAATGCCTCTACAGTTTTCTTGCTAAGATAAGCCTGAAAGAGTAAACAAGTATAAAAAATCGCAAGACTTAAAATGATTAATGCACAAAAGCTGGAGACTCAGTGCAGAGGTAAAACACATGCACATTTAGTTACATACAGGGTATCAGTTGATATTGATAGCCATGCTTGAAAAATCACCTCACTAAATCCACTGGAGGTGTTCAAGGAAGATGTGTATGCTGGGGTGCAGTGCCAGCAGACTGACATTGTCTGTTGAAGGAGTGACCAAAAACTTATTAATTCTGAGGCTAAAACAAAGTATGTTTTGCTCTTTGAACAGGACTCAGGATACAGTGTGCACTACTTCACAGCAGCTGTTGCCAGGGAGAAGCTTGTTGTTAAGAGGCAGAAACAGTATTGAGCTCTGTGTGAATACTGCAGGGCTGACCAAGTGTATTTCAGTGAATACATTTGCTAGCATTACATTTCTGTTGACTGTGTGATAAAGTATGTAAAATAATGCAGCTTGAAAGAAACTAATGAGCAGGCACATGAACTGAATTACAAAGCAAATTTCAGGAAATAACTTCTTTCAAGCACAAGCAGAATTGGGTAATCAGTCACAAATGACAAAGGCAATATTACTTTTCAGAGTATGTACTGCATTGCAGCACATAATTAACACCTAACATTACAGAGCTCTGGAGGCAATTTTGTTACAGTCAGAGGAAAAGGGAAAAAATGGTGATTTTAGACCTGGTTTGTGAACCTGAAATCTAATAGTATTTCTTCGGTGAAATAAGAACAGAAACAAACAAAAAAGAACAAAGAGAAGGCCTAGTCTCTTTGTGCTAGTTATCTCTCTTTGCAAGCTTACAGGAAATAGTAATCCCTTCTAATTCTAATCCTAGAAATTTCTATAAATGATAGTAAAAAATTTAAGAAAAATGCTTAATTTTTTTTCTTCATGTGAACTCTGATGTTTGCCAAGTTACTTACCAGCTTGTTTCCTGGCTCAATGAAGAGATGTCCTCTGGAAAGCATCTCATTTTTAATAGACAAACTTTTGAGAGGGGTTTTCCTTCCTACTTATAAGAAAAATTCACAACTTCAGAGAAACTGGAATATCTGACTCAAACTGCAGCCTAGTGGGTAAGGGGTGAATTTTTCTTGTCTATTATTTCTTTTAATTTCTAATAGAAACTTACATAAACATGTGCCACCTGAAGTTGGCCTTGAAATGGTGATGGTCTAAGAGTTCAAATATTCAAACTTTTCAGAGTGTTCTTGTTGATATATGGCAGTATCTCAAATTTACAAAAATATCTAACTATTAACTGCAAAAATAAAAAAAAAGAATTCTATTTCCTTTTCAATTTAGTAGGCACCTAAATGTCAGTGTGTGTTTATTTGTATATTAGGTTTGTACTTAGGCATGTATTCTTTCCTCTCTACACAGATGCATCAAGGAAAGAGAATGTATTTAAAAGTTCTGTTTTATTATTTGTACAACTTGATTTGGATTTTTACACATGAAAACTCTAGGATTTTTTCCTAATCACTGCAAAATCTAAATCAAATTGCAAATAATATTTACATCCTTTATTGATGACTCTTCTTCAGGGTCCATAACTGGATTTCTGTTTTCACTCACCATTATCCGCCTTTTGCTTCCACTTGTAGTATTCTCTACTACTTTGTTTTTTTCATGAACAAGACGCAAAGCAAAAAATAATGTTTTGTCATGAAATATTGCTGTGATACTCCATGGTGACAGAAACTTTCTCTTAATTTTCTTTTGTAATTAAAGATTTTTTTATTTTATGAAAAATGTATTTCATACTGTCTTGAAACTTTAAAATAAAAAAACAGCCCTTGGAACAAAATAGAAAAATGCCCATAAATTCTATCTTCTTTGACACCAAGAGATCTAACCAAAGATACAAAGGAACATATGGTAAATAATGAGATTGCCAAAGCAAAAAGAACATAAAGACTGTTCTAGAATATTTAGATTTATATTTGCAGTGTTGGGCAACTTGTCTTTTGGAATTTCTCTCACTCTCAACTCGTTCTCTGTAAAATTTATAGAGAAGGTAGAAAATAATCTGACATACTTTTGAGTAGCCAAAAGTTGAATTGCTGATTTGCCAGAAAATATCCTACAAGTGAATATGTTACAGTAACTGTTCTGGTTTAATAATTGGAAAAATAGTTAAAATCAAATTCTGAAGCTGTTTTCTTTAAAACAGTAAAATGTCTCTATTGCCAGAGGCTAGGGCTTTTTTCTATATGCTAGAAGAATTTGACATCTCAAAATAAAAAGATCAAAATTTTACTAAACTCTATGGTTGTTCAAACTTTATTTCAGAATGAGTTTTTTTGTATGGGATTTTTTTTCCCTTGAGGTTTTTAATTGTTTGTTTCAGAGAAAAATTTGTGGACACTAAAAAATAAAATAATAGAAAAAGTAAAAATAAATCCTTTTCTAATGATATTAAGTAAAATAACTTATTTAATGAGTATGAAGACATACTGATAGAATCTCAAATTTTGGTGCACTTCTTGCATTTATAAATATCCTAATGACAACAAAATTAATGTATGTGTTTTTGTTTGTGGGTTTTTTGTTTGTTTTTGTTTTTTGGGGGGGGTTTGTTTGTTTGTTTTTTGGGTTTTTTTGGGTTTTTTTTTGTTTTTTTTAGGAGATATCCAAAACCTTTCTAAAAGAGTTATGTTGTCAAAAGCTCTCTATAGCATTTTGAATAGTTAAGATAATAATTTGAATATTTTGAATGGTTAAGTGTGGTAAGAGAACCCCTCAGAATTGTATAGCACTTACATTTTCATGTGTTAGAAACTGATCTTGATCTGTCTCTTCATGTATCTTTTTGAGGTATTTCAAATTCTTAGAATTTTAGGTGTTCAAATGGCCATCTCTGGGGCTCATTCTTGTTTATCTAAATTTTGACTTTTTTTTTATTTCAAGAAAGAAAAGATGATGAAGAAAAATTATAAATAAATAAGCTTCTGTCAGAATAAGGCAGTTTACCTAACCATTCTTCTTGGAGGGCTGGTAACCTCTTTCAAACTACTCTCTTCTTTTTGTTGTCAGTGTGTTGCCAATGTGTTAGCAATTTGTGCCAATAGCACACCTCTGAAATTACTGTGCCCTCTACTGTAGAACTGACTTGAAAGATTTTAGTGTGAATGTTTACACAGATGTGTGTGTTTAAAAATATATGACTAAATTTACTTAACCTGCACACAGCTAAGAGCTGAAGACCATTTGAGAGTGTAATCCAAAGGCTTCTCTGTAGGAGCAGCTGGACAGACAACACCAGCCTCATGGATAATAAAAGAAGAATAATAAAATAGTAAAGCAAAATATCGTGGTCCTGAGCAAGCCAGAGCTAAAGAAATAGCATGTGTGAAACCATGACAAGGTCAAGCTGGAAGCAGTCATGTGGGCACATGTGGTGTGGGTACTGATTAAAACATCTGGCCTGGCTTGATAGGTCAGATCCCTATCTGTATGATATATATGGGGCAATAAAGTAACAGGATTAGTTCTGCCTGACAAAGTCTGTCTCACCTTGAATTCCTTTGCCACAGATGATGCCCAGTGTGAGGCTACTTTCTGCACCAAGGTGAAAGCACGACCCAACAGGTGAGTAAAACACCAGTTTTTCTTGTGGCCACAGCTCTATTCTGCAAAGCAGAACAAGGAGTCATGGGATTGTGTTAAAAATGGGACAGACTGCTTCTATTGACTATGAGTTTCATTTTCGAGTTTTGCAAAAAATTTTTGAAATCTTCAGGACATCGTTTAAGTGACAGGCAGGTGACTTCATTTGCGGCACTTCTCCAATCAATACGGAAGTGTGAAAATTGATTAAACATCATATTTAATGGTCATTCATCAAGCTCCCTTTCTGTTTTAACTGCAACATTCACAATGAAATATGAAGAGAATGCACAGCAAAGTTCTAAAAACTGAAACTAAAAGGTATTTGGGACTGTACAAAACTTAGGAAGCAATAGTTCAGTGAAGGGTTGTGAGGAAGAACAAAGTTACGGTAGTTCCATGACACTTCTCATTTCTGATGTTCTGGTTTTTTAAGAACAACTCTGTTTCTAGTCAAACTATGTAGGTCTATACCAAAATTTTCTGGAGGAAGTACCTTTTTTCATGAGAAAAATATCATTTATTATGTACAGTAGTTAAAAATAATGAAAATATAATAATTTAGTGTTATGAGGAGAAGTAATTTTTTATCAAGTTTATAGAAAACAAATATTTAATTGCTTGCCCAATAGCACGTATCAAAGACCTTCATCTTCTCTTACTCTCTTATTATACATAAAGGCATATGAATAATGTACATAAAATATGTAATTCAAAAATTATGTAATAGCAGGTAGTGTTGTTCCTGTGTTGAAGAATACATTTCTATTTGTATTTAAGACTCGTCACTTATTTCCTAGTGCAAGAGTCAAAAGGTTCTGTAAAATTTTCAGTTTTGATATAATTGGACTATTGTAAAATTATATTCATTAAAGTTGAGGCAAGGAGACGTTGTTGGAATAGTTGTTCTGCGTAGACATTTCTAGGTAAAAACTGAGATAGGTCAGGTTTTCCATTCTGTCAGACTTTGAGCAGAATATATTGTTTCTAGCATGTCTTTCACTCTTTAATTTTGGTACGAAGACTGTAAAGTATTCCAATGAATAATTTTCTCAAATATCTATAATATATTTTTATATTACATTTATAATATGTATATATTACTTAGGACATTCAGACACAGTTTTAACAGTATTTTTAGATTTAACCTATATACAAATAAATAACTTTCTAATTTTCAGAAATTCCCTGGAGAAAAAGGGAAGCCAATACATTTTTTAAAAAAACATTTTCAATATTAACAAAAATCTTAGTAGACAGCTTGTAAAAAAGATATGCCACATAACATTCAAAATAGAATTTTGCTAGATGGCTAGATTTTTAAAAAAATACAATTTTGTTCCACCTTCAAACTTCTTTGAAGTTGAAATTCTAGGTTTTTACTATCTGTCTCATTATCAATTACTTAACTGATAACGAAAATCCACTTTCTCAAGTATTCTTATGTGTCATGTAACCTAAACCACTTAAAGTTTGAGTAGAATATCCTTTATATTAGCTTTTCAAGTAGGTGGATTTGTCAGGTTGAACTGTATCTATCTCATGTTCTTTGTCCCAAACTTTAGATGCAAAATGGAAGTTCTATTATAAAAAATGTCCTCCTTCTACAGCCATAAGTAAATATTTTTCTGGATCTTGTCAAAGCTGATGGCTTTGTTGCTGAAAATGTTCATGTACTTTATAAAGTGAATTACTACCTGCTTTACTTCTTCTGGTTGTAAAAACTAGGAGGCAGTGAATGAATATGTAGAATGCAATTTCTGTTACCAGCCTTTTTCTTCCACTTTTTTTTTCTTTTTATTTTTTCTTTTTTTTTTTTTTTTAATCATTATTACCTCAATTGTGCAAAATGGACCACCTGAAGAAATCTTGCTGGAGGTTTCTTCTTTCTATACTCTCTGTTAATCCTGTTTGTGCAGATAATGTGAAATTTATTAACCCTGAGTAGAATCTATTTCAATTTTATGAAAAAAAAGCTCCCCCTTGAGAGTCAGAAGTGATCTGAAGTTACAGTTTCCTTTACCTGCCCTGTTCTCTGATGGCAAGTGGCCCATGCTATAATGAGAAATACTGAAAGCAATGAACCTGTTGACAAAAAAAAGGAGGTATAAATGAAAACCACTGATAAGTAATGAAGTATTTACAATACACATGTTTATATGTCAGTTATATCAGCTGGAAAGATGAGATAAATTCTTTACAGAAAATCCTTTCACATTGATTTTAGAACTATTGAAAGAAATCACTTAACTGAGCTGAAAAAAAAAGAAGATAAATAAAAAACTCCCTGTAATGAAGTTTTATTTCTCTTTATTTATGGTCAGTAGTTATCTGCTGTGAGACAACTGGGCTGCATTAGTCAACATGTTTCAATTCTGTTAATTATTTCTAAAGCCGCAGAGGTGATCACATGAACAAAACAATTGATCTCACTCAACAGACTTGTAAGTTTGCTCATTCTTGCACTATACAGAACATCTAGATCATCCTGAAATAAAAGGTGAAAATGGGATGAGTTGTGTAGTCTGCAGATGGAAATTTTGCACGTCCTTGAAAGACCAATGTGTGACACTCCAGCCTCAGGAACTGCAAGCTTCCGGGCTCAGTCAGGAGTTTTACTTTAAAATATATACATAGGATTCTTTAATACTTCAAGATAAAATCAAGGGAATAAGCCACAGACTTGTTCCCAAGAGTTACTTTTATTATTTTTTAGGGAAGAAAATAAAGGAAGTTGGCAAAAGTTTAAAAGGGCACCACAACAACTAGACAAAATGTTGCATCACAATACTGACCCAGCACATACTGTTCCACAACACTTAAGTCAAAATCCAATCCCTCCAGCTCCAAGCTACCCTAAGCATCAAGAAAGGAGCAAAGAAAGAGAAGCAGAGGGAGCAAGAGAGAATGAGAAAGAGGGAGAGACAGATCATGTAGCTTCCATTGGAACCTTTTGGAAGACCAACTCTCACATATCCAAATGGCAGGGCTGTGATGCAAAACAAACTACTGCCATTGTTTTTATCTGCTCCCTATGGCCAACCCCTCCAGGTGGCCACTCTGGAGTTCCAGGCCAGGGTGAGGGGCAGTGTTCTCACTGTCTCTGCCAATCTCAGAATGGCTTAGGGGCTCCAGGAGGCATGATGTGTTATAGTTTTCTGGGGCTATTTGTGACTGACAGCTACTCTGGGGCTTCCCCATGTGGGCTCCGGGAGCCTGCCATGAGGATTACAACTCCACCCCACCTCTGTGAGGTTTGATGTATCCCTTCCCTCTCAACGCATACACAGGCACCCCCCACAAGGTGGTTCCAACCCAATAATTACTGATCTGGTGCCTAACACCATGAGGTTCTCACACTCTCCAGAATCAAGTTCATATAATTGACAAGATTAATGGTTACAGATCTCCAGAAACATAGGAACTCTGATTTGTATATTTGGCACAAAGTCCAATGTTTTTCTGTTTTAGTGTTTCAAGTTATAATGTGGAGACAACCTCTAAAATGTTTTTGGTGGAAGAGTTCTCTAAGTCATTAAATTAATTAGTGCACTACTGTGAGTTGAAATATATTTTGTTCAAAAGTTACTATTGTGAATGTTTTAACTTTTGCCACTGCTTTGAAAAGCATTTGGTATTTTAAGGATTTGAGGGGAAACTAATGAAAAAACAGTGAGATTGAGGGAAGAGAAGTTTTAATTAGAACTTTTATTCACATATTTGATTATGTTCTGGTACGTTGTTGAATTTGATGCTTTACCAAAAAGTAGAATATGTTTGTTGAGTAAAATGTGAATGTTCATTTTGATGCACCACCTCATGGCTTGCAGCCTTCTGAACAAACTGTGCACTGACTGGAGGACATTTATCTTTATGCGTATAGAACTTGTCATTATCACTAGTAAGTTTACTTGCAGTTTGGAAGTGAGCCCATGGAGCAGCAGCTATTAAAATACTTATTTCTTCAGTGTCACAATCCTAGATTCATTTTCTCCCACCGGGAACAAAAAAGAAAGATTCAACACTTAGTAACTCACAAGATAATCCATAATTGTAATCTTAATTTGATGTGATGTACCTGCTGCTTACTTTCCAGTTATTGCAAATAGACTGTAGTTGTATTGCACTTCTAAATGTAGTACTCTCATAGGGGTTAAATAAGTATCATTTCAAGTCTGTTTGTTCACAGAATGAGTTAATTCCCTGTAGTGAAGTATGAAATAGCTGATCACATATTTTCATACCTACTTCAGAACTCAGTCTAATTAGCAATATGATTTCTTGTGAACATTTTATGCCCATGCCTAAAAGCTTGCCTCTCACTGACATCCCATTCATCTTCATGTGTTTAGTGCCTACCTCTTCTAAAGCTGTCCATGCGCTTGGCTTCAAAGTGCTATTCCATGAGTTCACAGAGTATTGTGGGTTCTATAGCTACACAAAAAACAAAGGTAAGGCTCAAGTTCCAATTAATTTAAACCTCATTCATAGAAAAAAAAAATCCTACTGGAGCAAAGATAAGTTTATATAAACAGTTTGGAAGATAGTAGACAACATATTGGCAGCTCTTTTTGGTTTTTTTGTTCATTTACACATAGATTAATGTTAGAACATAATAAAAGTTGGAGACAATATGTGGATATGTCTTTGTTAGGTTACCTAATGTTTTGGAAAATGAACTAGAGCCTTGAGTGTAGACCGTGATCATTATGTCTTGAGCGAAAAAAAAAAAGGCATTGGTCTCTCATTAGAAGATTCATCATGGTTGTTAATTCAAGAATGCTTGGATTATAGATGAGTCACAATATAAAATAAAAGAACCTATGTTAAGCTGAAATCTAACAGACACTTTAATATTTCAGAGGAACCTATAACCATGAATAGTTTCTAGCATTTATATTTACTACCTCTTTCCTTCTGCTCCATTACTTTGAGATATAGCCATGCAATAGATATTGTGAAAAACAGGGCTTTAAGAATCCAACATGAGCTGCTGGTATCAGGTTATTTTATTTTTTTCAGTATCTCATTCCTTACCAAGCTAATCACGCCAGATTCAGACATTTCAGTTATCCCTAAACCGTAAAGAAAGCAGGGCTAACACTCTGGCTGGGGTTCCACACTTCATGCCTCTCCACAGCTGCTCTGCTCTCACACTGATGTGGTTTCAGTCTCTGTCAAACTGGTGTGCTCTGAAATGGTGCCCACGTATGATTTAGGTGAAGAGCATAGGGCTAGGGCTGCTCCCAGCTGGCAACATAGATGAGGTGTCTGTGGTAGGAGAGGAAGGTAGGTTTTAACCGTATGGAGACAAGCTTAATATCACTGTTTGGCTTTGTGGGCAGAGAACAGTTGCTGGCCTATGGAACTTAGCATAATTTGCAGCCTTAGCAGGGAGACTTTGATAAATTTCTTTGGGAAATACCTTTTTCAATTTATCTTTTATGTCCCACAATAGACTTTAATCTGCTTGAAAAGATAATCCCTACTCACTATCCATTCTTTCCTCCTCATGTTAAGAAAGAGGAAGGAATGGATAGTGAGTAGGGATTTGCTTGCTTCTCTTTTCTCACTGTTTTCCAGGTATGGCACATCTATAATTTCTCTGGATGACCAGCTTCAGTATTTCAAAACTCTTATCACAAAAATATCTGCCTTATATCCAGTCTGAATTTACCCTCTTTTAGTTTAAAGCCATTACCCTTTGTCCTATCAAAACAGGTCCCACTAAGTAGTTTGACTTTATCTTTCTTATAGGACCCCTTTAAATATTGAAATATATACTTATTTGATATATATTAAATACATAAAGTCTCCCCAGCCTCTGCCCTTACAGACAGGCCTACAATATAGGCCTACAACTGCCTTTCTGTATGCAAAGACAGAAAGACCCAATTCTTTATTTTCAGAGTGGACAGCCACTCATAAGACTTTGCAGTTGAGGTAAAGAAAGCATGGACATGTTGGGACCTCTTTGAAAGAATTTTGTACTTAGATATCTCTACTCTACTAAGACTGTGTGCTGCAGAAATATTGAAATGCTCACTGACATCAAGGAAGCAGAGTCTATAACCCATTAAAGTTAAAACCTGTCTTTGTAAAGCCTGATATGGATTTCTTTTTATATCTGTCCTTACCATGGATGCATTAATGTAAACCTGCAATCTTTAGAGATTTTACCAAAGGAACTATTCTTAGGTAAAACTCATTTTTTTATTTATTGTTATGTCTGCTTCATATAGGTTATTGGTAGTGTCAAGGCCCAAGGAAAAAAACATGGTAAAAACTTATGTGGTGAGAAGGCCTTTAGGATAAAGTAGAAAGATGTTGATATTTATTGGACAGCAGCAACTAAGGAGTTGAGAATTGAATATTATGAGAAAAAACTTCAGTGAGAAGAAACAAATTAACACAGAAAGAGGCAAGTTAGAGAAATCTGATTGGATATTGCCTGAAGAATATATAGGCTTGAGAGATGTCAGGATAAAAAACAACTTTTAGAAATAAACAGAACAATGACTGGGCAACAGTAGCAGTAGCATATAAAGTACATTTGATCTAGGAAAGTTCTTGAATTTAAAGTTCTTGGATGAAATCTTTGAGAAAAAAAAAAAAGCTGAAATAAAAAATAAAAAGAACTATTGAAAGAAGCAAAACTGTGGCAACTTCAACAAGTGAAAAATCCTTGCTAGTAGTGTCCAACCATATCAGTTGGGAATTGATACCAGCATTTTTGAAATGAAGATCTTCAGTAGTAAGTGTCGATGAAAAAAGCCAGTCATTAATTCAGATTTAGACAGTTGCATATTAGCAACTCATAACAAGGGCCAACAGTTTAAACACAAATAGATTATGATTGAATTTAAAATATACTGCTTTGATTTCCACTGGAAATTAATTAATGGGTATTTAGTGAACTGGAACTTTCTTAACTTTTCAAGTTCTTTTTATATTGGAAAACTGAGTATCTCTTGTCTTCATATGTCTAATGTTTCTCTCCTAAAAAGTAGGTGTGAAGGACACTGTAAAAGGTTTTGTGAATATAGCTTAAAATAGCTGACTGTGGTAAAGTGATTCTGTAAGGATGCATTTAGCTAAATGAACCACAGCATATCCCTGATCCAAGTACACACTCTACATACTGATTCTCTTCAGAATGGGACCTGAACATACATATTCTTCTCTGTGATTTAGAGAACTAAAACTGATAGCCTGCTGGGGGTTGTTTTCCTAGTACTTTTTTCTCTATCCAATCACTTTCAGACTCCGTGGAATTTCAAGACTATTATCATGTAGACACAATGACTCCATGAATTTAGGAAGAATTTTCAATTATTCTCATCTGTTCAATGAATTGGTTTGCAAAAGCTGTCATACTGTGTAGTTTGCCTATACAAGGTGATATTATTATTTGTGAGAATAAAAATTACCTTCACTGTGAAGTATGATCATGCACTTTTACCAGTTACCTTATGGGGGATAATTTTAATAGGTCAGAAGTTTTGAAAACCAAAAGGCAAAAAAAGCAATAGTTATCTTTTCACAGACACACTGCAAGCTGAAGATGATGTTACTTAAGTAAATTATTCATTGTGGGTTTTTTGTTCAATTCTAATTAATGTCTTCTTCTAGCAGGATATGTTTGTTATGTTTTAAAGTGATAGCTTATCCAGACCTCTAGTTACAGTTCTAGTTCCTTTGCTAAAAGTTTTGTTTTGTTTGGTTTACATTCTTACAGAAGTTTATTTTGCTCTGGTTTTCATAGTAAAACAATAGTAAAATGATAAAATTCGTTTAATTGCAGTGTAAGGATGACAAAAGTTTGGGAAGCTTTTTTTAGTTACTAGTATTGTTGATAACTCATATTAAGAAAACAATGACTGTTCAGTGTGTTACATATCTGAAACAAAACTATTGCAACTTCAAGAAGTGAAACAACTCTTGCTTTCATAGCTCAATATGAAGAATAACATTAAATAACATAAAATTATAGCTATTTTAATGAAGTAGAGAAGGTGACACAATTTTGTTTTGTGGTTTCAATGATAACTTGCCATTAGTATAACAACATGAAGCAAGATTTATCTATGTGTCCAAAGATACACTTTCAATGTAAGCTATCATAAACAAAGTGCTAGAAAAAACACTACATCTTGATGCTTCTTCTTCAAGTATTAATCTACTGTTTTCCTTCTAATGGTGATTTTGTTAGGCTTTCTGTTCACGTAGACCACTGCTAAAGATGTTCAAAAAATGTCTTCGTGGGCTTTAGTTTCTGAGTGCACAACTTACCATCCTCAATAAGTAGCTATGTTTTAATTAACACCTTCTTGAAATGAAAGCAGTTTCTGCACTTTGCCAGCACAAAGAAATAAAAATGTAGGTAAAAATTACCCCAAGAAAATTACAGAGAAGGGTGAATTTTGAGTGCTGTTATAAGAGGAATAAAAGTTCACTGCAGTGACTAGATGAAATATATAGCCTACTTGGTTTCTTTTCAGAGGAACCAACTCCAGACAATGAAAGGAGATATTACTTTATCTTAGTGATGTAATAATACTTAGTAATTTTTCTTATTATACCAGAGTAGTTTTAAGTATTCTCAGAAAACTTCTGTCTTGAATAAGCACACATATATACTGTTTCCTCCTTTGAAAGAAAGCAATTGTTCTGATCCATCAATCTGCTTTGTGCCATCATGTATTAGAAGACAAACCTTCAAAAAACAGCACATCTGCCATCAGGATTGCTGAAGCATTCATCTGCAAATAGGACCTTCAAATGTTGGTTTTTTTTCAATTGCCAAGAAAGTTGTAACCCCTTAATTCTCCTGCTCAGTTGTTTGCTTTGTGGTAGGTTGCAACAATCTAAACCACCCTATAGTTAATGAGACAAAGCAGATTTTCAAACATGGAAAGGTATTTGAATAAATATTCACGAGTGGGAGATACTGATTAAAGAGGAGTTTGGTAACCTACTCCACTAACTTTCAATGGAAGTTGTGTGTGGGAGCCCAGCTGGTTCTGGGCTCTCTGTAAGCTAAAATACCGAATATGGAACTTGTACACCTGGCAGAGGACAGCCACGGACAGTAAGGATTGTAACACAGAATGGGTTTCCTGTCAGGAATGCTGACCTATTGTGTTCGGACATGTGTGGCTATGTCCAATCATGAGTTGTTATGTTAGTGGTAAACCAATACTGTGTGTACATGTGTCATCCAGAACTGTATAAGAGTAGCTGGTATCCTGGTATCCTGAAACCGTGTTGCTATCCCGCCTCGACCGCCACAAGTTGTGCTCCTAACTTCCCCTGTGCCTTTTTTTGAGGACCTTTCAGTTAAAGTTCAGTTAGGGACTTCTGCAATACTCAGGCTCTGCTGTCTTTACTGTTAAATTATGCACTGCATGAAGTTAGTATATTTTCAAGTCACAGTATATTTTAGCCACCAAACTACTACAGTGACCTTTGTGTGGTACATTTTTTTTGCTTTAAACAATGTCACAAGAATCTAGAATAAGAAATCAACAAGACACGTAAGATAAAATCTTTAAATACAATCAGAAAATTACTTTAATTTCATAGAATAATAGAATAATACAATTGGTTAGGGTTGGAAGGGACCTTAAAGATCTTCTATTTCCAACTTTCCCCTGCCATGGGCTGGGATGCCACACACTAGATCAGGTTACTCAGGACCCCATCCAACACAATTCTAACCACTTCCAGGGATGGGGCATCCACATCCTCTCTGGACGACCTGTTCTGGTGCTTCCCCACCCCCTGAGTTTAGAATTTCTAGTAATATATAAAGAGGTATGAATTCTGATCTCCAGTGTGCAAGTCTAGTGATGGTCTTTGATGCAGGGTAGAAATCTGAGTTTAATGCAATACAACTTAGAACATACATTGGTACATTGTATTTAATATTTTACCAAATCTAAAAAAAACCTCCTTCATAATTCTGTATTGCCATGCAAACTATGTACTAGTTTGTGTACTATTTTCTGTAAATTAGCATTGTCCCTTCTGAAATTGTTTCTATTGTCCAAGACAATAAAAAAGTACAACTCTTCCCCCTCCCAAATATCTGATTATTTTGCCTATAATATCCAAGTTAAAATCAGTAGTAAAGTCTAGTCAATATCCAAAGGTAAAAGCACTCTTAAATAAAATTAAGGCTTTAAAATTAATTTGACAGTAAGATTGATAGTTGCCACAGCTACATTTATGTTAAAAGAATTATTTGAAACTACAGAAATTAAAACTTGCCTTTTAACAGCTGTCTCAAAGAAAGCGTACTGGTGTTCTAGCTCTAAATAACATTAGCTTATTCAATTACTTAAAGCCTGATTCAAAGCTTGCCTGAAAATGTAGTTAAAAGTCTCAATTTATATTGGATTTATATTTGAGGTTTTTTTGGTTCATGTATATTTGTTTGTTTGAGGTCTTTTAAATAAAGCAAGTGGAACATTATTCCAGTTGTTGCAGTTGCAGCTTTAATTTTTTAGGGGATTACATTGTAAGGCAGACTAAATATGAACTCCCAAATATAGTATTGTGGGTTCAGCTTTATCTTGCTTATGAGTCTTATTAAAACATCAGTTATTTTAAAATGTCTGTGTGCTGTGTGCTTTCACTTGTATTTTCTCCTTCCTTGAAGTGTTGTGCCACAAATCATTTTGTTTTAACTGAATACCTGAGATTATATATGTTGAAAAAAAGATTGATCTATAATATTTATACATATTGAAAAGTATTCTAAAACATGCACAAATAATTAGAATTAATTAGAATAAAGTATATTCAACTTTGAGATCTTTTTGCAATTGTGTCATGTAAAACATTTAAAATTACACTGTGCAAAAAAAGACATTTTGTATAGCCTTTGGGAAAGAGCTATAAAGAGTAAATAAAGCTTACTTAATGTTGTAAAGTTGAATTTGTTCTAAAATAAACTTAAGTAGCTAGTGTGATGGTCACTGATTGCTATTTAGGTACTATATTTTTACTTAAAATTATTTCAGTATCGTTATTCTGTGCTTTCAGTAGTCACATGCACATTTGAATCATTTTAAATGCATTATGGAATATTAACTGTAACTTAAGTGTGTCTCCACATTTTTTTAGCTAATAGTTTTAAAAAGAACAATATGTGTCTGTCCAAGGAATGACAGAATCCTGTTGACATCTTGAAAATCATTACTATTTTTTTGCAGTAGAAGCAGTTTTTCCTCATCTCCAAATTTCCTAACTCCAGAGATGAACTGCATTAGCCAAGCCAGATAGAGCAAGATAGTCACCAGCTTTATTTCTGTAATGATACCTTTTTGTTCAGCTGTAACTGCTGGTCAGACTGCTCTGCTCTGCCAAGAGCCATTTCTCATCCCACAGCTTGAAAATCATCCCCTTGATTTTCAAGCAGTTCCATTTCCCAGTTCCAAAGTGATAAGAAACTATAAACATGTAGGAATGACCAGGCTAAAAAAAATTATTTTTCAGGTGGTCTTACTAGCACTGAATCTGCCTTTATGAATACAGCTGCTTGATTCACATTAGAAATGGCTTGTGCCCCACTGGTGCAGAGCACAGGAGAAATCAGTATGACAGCTTCCACATAACCATACATTACAGACCTTTTTTTTCCTCCCATATCTGGCTGTAAATCTTTCTCCTCATTTCAGTGATTTGTTCAAGTCTACAGAGTCTGTTGTCTCCTGCTGAATTTGTTTGTGCTGATATCACAACAAATTTTGGAAATAACCCCAATTTGAAATGAATGGACAAGGGAGATGTGAGAATTTTAAAGGTAAGTATCAACCTAAATTCCAGTTTAGGTCCAATTTAAAGTACAAGAACTAAGCATGTTTTCCTGAAACTGCTGGACGTTTCTTCTCTAAAAAATGAACTCACAGGAGAGCTTTCATGTAAGGGAACATATTTGAAAAGCAGATTTTTGGCTCACGGTTAATCAGAGAGAGCCCCTGACTGGATGATTGCAGTTATCCACTAGCACATCTTGTGATGTATATTATCCTGAAATATTTCTGTTGGGTTTAGGCATTTTTTTTTTTTAATAAAAGCAAATTAAAGGAGGGGTGTACCTGATTTTCTTCACAAACATTTTTCCTTGCATTCAGAAATCAAAGGTAATTAGAAAATTGTTGTTACTCTGAATGCCTGGATAAATCTAAGTAATCTAACTAATCAATTTTTGTATATTTTTCCCCTAATACCGAAGAAGTATCCTAAGTGTTTTCCTGAGTGATGATATTAATTGAAAAAGCATCTAAATTGCATTAATTTTCCTGTGATTTCATTATTTTTTACTCACTTATCTTCTATATTAAAAAGAATAAGTAGGGAATTGCTACACATTGCAACAACTGCAACTGTATTTTTTTTCTTGCTTTTTTAATTTTCTTTTTCTTTTCCCTGCATCTAATTTTAGAGCTTCTTTCCCTGCAGCATCTTGATGCTATTCCTTTTCTTTTTTTTTTTTTTTTTTTTACATAAACCTGCATTATTGAAAGGTCACATTTTAAATTTTGGAGAACTTTTTCTGGCCATAAAATGTAATCTGCAATATTAAGCAAAGATCATAGCAGATAGTACTGTGTGATTTTTCATTTTCACTTCATTATCAGTTAGCTTTCTGAATTTCAGAGGATTATGTCAGGTTCTGCTGGCCCCAATTTTATATTTATCAAGGCAGTAAAAGTGCATTGAAGTTCCTGATACATGGGAAGAATTTATTCAAAACTGATTCCTGCTTTAATAAAAAAGTTACCTGGTATTTATATCCTTATTTTTTGGGATTAATGAGCCTAAAAATTCTTCTGTGTTCACCAAAACCAAAATGAAATAAACTATGTCAGTGGTTTTCTACATTTGTGCAGAATTTCCTGTTTTCCTCACCGCAGAAGAATGCTTACCTCTTTATTCTGTAATTGCATTTGAATATTTGAATTTTTAGTGCTGAAACATTTACTGAACCAAAACTGTGTTCAGACTTACACCTGAAGAAATGCAGTACCTCTGCTAATTTTAACCAATACCACCTTTGTCTCAATAAAACAGCAGTCTACAGAGAGACAAGAAGAGCTTTTTTCTGCCTTGACTCTTTCACCTCCCAGTATGAAAATGCAGTGTCTGTAGAGGCTATTGGGCATTATGAAAGAAGTCTTCGTAAATAGCACAAGCTTCATTTTAATAACCTCTTGAAACAGGGCCTGCTTGTTCTCCTACATGATGCACTCTCTTTTTTGGATTTTTTTTTTTTAAATGTCCTACTCATCAAAGCTAAACTAACTTCAGATTTTAGTTAGTGATCTTGGGGAAGGATAATAATGACTCTAACATTCAGACTAATTTTATACTGTGTAGGAAGGTCATAGAAGTAAGGAAAGAGTAAAGAAAAATGAAACTTGATACCTCTGAAATAAGAAAGCTACATAAGGAGGAACTTCTGTCCAATGTCTCTTATAGGCCATATAATCAGGTCAGGAAAGAAAGTAAGAGTGTTTCTTAAATATTTAGCTGTAAAATGCACAATAAAAAGTACAGTCTTTAAGGGACTGTAGCTCAAGAGATTGATTCTGGACATCTCAACATATAATAGAAATATAATTTGGTTTTTTAAGCATTACTTTATGATTTTCTAGCAAAACGTGTAAACCATTGTTCCTTAAGTGGGACACAGGTGGCTTGTCAAGGGACCAGAGGAATCTTCCCCTGGTTGCATTCAGAGACAGCAGAAAGGGGAAGGCATTTCTTGTAATATTTAAATGTATAATGCTCAAATCCACAAAGGATTTAGGATGGATGCAGGCCCCTAGTTTAAATATCAAACACAGTTCTCAAAATCACAGTGTGACTCTTTAGGTATCTAATACCTGTAGGCACTTACATTTTGCCAATGAGTCACTACTAGTACAGGCAATTCGCTTCCAAATCTTCCCCAACTTGGTAGTGCTGAGCATCTTAATGCATTCTAACCATTTGTCTTCAGCTGTAAACCTCTGCACAGGCGTTTCACACAGACCAATCCAGAAAATGTGCTGAGAGAGGAACAATGTGGATATCTCCTTTTACAAAAAACAATGAGTGGTGTTTATTCCCTTTATGCAATATCACAAAGGTGATAATGCTTAGTATATGGAGAACTTGAATTCGGTGCCCTCCTCAGCTGAGGGACACTTAATATCATGTGTTCAGTGAAAGATCTTCTCAGAGAAGTCGTGTTCCAGAAAAGTGAATTTGCTGTAATAAATTCAACTATTAGGAAGTAGGAAGGAGATAGTCTGAGAAAGGGCTTAGATGTGATAGTGCTATTCTCTTTGTGTGATACTGGCATAATACATATTGCTGTAGCATATTTTTTTTAAGATAAAGATCAAGCTAAAAGACAGTGTATATTACTGATGGAACATTGAAAGAAGATAATTTTAAGGAGACATTTGAATGAAGGAAGATAATTTGACAGACCAGAGGAGCAAAAAAACAAATGTTGTAGAAAAGAAAGCAAAATATCTGAAACAGGATGAAACTAAAAGTTTCTAAGTCAAGTTTAATCATGCTGTGGTCATGAAATACATCTGCCAAAATAAACCAAAGAACATTCAAGGATTAGTTGTGCTGTGGTCTCTGATTTGCAAAACCTGTGATGGTTCTTCATTTGGACTGTGCTTTGTCTTCCTTCTGCTTAATGTTTTGTTGAATCCCTTGCAGATCATTGTCCAAGAATGACCCCAACCTCAAAAAGCAAAACTATCAGCTGAACAAGGAGCATTTTTAGCAGATAAGTGATATGAGGTTCTCTTTTTATAAATATTTTACTGTGACTAAAGCATTTTTAAACTTATTAATGAATTATTTTGTACTTGGAGTTTTCTAACACAGTGTCCTGGGGATTTCTACTTCTATTAGCATAAAGAAGGCTTCCACTGATACGAAAGATATTAAAAGACATTTAAAACAAGAAATTGTTCTTGTCTATTGCTTTTCAAGATTCAAATATATTCTTGTTTGGCCATTTTCAAACAATTTCTTTTAATTTACATAATGACTCTCAACTGATATACTGCAAAATTCAACTATGACTAATTCTAATTAGTCCAGTAATTTAAAAAAATGTTACTGTAAACATTTGCTATCATAAACTTGAAGTCACAAGAAAAGAAACCATTTAGTTCCTTAACTACTGCCCAAAGGCAGTACATACTGATGATCTACATGAAAATTATGAAGTGATAATAAAATTATTGAGATGCATACATGGATGTTATTTATCTGAGATCATGTCAAGCACAAAATGAGTGTATAGCATGAGTGACCACTCTGACTCTGAATTACTGTTATTTACTACAATATCCTTTCATAAGATTTTGTGGAGTTCAAAGGAACATATGGCCTTTTACGAAGGGCACAGAAATGGAGAGGGATCCATTACATAAGTGCAGGCTTTTAAAACAGAAGGAACAATTTCTTTAGTTCTTTGTGTTTTGATGTACATGATTGGAGCTTATAAGAATACATAGCTTTCCTGATAGTTTAATAGGCAGTTCTTCCCATAATTATTACCAAAATATTTCTACACAAATGTTAGATTACTAGTAAAGATGGTTATTAGTTAGATGGATTTGAGGAATGGTGCTAGTCTAGGCAGGTTATTTTTAAATTTTCTTATACACCTCTTGTATTCTGTTTATTTGAAATTCCTTAGAATCTCTTCAGTTAAAATTCCAAGAGTAGGAATGGTCCAGAGCCTGTCTTTATTTACGGTGAACATACAAAGCTACAGGTGTACTCTCTATAAAACACTTTGTAAATTGTTGCTCTACTTTGGACTAATGAAGAGCATTATTTGGAGGGTAGATATTTATTTGAAAAGAGTTTGTGTTGTTCCTGATAATTTCACTGTGATGTTGCAGAATTAATACGACCAAACTGAGTATTCTGAAGTTGAAACAACTTCTAAATATGAAATTGAAGAGATCTGATAATGAATTTCTGTTCATTCTTACATTCTTCATCTGTTGTATTTTATCAAATTTTCTCAACATTATCTGCTTACTAACATCAGGGAAATCACAGCCTCCCCCTCCCAACAGAATCTCTGTGCAAATAAAATGCAATCTAAACTGAGAAGTGTCTTGATTTTTTAAACTTGGAAAAAATAATTATCAAAAAAGAGTAAAAGTTTTCTATTTGCTTCCTTAGATCCTTTTAATTTGTTACTATATTTTTTAGAAAATATGATTAAATATTTAAATGCTGACTTAGCCTGCTTCAGCTTCAGTGTTTCTTTATTAAAATAAGTGCTGCTTTTCCAGCTGTGACATTTCTGTTGGAGTGCCTTAGTGGTTTTAGTATTGAATGCCCCAGTTACTGTCCAAAGACTTAAATGTATAACATTACATTGCTCATTAAGAGAAATGCTTCCTACAGCAGACTTTTTTAATTGTATGTAGCTTAAGTACCCTACAACGTATTTGAAATATCAGGGAGAAAAGGAAAAGAAACAGATGAAAACATTACATTGGTTTTTACACCCTTATTTAATGTACTGTGTTTGACATAGCACAAAACACTTGTTTTGTGGTTTTGCAAAGAAATAACAGCATGACAAGTATTTATATTCTATTTTTAAAACTGCATTTGTTTCAACAGATGTGTCTGTCAAGACATATTTCTGGGCTTCCTTTCCTCTGAACTTGTCTTTAAAAGTCTTTAATTCCCCAAATCTGAAAAGTTAAGATCACTTCGTTTTTCTCTGCTGTTGCATGAAAAGATGCTATTGCAATTGTTTTATGAAAAATATCTCTTTGTGGTCACTTTCAGTGTTCATTTGCTGCTCATAAGACAATGCTGCCACTTGACAGTGAACTGTTCAAAGTAGCAAAGGGTTTGGGAGAACAAATGAATTGAGTGCAAGATGTGAATAACAAACTGCTTACTATCACAATGATTTCAAAAGCTATACTGGTTGTGCAATAGCATAGGTCCACCTTTTTGCACAGATGTGCAGCTGCTGATTTGCATGCAAGACTCTGCCTTATTAAGCCCAGAAACCAAATGCAGAAAGTGTGTTCTACCTAGAAAATCAAAGGCTTGGTTCAGTATGAATTCTGGGTCAAGACTGACATGTTAACACTTGTGTTAGTCCTACATTATATATTTAATTAGCAACAGTGTTTCCCTTAAATAAAGGTTAATAAAATTTAGAGGTCAACTGCTTACTAGTTATTTTTATAAGAAATATGCATTTTGGATTGCAAGGGTAAAAATTCTAAAATGAGTAGCAGCCTGGGCGTTCTCTGATTTCAGGAGAAAAAATAAGCACCTTGCCCTTTCAATGGTAAGTTTTTTACTCAGTCTTAAGCTTTGTGTCTACAAGCACAAGCACACAAACACTTACTAATAACTGAAAATCTAATTTTATAATTTTATTATTTGGAATTACTTTATACTGAGTAGTTTGGAGAATTCTACATAGCTCATATTTGGTTTTTATTGCTTCTCCAGCTAAATTGCTGTTCTCTTGTTGAGATATAATTAATCCCACATTTTACCAGCAGTATTTTCATAAACATAGAAACTAAACAAAGTACAGTTGTGTTAGGTTTTAATAAAGAAATCTGTCATCCTATTGTACAGAGAACTCAATATGAAAGGAAAGGCCAGGTTTTTGTAAATAGAAATAATGTTTCCTTTGTTCTGATATTTATCAATAGTAAAGACTTAATTTTAAGCTATTAACTTTATGTTTTTAAACATTCCTATGTGTGTAGATATAGGTAGCAATACAGAAACTTTCACTGTGATAAAGCTATTGTGAAAAACCTTCAGCTAGCACCAGTTAATCTTTTCTACTACTCTTTACCCCCTACCCTTGGCTGTATATTTTTTTCATTCAACTTTAGACTAATTAAACACTTCTTGCTGTTTCTAGAATTAGTCAGAGTAGAATTCTGATAGAAAAGGCAAAGAAATTGATCTTGATCATTACTCGGAAGGAAAACCCAATTTTTTTCAGTTTGATGAACTCCAATATTTTCATTCAGGTTTGGGGTTGGGGTTTTTTTTGCAACATTGGAGCACTGCAATTTGATTTTTTTTTAGTGGATCAGAAATTTAGAGCAATACAGAATAATTTCAAACTTCATAAAATTTCCAGTATTCTCTTGATATAATAGAATATAAAAAATAACATAAATAATGCAGTTGAAACATTAATTATTAAGTTGTAAGCAATAATAATCCAAATTCCTAAATTTTACTACTGTACTTCTTCTATTTTTCATTTATTTGTGGAACAAAATTATCAATGTGAGCCACAGTGTCTAGCTGTAAAATGAATTTAACTTTGTATCCGGTCCTTTTGGTGGCTCCTCAGCATTTTGCCATGCTGCTGGTTTCCTGCCGCTCTGCTTCTTTGTGACCATTCTTCATGATGGATCCAGCAGCCTTTTTATGTCAAGCCTATTCAGTTTTTCTCATGGAAAGCAAATGGTCTTTCATTTCCAGACTCTAGACCAGTGTCCAAGCAGCAGGATGAAGTAATCAAGCAGCTTGCTTTGCTGCTGCTCTACCACACCTGGATGTAGAAAAGGAAATCCCTCACTTGCATCAGATATTGCTTAGAAAAAAAAATAGTTAGCTTCTTAGAGCTTCTAAATGATGTTATTTACATTGAGTACAACCTGTCAAAGAAGAGCATGAAGCTATATGTAATGGTTTTACATTTGTGGTTCAAAGTAGGACACTGTGTCAAGTCATACAGCAGAGATGCATCATATCCTCTTAGTTTATGGCATAACAGTTCTCAGTATATTGTTGCTAACCCTCTCTCTCTATCTCTTGGCTGCCTAATTTTACTATTGTTTTAAGAGACTTCTGTATCTTTAGAAATTTACTTGTTACATTCCGGAAGAAAAATGGTATGTTTGAGTTGTAAAGTGAACGTGTTTAATAATGGATCACAGTTGATCATATTGACACATAGAAAAAAACCCAAGGATTATTACAATATATTTTTTCTTTTATTTTTAAGGTCCTCCTAGTTAGGAAAGGCAACTGAATATTACATATATAAACAAGAGTAACATCATCAATTTATGTTTCCCTTTCTGACATTTTTGAACTTAATATGCACTTAGATTTACTATCACCAAATGCTTGAATCAATCTAGAGGTTGATTTCTTAGCTCTTACTAGATAGTTATTTATAAATATTATAGTCTATAGAATAATTTTGTAAACAAATAGGAAAATTTTTCATTAAGCACAAAAATTTAGTGTATTTTTTCTCTTTGGCACATTTTATTATAATGTAGTATAAAAATAGTCAGACTCAGACATGAAAGTGGTGACTGCTCAGGCTGGCAAGGAGGTGGGTTTCTTTGCTGAACATAAGTTATGTTGATATGATAATTTTTTTAAGCATTATGCATACAATCGCTAGTGAGACTTGAACTCTTAACGTCCATGTAAAATAAAATCAGCAAATCAGATTTGGATGAAGCTTTTTCTAAAATGGAGTGAAATGTTAAAAAAATTCCCCATTGTATTCTAAAAGTGTTAAAATAGGATTACTGCCTAACTTTTCAGAACTGAGTGACTTCATTTTCTTGGTCATGGAGATACATGAATTAAGAAGAGGTAACTAAAATAATTTTTAAAATTGAGATTTGACCACATGCAAATACTGAAATATAAAATGTATTCCAATAACAAAAGAAGGCTAGACAGTGTAAAATAAAGTAAATCAAGATTTAAAAAGGAAAAAAAATTCTGTCTGCCCAGCTCTCCAGCAGCTCTTTCATCTTTATTTTACTAGTTTAGGTATAAAAAAGTTTCTTTAATTTTTTTTTCTTTTTTTAACAAAAGATTTTTGTCATTTCCCTCAGGAAAGTAATATTATTACTTCAATAGAACTTGATATATTTTTGAAATTGCCAGTCCAACTTTCTTTATTGTTCTTCAGTATCATAGCACTATTTCTTATTATACTCTCTTGCATTCTTTAAAATAATAATTTTGTCTTTTGAGTTTTCATTCTTCAAATGCTTATTGATTTCTTGTTTCACTCCAGACATCAGGCAAGCCAGAGAAGTGGAATTTTCTAGAATTTTCTATTCTTTTCTCATAAATTGGTTACATTTTTATTTTTTCCATGTTTTTTTCTGAAGTTCCTACAGTTCAGAAATGTTTATCTGGAAGGTATTTTCTTTGAACTGAATCCTGTATTCTAAATGTTACTCCACCAGAGGTGCCTAGAGACTGGTGCTGCCTGTTTGCTTTGTCATGAAATATCCCTGCGAATTCAGCCCTGAAATGGAAAGTATTGGCTTTGCTTTGCTGGCATCTCACATTGAAAACTCACAGTTCATTATCATATAAACAAGTTGTTTGCGTTTCTGAGGCGGTCCATCAGCGAGGTCTCTCCATCACACTGATAATTTGCTCTTCATGTGATTGTCTCCTTTCAGCTTTCTGTGTTTCCAAAGTTGTATCTCAAAATTTCATATATAAAATAAATTGAGAAATAACAATTGTCAGGAACCCCAGTACTGTGCATCCTATAGTGGCATGCTGTAGCCGTCATATGTACTCATTCATATATTGCTTTGTGAATAGCCTGGAACAAAAATGCCTTGGGAAAAACTCTGACCTACATGCTGGAGGAAGAGATATTGAGTGCTATTGAGCTGGATCACTACACCCGGAAATTTGCTTTGCTAATCTACAAGTTCAAGGTAGGTAAAATTGTTTTCTGATCTCTTCATTCTATGGAACTGAAATAAGGCATCCAATACAGAAACACAATGTGATGTGCTACATGAATTTCTTTCTCATAGATTTTTTGGCAAGATTAGATGGATAAGTAAAAATAAGTTAGAAAGGATCCATAGGTTCCAAAAGCAAGAAAGCAGCAAGCAGGAATGGGAGAATGATTGTGCATGTATTAAGGAAGAGGGCATGTATTTTGTAGCTCTGCATTTCTGTGAAGCAGCAGGGACATAAACTTAACAGTAAGGAGCCTCTCACAAAAAATAAAACACTCAATAGATTGCAGGGCTAAAACGGCAGTCTGGTTCAGTTTCTTGTGATGTATGATTTAACTGTGCTGATTGCTGAGAACACCCTAAGCCCAGAGAAGTAGTTTATTGCTGTAGTTATGACATGCAGTGAAATTACAACAGAAAAATAGTGATTTTATGGGAAACTGCATTTAATAAATAAAATGTATAAGCTAAGGTATCTCCTGTGAAAAAAGGTAATTTTTTTTCCCTATTCAGAGTCCAGGGAAATACAGATAATATTGTCCTAAATACTAGAGGTTTTACAAACTTTCCTGCTTTTAATGGTACAAGCTGAAAAGACAAACAATTGCAAGAATAGTTTCAGGCCCACCTGAAAACACCAAGAAGATAGTGTGTTGTTTTCTACTCACATGCTTAACAAACTAATAGCACCTAACCTGGTGCACCCTAAATGTATTTAGTATTATTTGACATATCTACCGAAGTCTTCCAGATTAATATTTCACTTTGCCTATTTAACTTGGAGTAATTTGTCTTGCATAGGTCATTTTGGAAGCCAAAGGCAGATATTCTTGTCAATGGCCTCAGTAAAATGGCTATTTTGCCATGTGAAATTTTTTGTTAGATTTTACCTTACATGAAATAATAACCTAAGGCTACAAGATATAGCTTTATTTTGCCATGTTTACAAGGTTTTAGCAAGTTGTGTAGCACAGTCCAAATACGTCTTACTACCAAGTGAATTAAGAAGTTTAACATAGATTTTTCTTCAATTTGGAAAGAAGATATCACTTATTGGCTGGAACACTGGGTGTAGGGTATTAATACTAAGGGTCTAGTATAAACTCTCCAGTTGACTTCCAGGGAAAATTTTCTCTGTTCTTTGTTTTTCATCAGTTTTAAAATTAATGTAGTGTAATAATCACATGTAAAATAAGGGTGAAACTTAATGTATATTTAATGAAATATTTCCCCAGACAAATAAGAATTTCACATTTGTCTGGATTTGAATTAGTTTTGGGTTAGAATTCATAGCTTAACAAATATGTGCAAAAGCTCTGAATAAATTGCCTCTTGGAATAAGGGCAAATAAGGATGACTCTTAAATTGCCTATTGTAAGATCCTGTACTCTCAAGAATATGGTTATAACTTTTATACAAATGAATTATTACTCCTCTTGTCAACCGTGTACAAACAAATCTGAATTTCTATTTCCTCAAATGGTAATGAGAGATTAATTTAATACATATGAGGAGTTGAACAGCTCCATGCTTATTTCAGGACTCATGGAAGCCTTTTCACATTATGCAGTTGATGATCTGACAGCTTTTGTGATTGGTAGATCCTTCGTAAAGGCAACTGTAAGGCAGATGGAAAGGTTTTAACATCTTTCTGACAAATAAACAGCTGACAGCATCCCTTGATCGTATTGTTTGTGACATGGATTCACCAAATACTTTCTCATTTACTTGAAAATGTCAGCAGCTGGAATGGAGAACAAGATGGTGACTAATAAGTCTGAATTAATTGCAGCCATTAATTTTAATTGGGATTCAAAATGTTCCAATTTAGTGTACATTTAAATTACTAATTAGGTTTCACTCTGTGTATATCTCACATGAAGCAATTACTGATGCTTCATCTCTGAGATAAAGATCTCAAAAGCAAAATGAAGAAAGCTTGTGTTTTCCATCTTAAACTGTATGTATTTAAATTTGGCATTCCCTTTATTTGTCACTTCTTAGTAAGACTCTAAGGACTGGAATGATATTTCAAAAAAAACCCCAAACCTGTTTTAATAAAATCCATACCTAATAAATTACTTATAATTCTCAGTACATTATATAACAAAGCTTAGATGTTTGGGATTTTGGTCTTTATTTTGTTCATTAGTTTGTTTGTTTGTAAAATGATGTTGCAGAAAGGAATGTCTCCCAAACTCTCTGAAATCACTTCACTTTTTTTTGCCATTTTGGAAAAGTCAGCCATCCATTTATGGAGAAATATCTGTAAACTAGATGATTATTTCTCACATTTTGAACAAAAATAGGATGTTTTAAAAAAGGAATTGTTAGTGAACTTGCTGAATTATACCCAGGAAAGGATCTGACAAAAATGCTTGCATAATAAGTAAAGCAATAATAAATAATAAAAATAATACATAATAAAAAATCAATACAGTAAAAATAGCAAGGACTGACATTATCTAAAGACACCAGAGGCCTTAGTAAGATGTTTTTCCAAAAACTGCTCATGTATAAGTAATAATACAGTTTACCACTGTAAACAGCTTATCATATCCTGCTGTTCTTTCAGTAACACAAAGAAATGAATCACCTACTGGAAAGAGACAAGTAAGAGTAAAAATATTGAGTCAAAATGCATAAGGTTATCTAGAGATACCAAGTAAAGGTAGTAAACTAAAAAGTCTTCCTTTCGGGTTCTAGTAATTTCCTAGCAGTAAAATCAAAATAATAATCAGATATTCTGTGTGACCCAGCCCCTCATATTACTTGTATATGGGATTTTTATCTTGCAGCAATATATGTTAGTTGATCGGTTAGTCCTTCTATTCAGATGACCACCTATTCATTTCACTACACTGAAAACAAAATTTTTTCTTTTTACTTAAAAATTATGGTTTTTTTCTACTGACTTAAAAAAAGTTTGGGAGTAAAGCAATGCTACAGATCCAGGAAATATATGATGTCAACAATAAAATTTGTTTGCAAGAGGGCAGTGTATTTATGCTGAAAACAGTACTGATAACACTGGGAAGTTTTAGTTACTGCTGAGTAGTGTTTGCTCAATTGGCAAGGCCTTTCAGATCCTCACCCCACCCTCAGCAAGGAGGCTGGGGGTGCACATGAAGCTGGAAGGGGACACAGCTGGGACAGCTGACCCCAGCTGACCAAAGGGATATTCCAGACCATATGGCATCACACTCAACGTATTAAGCCAGGGAAAGAAGAAGGAAGGGGGGATGTTCAGAGTTTCCAAATTACTGTTTCACATAAGGGGGCCCTGCTTTCCTGGAGATGGCTAAACACCTGCTGCCCATGTGAAGTAAGGAATGAATTCCTTGTTTTAGTTTGCTTGTGTGTGTGGCTTTTGCTTTCCCTATTAAATTGTCTTTATCTGAACCCAAGAGTTTTCTCACTTATTCTCTTCTCTGTACCCCTGAGGGGAACAGTGAACAAGTAGTTGCTGACTGGTCTTAAACCCCTACAAACATTTAAAACAGACTTGTGTGGTTATGTTCATCTATATATTTTGTTTAATTTTATTTTATTTTCATTTAATTTTACTACTTTGTTTTCTTTATTATTATTTTTAATGAAAATTTGATTTTTTGATTCTGTATCGTGAGTTTATATCTTTTATTTTTCATACTGTTAGTTTGGCCAACTAGGAATATCATTGTCAACAGCTGAGTTCATCTAATAACTTCTTATGCAAATTGTGAATAAGAGCAAACTTTCATGCTTTAGCTTTAATGTAAAAAATAATATTTTCTTTCCTTTCCATTTTATCATGGAAGTAAGTGGAGAAACAGAAAAATATGGGTATATAGTAAGTGAGAAATGACAAACCAGCTCTAGCCTTGATATTTAGAACAAGTATTTTAAGAAATAGTGAGACTAATACCTTAGACATATACACATATGTATATGTCATTACCAATAGCATGGAAGATTTTGTGATTGCAGGAGAAAATCTGATTTTTCTCTGCCTGCAACATAGCTTGATAATTTCTGTTTGTTTGTTTACTGGTAGTTTTAATAAATATGGGAGTAAAAGTGTGGTGGTAGCATAATGCTGAAATTACAAGAATTTGATATAATATGGGCATCTTACTAATGGGAATAATAGAAATTAAGAAGGTAAGATTAATTTTGTTGTGAGAATGCAAAGTGTCCAGAGAAACACAGAGAATAATTGCTGATCTTAAAAGACAAGAAATGTAAGCAGCTTACTTCTCTGTGAAGTTGAATGGTTAATAACAGAATCAAATATAACCCCATGCTGCTACTGTGGGAGGTGAACCATGTGCTCCAAGCAAAACTGATACAAGAAGAATGGTAGATTTAAGAACAGTGACCTTTCACCTGTTCAAGTAATGGCCACATCCTTTTTTTAGGCTGACACTATTAACTGTTCTTATGGTTGACAAGGCAGAAAAGATCCCAGATCTCTCCCTCAAACTACTGTGTCATGAAAAAAACCCAACATACAAGAAAACCTGAATTTGACAGAAGAAAAATCAAGAAAATTCAAGTGTTATATTAGAACATATATATGAAAAGCACAATCTAAATATCAAACACTGCACTAATAATAGCTTAAAACACAAGCGAATAAATTGATATCAATTTATGATTTCTATAATTTTATGTTTTGTCATCTACACAGATTGTAAAGTTTAGCTTTGTTATTGTTGCTGTTTTTCAGTCCTTTTCTGATGGACATCAAATAACAAAGCACTTTTTCAAAGTACATTAAGTTACGAATTAATCAATATGTTATAAATTAATTTTTGTAATTAGACACATGGACCTAAGTGTCCTCAACAGTTTTGTATTTTATACTTTTTTGTATGATAAAAATATTATAAAATTTTCTATTTTCTATGTTTACTTTAGGTTATAGGTTATCTTGGCTGATCTGTCTGTCTCTTGGATTAGCTTAATTTCATTTATTCTGCACAATTATAGTAAATATTTCAAAATGAGTTGATTAAAATCTAGCAGAGATTCAATGATCTTTGACTTTCATTTGATTTTCAGCAGGAGTCAGTTGTCTTCACCTCTCTATAGTATTTCTGCTGTTCTAAAATGTTTTAAAACGTTATAGGAATAATTTTTAATTTATGTGGGTTTCCTATGCAGTACCCTGGTAAATAAATCTTTTTGTCCCTGGGCCTAAGTCTATTTAACAAATATTTAACAAAAAAATATTTAACAAATAAAAAAGGAAAATTATGGTTTTCCTATTATCATTAACATTGGTTAGAAGCTGTAAATAGGATGCTGCAATGATTTAGTTCAATAAATAAATATGAATAGTTAGAAAAACTAATATAAATATGAATAGGTAAAGAAATGCATAGTTTATAAAGCTTTCTCAGAGGAAGACAACATTATTATATGACAAAGAGTACAGCAAATTAAATAGAATTTCTCTGAGTCTCTTTTTTCTTCTTAGAGCATATAATTGGTGGTAAGTATGAAAATAAGCATAACAGTGCTCACAACAATAACATAACAATTTAGGTAATTGCACAATTATTTTTCCACAGAATATCAGTTCTTTGACAAAAACTGAGATTCTAAACTTCAGAAGATTCTGCAAAAATGCGTCTTATGTTAATAATGAGTGGAGGTTAAGCATTTATGAATACTCATACTTACAAATAGAAATTCCTACATTTGCCTGGAAAGAGCTGTGGACAAATGTATGGTCTGGAAAAAGTGGTTGTACAGAGTCTAGAGGTGGAGAAAGAAATAATTACTCATACCTACAGCTGAACTGTCCAAATTAACTTAACTAACTGAAGTATTTTAACGAGTGCACTGAAAAGTAACAGATATTTCAACTTATGAAATTCTTTTGGTCTTGAGTGAACAATCCAACATATAGCACTGCTAATTATTTCTCTACTACACCCATCTGTATTAGAAATAAATGAAAAATAAATGAAATTAAAAATATTATTGGAAATCAGAGGAAAACAATTTAATATGAATTAATACTTCATTGTAGCTGCAATAAGATACTCTGACACAATCATTATGTTAGATTTACTGCCGTTTAAGAACTCAGAACAATGATGCAAGAATCAATAAAAAGTTTCTCAACAGATGCAGATCAGAAAACAAACAAACAAACAAACAAACCTGCTGAATAAAATACAAACTTGCTTGTTTCATCTTGCTTGCTGGCTAACTGCTTGTTACATCTTGCATCTGATTTAGGTGTTGATTATAATGTATATAAAATTACCTCTCAATGATTTATACAAAAAAAGTTCCTCAAAAGATTAATCTTCTAAGGATTTACAATGACATAAGGTAAATTAGACCAAAATTATGGTATTGGTACAAATTAATTGAAATAATGACACTGATGACTGAGAGTGATTTTTTTCGTCATTCTCATTACAGAATTCCATACATTCCGTTTCATCATTGCTTATAAAGCAGGCTTTAAAGTTTAATGATCAGCATTTTAGGGGTTTGTAAGTGCTGCTTTACTTAGTACTGCAATACCTGAACCAAGGTCTAGCATTTTATTTTTGATCATGCATAGCAATGTAATGTTTTATGTTTTCACTTCAGTTTGAAAATAAAGAAAAAAAGATATTACCTTTGATCAAGAATTGCAGTGTTTTAAATCTTAATAAATCCACATCTTTGATGAAACAGTGTAAATGCTAAGTCATTAAGAATATTATGTCAGAATTCTTCCAATCAATTATAGGAGTAATTGAGAAAAATTATGGTCTCAGTGATCAAGGAAATTGTTGATTCAAGTTTGTCACTGGCTACGATGATCTTGAGAAAGGCACTCAACTACTAAGCCGCTTGCTCTTGACATTTCTGGTTTATTTCACGGGGTGCTAAGAATATTCTTAGTTGAACTATGTGATCATTTAATATGTTAAGCTAACTAGAAATAGCATTTTTTATATTTTATTTCAATCTATGTATCAAAAAGTGGTCAGAATTCACATGCAGATATTTCTACTTGCTATGGATAAAAACAAAATATTTTCTCCTGTGCCTAAGAGGCTCAAGGAGATGTGCTGCTGAAGCTGCTTAAAAAATTTATGCAGCTCTTGGGTTGGTGCTTTTTTTGTGTCTTGACAACACTGTGCCTCCAGCAAAGCAAGGGCATGCCTGCTGGTGGGGGTTGCAGGGCCGGAGGGGGAATGGCACAGAAAATATGGAGATATTAATATTTTAGTAGTAGGCTATTGCTGTGGAATTTATGTCTACTTTTAAAAAAATGTTATATCGAGGTGCCAAAGCAAAGGGTACAGTGCTTTTATTTACTCAGATAAATATTAGATAACTCATTATTAGACAAGTGCTGTTATGGGATATAACAAGCCTTCTGGCAGACCCAGTTCAGCCCAGATGAGTCTGGAAGTGTGTCATAAAACACTGTTTGTTTCTAGTAACAACACAGTTACTAGGCCAAAAGGATACCGGTTCATTTACCTCTGCTGTGGAGAGCCCTACTGAGAAGTTTTACTTTCCATTTTCTTTGTTTTCTCACAGAGTCATTAACCACCAGACTGTCTTTCTTACTTTTCCTTATTTCAGTCCTTTCCCTGAGACTTTGTCCCTTCCATCTCCCAGTTATGACACAGCTGTGGAAAGATGATCTTCTCAGCCTTTGAAACCTGCTGCTTGGGATGGGGGACAAATTTGGTTGTAGGAATGACCTTCTTACATTTGGTTACCCTCCTTCTCCAAATGGGACAATAATTTTCTGCCAAAATCCGACAGAAGAGGATTTTTGTTCTTGAATGCTAAAAACTACTTCACTTCTATAGAAAAACAGAGATCTCTAGGATTCATCTGTAACTAGTCTTAATTTCACAAGCTTTAAGTTCTCTGATGGGCCCTTCCAAAGATCTGAGGAGGCACGCAATTATTTATTTTCTTTCTTACTTCCTTTGGTAGTTTTCTAGAGTTCTAATGACTATGTTCAGTAAGAGTTGTTGGATCACAGAATTAACTAATTTCATTGCCATTCATTATCTCTTTTCCCTGATTGATGGAGAAAATATTACTATAGTATAAATTGAGAATTAATTTCTAATTTTTATATTTATTTTTCTTTAAGATTCTTTGACATCACTGTTATAGACAAAATTTTAAAATAGAGATAAATAATTTTCATTTGAAGTGTGTTCATTTCAGAAGTCAGCTCACAAGAGATTCATGTGCGAAAACATAGAAGTATAATAATTCATAATTTTATTTCATAAATAAGTGATAGGATGGAATGGGTGATAAAAAATGCCAGCTGTTCACAATTAAGCATTTCATATGGGTTGAATTTCTGTTTATTTGTTTATTCACTAATTCACTTTTGTTTCAAAGTTTTTTTAGTAACAGGGGCTGTAGTCAAACATAATGAGCAAGGTCTGATCCTTCAGTACAAATTTCCCTTCGTGGATCTAGATCAGGTACATAGTACATCTCATTTCTCTGTCATCCTGATTACATTTTAATTTTCCAGCCAGGATCATATCTGAGGAGTTGAAATCCTTTCCAAATGTAGAGATACATCTGAAGATTAGATATGCTCTGGGATTTTTCCAAGGGGGTCACATTTTAGTGGCTGCTGGACCTCAAATACTTCAGATAAAGTAAGGCTTTAATACTTTTTCTATTTTAAATTAAACAAACAATTTAAATTAGCTGAGTCTGCAAAAAATTACTAAAAGTCTTCATAGTATTTTTTGTTTTGAGATTTCTGGTGGGGTTTTTTTTGGTTGATTGGTTGGTTGTGGGTTTTTTTGTTTTGTTTTGAAATTCAGTGGAGATATATAGGTATGTATGGAGCTTAAATTCTAAACTTAGTTTTTAAGGGCGTTTAATGTAAAAGCCTTTTAGAACAGACTGAGTATCTCTTGGGACAGAAAAATAAATACAGACATATCTTTACAACTAAGAAAATGATCAAGATGACCTATGATACACACACACACACACACACAACCCATATACACCAAACAGGAGAAGTTAAGAAGCATATAAAAGGATATAATAACATGAATTGAGATTTTGTACTTTAAGATTTATTTTGCAATTTAGAATTAAATTTTATTTTAGAATACAGAAAAATTAATTCTGCAGTTTTGTATCACATCTCTAATCAAGTAAAAACATAAAATTCAAAATAATTTTAAAATTTCATTTCTGGAGTATGCATGCTATGCACACACAGAATTAGTACAGTGTTTAACCAGCAATTTAAAAATGCTTAACATTAAGAGTATCTTCCATGTCTCAACTGGATTTAAAGCAGAAGGGTTTTGTAATAACAATGTCATCTTCTTGACTGAAATTATAGATGATTTTTATAGTGGATTAATGTTAAATGTATGACCATATTTCATTAATCAGTCAGGTTCCAGACAGCTAATTAAACATTAGCTTCGTAATAGAATGTCACGTGCTGTTACTCTGCAGAGCGCTATGCAGATCCCATAATGTAAATCATTTATACATACTGGGAAAACAACTGGTCAACTAACCAAGACTCAGATTCTTATTTTCGAGCATTGTCCTACTGTCTTTGCATGTTTACTCATCAAGTTCTGAGCACAGTATAGGCTGATAAACTACTGCCAGTTTGAGTTTTTAACTGCTTAATGGATATGTTTTGGCATTCTATTCTTGATTATATCCATTTGCATTGAGAAGCCTCATCAAGAGTAAGAATCCTGTATGCTATCCACTGTTCAAATATATTATCACATGCATGGTGAATTACACATTTGACTTGAAATAAAGAGACTTGGTTAGTGTTAAGTACAACTTTTTCTGAATGATTTCATCTCACTTTGTATCACAAATAGTAAATTTAATCTCTTTTTATAAAGCACCCTGAGGTATGTGAATAAAAATGTTATTCTAGACTTATAATGACAATTGTAATTCTTAATTCTTAAGAGCTAATAATACCTCTAGGGACAGTAGGAAAGAGTTGAGTGGATACCAAGTAGCCCATATTCACACAATTGCACATTGACAGAACAGAGACAATTTTACCTTGCTCCTGGATTAATCTACAAGAAAACACACTGGATTTCTCTTATATATATTACCTTGTCAGACTATCTGCAGTTTTGCTGTACACCTTCTGAAAATAGGTATATGTACCAGTAACTGTTTACTTCCCAAAAGAATGGAAGATGGGTATTTATAACTGCATGCTTTACATTCAGTAACGTAATTCCTGCCCCAGAGAAGAGTTTGACATAGGTAAGTTATACTGCAGTCTAAGACCCCTGGAAGCACACTGTATCTCTTCATATTTTGTAGAATTTGACTCTTGTGTCTTTTCAGCATGTGAGATTTTTTAAGGAGATGAAAAATTCAGTCACATTTTCCAGTGTCGTTTTGCTAGGGCAAAACTTTCGCTTGCCTAACAAGCACTGAATCAGCACATTGGTTGTCCTACAGCTCTAGGTCTGCTTCTTGTATTGTCAAGTCAGTCCACAGATCCTCACAGCTCAGTGTGTTCTTTATAGTGACAGAACATATTAGTTTTTCCCAAATCCTTTGATAATTCTGAACTCAGAATAATATCAACTCTACAAGACTTGTATGGGTGACCAGGAAGTCTTCAAGTATCTTATTTTTATTTAAGTGGTTGGACTTCTCTGGAAGGGTATTTTTAACTTTCCTTGGCTAACCTAAGGTTCAGGAACCCAGTCAATACAAAAGTTCACAGATTCTTTAGAATCCTCATTTCCAAACACTTTTCCAGTTCTTTTTAATATTTAGATTTTTTAATTTTTTTAAGCTTGCTTATTATTATTATGTTCCTACTCCCTTATTTAAGGCCTTAAGGTGACCTTTTTTTAATAAATAGCTGATCCTTTAAGCTGACTAATATAAACATATAAAAAAAAAAGATCAAATATCCTCCCTTGCTTCCTGAATAGACAACTTCATTTGAAAGGGGTATTTATATAGAGTATTGATACTGAACTGTAAATTTCAGGTTAAATGGCCATTTCTTTTGCTTTTCCATTTAGTTCTATTCTTTCTATTAAATCTTATGCAGCTGCACTTGTCACACAGTAAAATTTCTAATTGCAGTTTTATTTGTTTTGTAGTGGCATTGTTATGATACAGTCTCTTCTGAGTTTTAAATACATTGGCGCAAACCATTAAAAACAATTATATGGAATATGAAGGTGTAGGAAACATTTTCTATTTAAAATTTCAATTTCCAGGAGATGTTTGTCCTACTTTGCTATGAAAATAGTTGGAAAGCTACTTTCAACTCTTGTCCATATTTGTTGTCAACCAAAATGTACCAATAAAAGTTGTATTTTTATCCATAATACATATTAAGATTCAAACTAAGCAAGCACTAATACAAACATAGAAACAGTCTATTTACAGAAGAAAATCCGATCTAATTTTTTTCTTTGCAAAAGTGACTTTATAAAAAATGTAATTTGTTTTATTAAAAATTTTTAGCTGTGTTACTAAATTTCCAATAAATTAAACCTTACTATATACAAAATGTATTCAAGTACTACTCAGTTCACTCCTTGACTGAAATAATGGTTATCAAAAAACAGTGATTAGTTCAGCAAATCACAATTGACCATTCTTTATAAATAATGATGCCTTAATGCATCAGCAGCTACTTGACCACATTGTGGTTATTTGTGGAATAAAACATTCTAATGCAAAGCTTCAGGCTGAACCAAAATTTCTCTTTTATTGTCGTCATAGAGTATTAAGATAGTCTGAGAGTTAGGGAAGAAATTCAGTCTAGACCATCAAGGAATCATGAGTTTATATTTCAAGGCCTATTATTAAGCATCTCTTTTTTAACTCCATTTTCTATCACAATGAAGAGCCAGCTGCTTTGTTCTGTTTCTCTCATGGTGTTGCCTTCTTTCTCTGATTCTGCTGCATTTTGAGCAAGGAGATTAGAAAGGTCTTTTTGGACAGATGGTGGTATTGACTCTGAGTTGTAATTCATATGCAAGCTCTGTCCAGAATTACATTTGTGCCATATGCACTGACTTTTAAATTCCCTTTGGAAATGGTTTTAAGTGCAGGAACAAACAAGATCTCAAAATATGCCATTTATCTCTCCCCTATGGTTATAGTAAATGCACCTCTTCAGGGTGTTAATGGACAAGGTGTCTCAGACCTCACACCACATCTCCTTAAGTGTGAGGGCAGCCTCAGCTGTTGAGGACAGGTCTCCTAGAACTAGTTGTGCAAAAGACGGGAAATCATTTAAATTGAGAGATTAAATTGAAATAAATTATATAAATTTTAGTTGATATTTGGAGCCAGATCTCTGAGCCAGACACTACATTGTCTTCCAAAAATCTGCCCCTGTAAAAAAATAGAATTGAACAGAAAGAGTATTATCCTCTTTATGAGCCATAATATTAGACTAATTTCTTTTCCTTTCAGTAACACTGAGCGTGATGATTGTGATTACAGTAATTTTTATACTCAAAAATATAGAAGGCAAATAGGCAAAATACTATATTTAAATACTACATGTGTAATGCAGTTTACATTGAAAGGGTAGGGCTTTAACAGCAAAATCAACCATAGGTAGGGCAGACAAATTAATTATTGTATATATACAGACAGGCTACAGAATATAAAGCTTTCACTAACTGGTGTAATCAGGAAGAAAATTCCTTTTGCAGATTATACCATATTTTACTTCTACAGGTCGTTGTTCAGTTTCCATGAAGTTTTCAAGAAGAACTGAAGAAGTAAAAGCAGGCAGACAAGACTATCAGGTGAGACCTGACCTTAGTCATATTTTTAAAATAGCACCAATTGTTTTAGAAGCAAGATGTCATTTGCCAGATTTCTTACAGTTTATGGGTCAAGTCCTTCACTCTTTCAAAAAGAGGATTAGGGAGTCCAACAGTGACAATTTTATAGGTCATTTGAGGATGCCCTGTTACAGGTGTTTCACATGTTAAAAATTAACTTCTCTGATTTTCATCACCTTTTTCACAAATATCTCTGGTAACCAAACTGTAGCTACAGCATCTCATGGAGAATTAGTCAGGAATAATCTGTTGGAATTATAATGTTACAAGAAATACCTTTTTCATTTTTCTCTTGGAAAACGGTAATGTTATATTTTTCCTGTTGGGAGAGTTGAAATGATGGTCCCTTGAGTGTATGCTTTGGAAGTCCTCAATTTTTTTTATTCTCTTTCAGAGAAAAAAAGACAGTAAATTGCAGGACAAATAACTTGATCAGTATCCAGCTTGTTCCACATTATGCCACCTATCATCTATTAAGCCTAACCACAGAGAAGTATTAGTCTTTTCTTTAGGCTTCCTGTAACATGCTAACACACCGTAAGCTGCAGAAGATACCAAAGGGTTTGTGTCAGAATGTTAGCATTTCCTTAATAACTCTCATTTTGTGTATTTGGAGACCTTACAGCAGCCTTCCACTACCAAAAGTGGGCATTCAGGAAGGGCACATAGTGATAGGACAAAGCAGCATGGTTTCAAATGGAAAGAAGACAGATCTTGATTGGATATTATGAATAAATGATTTACTGTAAGGATGGTAAAGCACTAGAACAGGTTGCCTAGAGAAGTTGTGGATGCCTCAACAGTGGAAGTGTTCAAGGGCAGGCTGGATGGGTCATTAAATAACCTGGTCTAGTGGAAGGTATCCCTGACCATGGTGAGGGTTTGGAATTAGGGGATTTTCACAACTCCTCCCAACAAAAATATTTTGATTTTCCAAAAGAAGAAAAGGTATATACAATGAAATATTTTGAATTTTTTTTGTTTGTGGGGTGTTTTTGTTTGTTTGTTTTTGGTTTTGTTTTGTTTGTTTCCATGTGTGGATTTTACTTGCCCCTGCAAACAGCAGATCAGTATAAAGGAGAATGTAATTTCTGTTCTTTTAATATTTTAGGCTTGAAAAATGTTTTTGTAATGGCTTTTAGGATACTTTTTGCCACTGCAAAATACATTAAAAAAATCATTATAATGTGATAAAATAACAGGGGCATAAGATAAATCCAGCATAATACCTAATATGATTTGTTTCTGATTTTCAGATTAAAAGTTTCTTTCAGGTCTTGTTAAAAGGAAATTTTTTTATATGCTTAGCAGGTAAGAAAAAAAGGAAATTTGTGTGAATAGACATGCTCTATGTATGTGATAGCAAAAATGTTCTGTGTAAACTGCTCGATGTAGGCTATGTTGTTTGTTTTTTTTTTTTTTCCTTGAGTGCAGAGAGAAAACTAAAACTTCTATGAGCTATACAATTTTTTGGGTGGCATGGACTTTCAAGAAACTAGTAGGCAGCCTCTAAAAAGCATCATTGGTAAAGTTTCATCAGATTTTTAGTCCTGTTACAACAATTTTAATTATTGCCTTTTATTATCAGGATCTTTAAGCCTGTGGGGTTTTTTAACTGGTTGTGGTGGGTTTTCTGGAGGTTTGTGTGTTTGTGCATGATTTGTTTTCCTTATTTGTTTGGGGGGGGTTTGCACCAAGCTCAGTACTAAGGACCTTATCTAACCCTGGCCAGCCTTATTGAATCTTATTTTCTGTCTCATTGAGTTGATATGTTTGAACTATTGCCAAGCCAACTTGATCTTTAATTATTCTGGATAGCAATGCTAGCATTATCCAGAATATGCATTTTGTGGGGAGGGGTTGTGTGGTTATATTGCATTTAAATTACCTAAATTAAGTTAAGAGGAAATGTATTCTTAATAATAAGAGCTGCCAAAATCTATAAAGACAGAAACAGTGAAAGGATAAAACAAAATGACATTACTTCCAGCCAGTTATCTTTTGCTATGGAGTTTATAAAAAATATCATGAATTTTGCATGCATTTGCTTACATGTATTTTAACTGCACATTTTTCCAGGTCCCTTCTTCCTTTCTGGAAAGGAGAAAGAATTTCATAAACTCTGGCCTCTCAAGTGGAAAGATTAAAAAAAATCCATGCTTCATTCTTTTACACAAGACTTTACAAATTTTTCATTAGTATTACCTGGTCTGATGGATTCAGTTGTAATACCTTGGAGTGCAAAAAATCTAAAGAACCAAGGAAAATTATACCTTTTAATTAATGAAAAATTATCCCAGGAGTTCATTTCTATTCTCCCAAGTTAAAACGTGATCTGCAATCCTAGCTATTCTCTAAGTTTGATGTAAAAATCCATATCATGTAACACACAATCTTCCACAAAATAGAATATAAAATTCATCCTTGTATTAATAATATAGTTCAAACTAATATCTAATTTTCTTTTTACAGCTAAAAAAAAATTCACATATTCTAGTGGCCAACCTTTTCCAAATGCATCTTATAATTATTCATTAAAACAATAATGGCAAAGTTTGGGAAATATTGTGATCTATTAGACTGTTACTAGTTATCTGGAGAAAACTGATGCTAGTATGGCACCTATAAATCAGTGGTAGATAATACAATCAAAGACAATACTAGGAATTATTACTGAAGCAATAATATCATCAGAATACCATAGCTAAAATAGAATTTCTTATCTAGAGTTGAAGTAAATTCCACTGTCATTAGTGAAAGTATGCTGTTAGACAAACTCAGAGCAAATACTATGCTGCAACAATGACATATGGACTAAAAAATATGGGAACTGGTAGTAAACAGTAATGAAAAACTAATGAAGAAAATAAGCTTAATGTATATTCATACATTGTACTTCTGTGAACAGAAATGATCCACACTGTAAATGATGCACAGAATTGTGTTTTACAGCCTCAGCCAAATTGCCTTTATTTAAATCAGAAGCTTTCTAAATTCAAGGAAGTGTAAATAAAGCTGTCATTGTTGCACTAGTGAAGATTAACTGGATAGCTGGTCAATGAGTACCAGTTTAGATTTAAGATAATGAAGATCTTGCTGTTTGCTTTCTCTAATTTTTCTTTAAGATAGTATACTCACTGGCAGAATTAATACTAAGAATTGAAATGGTAATTTTAACGAAGAGTAAGATTTAATATAAAACCATGCATTATATTTTAGCAAAGTTAAAAAATATATTTTGTTAGGGATGTAATTGAATAGTGAATATCTGTAATGTTAACTCAGAAGATTCATAAGCATATTGTAACTAAATAAATACATGGGTTTTGATGGAAATATATAGGTATCAGAGAGAGTTTGGTGAAGTGTAGTTTCTTACTGAATGCAATATTGTTTTTACAATACCTTTATACTGGCAATAATGATGAGCCATAAGCTTTCACAGGTCTTTGTAAAGAAAGGAAGAACAGTTTTAGTACAGAGCTTTCTGTTTCTTAGAAGGATAAAGAAGAATCTTAGATACATACTTTTACATATTTAATGTAGACATTTTTTAATCTTGGTAAAAGTACATAGAAATATATCTGTATAAAATATGTCCCACTTTGAGATATGAAAATTTTATCTAACACTTTTCTTTTTTTCCCCAACTAGGTTGCTTTGTACTGTACTTCTGAATAGTCCTGTCAGCTCCAAAGAAATGTACAGAAAAAAGTTTTGAGTCAAAATGAAGTTACTAAAACTCTTTTTCTGTACTCAGTGTCATATGGTACTTTGCAGGTAAGTATAAATAATCAGCCTTTGCCCTTAATGCCTGGAAATTTATTTTAGGCATGATAGAGAACATCAAACTCCACAAAGAGAGGAGGCAAGGGAAAGAAGGTGATGGATATACCATAGAATAAATGGGACAAAAATTTGTTAATGCTTTATTGACAGTAATTTGCCAACACTTTTTTGTCATAGAGTAAATGGATTTCAGGAGAAGATCTCTAATATAGGATGCTTTGCCAAATACACTGATTTAACTGCGGGACTTTATAATCTGAATTTCTTCAGCACTGCAAAAAGACTTTCCAATTGTGCTTGGCTAGAAAAGAAATTTTTATGTCTATTATTTCTCTTGATAATGCATAATAAATTATTAGTTTAAATCTGCATAATTTTTACCAGCAAAATAAACCAAACGTTCCTCATAAAGGCACACAGACAGAATGTATAGATGATTAGAATATACAGACCATGAAAAAATCCTCAGGGAAGAAAAAGTAATAAGTGATACAGAAGATACAAAATATTTCTTAAATTACTTATTTGTAATAACGAAGAAATATTTTTATAAATGCAAATATTTTAGAACTTTGATGTGGAAATAAGGTGCAGAGAAGGAGAGAAATGAATAGGAAAAAAAGACAGATGGAACTAAGAAAAGAAGAAATAGTTCTGAGGAAATGACTGATTCATTGAAACCAGCCTTGTCAAAATGCTTTGAAAAAACACTAAGGAGAAAGAACTTATTTTGGATTGTTAGATTTCACATTTCATTAGACTTTGATATACTTTATTATTACTATTTTGTAGAAATAAAATTGTTTTCTTTTTTTTTTTTTCTTTCAGTAAAAGGGATATTGAGAGATTTCAAATAGTTTCAGGTAAATTCTTACACACTGTGAAAAAATTCTGAAAGTAAAAATCACCTTTCAGAACTTTGTGAAGAAAATATTCCCTCTTTGCAATCCCTTTTGCTGAAATGGACCCCTTTTCTCTATGGACAGGTCATTCTCCTGATGAACCTGTATCCTTTTTCTCATGTACAATCAAGGGGTAAAAGTTGTCTTTTTACTCACAGGGCTGAACATAAGCATTCCCACCCATATGACCTACCTTCTCCTGAAATGGTCATTCAGAGTCCACAGGGATAATATCCTGCCTTATTCTAAGAAAAACAAACAAACAAAACAACAAAACCATTTCTAAAAGCATTTGGGTAGTGATGGGAGGAATGAAGAACTACTTCAACGGGTCTTCCTATTGGTGCTTCTCTCTCAACAGTTATATCTCTACATCCACAAATCAATTTTAATTAAGGTAGTACTGCAGCAGCTTTTCCAAGAAATCTTTGGTTTGGAGGAGGAGTTGAAATCTGTTGGAGATAGGCACATGACTGGTTTCCTCTCTGAAGTACACTAAGGAATGCAGCATAGGAAACAGATAGGAGAAATTTGGGATCTATGTTCTGTGGTTTTTTTGAAATGTAAAAGATGTGGTGGGATACGGCACACAACTGGAGTGCTGTGTTGAGTGGATATAGCATTCTTTAGAAAGGGCAGGATGGCAAAGTGAGAATATGAAGTTACTGTTACAGGAAAGAGCAGCAGGAATGCATGGAACTCTACCTTGGGCAGGATGATGAGCCACTTAAGAGTTCAGGATTAGTGGGCAGAACAAAATGGGTAGTGTCATGGTGGATACACCACTGACAACATCCTGGCACAGATGATTGGGCTGTAGATGATAAGACATACTCTTCAGGCTTGATATTAAAAAAAAAATAAAAAAAAATACTCTCGGGAAATCAGAAGGTTGGAGCAGCCTTGGCTGAGGTGTTTATGAGATGCTGGAATTCAAAATCCTGGAGTAGAGTGGGGAGGTGGGGGTGGAAACAAAAAACAAGATCCCAGCCTTGAGTTTTGTGTAAGTAAACTTAGGCCTCTTTGGATACTTGCTTGGAAGAATCTCATGGTAAACAATTGAGGAGAGAAGAGGTGCCCAGGAGAATTAGTAGAATTTCAAGGGTCACCTCCTCCAAACTCAAGAATGGTACATCCTGAGAAAAAGAAAATCAAGCTAAAATGACTCAAGGCTTGCAGAAATGAGGAAGAGGCTCCTGAAAATGCTCACATATAAAAATGGAAGTGTAGATCAATTGGAAGAAGCATCTGGTGACCCAGAAGGAATATAAAGGCACTGTCAAAATTTGATGGATAGGTTTAGAAACTCAAAGCCCATCTGGGTATAAATCTGGCAAGGAGCATAAAGGGTAAGAGGAGGGGCTTCTAGAGGGATATCAGGAAAAACACATCTTCAGGAAATGAGTTACATTAACAATTTTCTAATGGTGTTTGACCAAAGTCATAACCCTTTGTTTAGTTAGCCATTCTGAAAACGTTTTAGTAACAGAAAGTGAAATTGTTTTCTAGACATTGAATCAATCATAAATAATAAGAAGGAAAGAAAACCAAGTTCAAAGGTCTTCCTTTGAAAATTGTCAAATACTCAAATGTCCTAAGAAGCAGTTTACCTGTTGTTCCTCTCTGGCATGTTGGTGGTTGAATTAGTAGTTCTGAGTTTTTTGTGACTTTTGTAAGAAATTATGTATGTATTACTATAAATGGAATGTAAATTATTTGGAAGAAGATGAAAGAATTATAGGCAACAGTCGAAATCAAGGGCTATTTTATTTTAGTTTTGTATTCTGAATTTTTTTTCCAGTCTATTTTATCACAAACTCATGCATGCATATGAAATATGTTGAGAAATTCAGTACTTCAGAGGTATAACCCAGTCTTGTTTTAGTGTGGTATAAGGTATGTACATTTGCTGTTTCATAAACTAGTCAGAGAGATGTTATTTAAATTTGATGTCTGAAAGAATGATAAAGGGTGTGTTAACTGAGCTTTTCTAATGAAAACATTTAGAGCTATAAAATTCAGATGCTTCATCATTCAGTAGTATACAATTCTGTAGGAGATCTTACCTTGTCCCACTATTCCATTTTGGAAAAACTACCAACTATTAAGGCAGTAGAGTTTCCCAGGCTGAGTCTGAAGAAAATCTACTGTTTACCAATATTGCTGAATGAATCATAGGACTATTCATCTTCAATTTCTAATAAGCAGAGATGCTAAGTTTTGGAAAAACACAATTGCTAAAATGCGTGAACTCTGCAAAGCTGTGAAAACTAAATGCTTTTGTACTCATTCAAATCAACTTCACTCTTAAATAGAGTAGAACAACCAGAGAGCACTGTGTACTCATGCAAGTAGTACAGGAAATGGTTAGGAACCAGATAGTAAAGTTTCACTATTTTATAGTAGGGAAAAAGACAATTAAGTAAAAAAAAAAAGGAAGAAGGTGTGGTGGTGCATCCCCCACCCCACCCCTTACCGGGTAAGTGAGAAAGCAATCAGAGTAGTGGTATTTCACTGCAGTTTTTTTAAGCAAACTTAAAACACTCATTTCACTACAAATGTTATGTCAAATGATAGCCAACAGCCCTTCTGAATCCACTAGTGGTCAATCTGTTTTCTAGGGACAAAAAGTGTATGCAAAAATATCAACTTTGTCCATAAATTTTCACTCACCAAAAGTGTGCCAAGCAGTTAGTTTCCCCATCGTGATTGCAGATACCCTCGGAGACTGAAATATTAAATCCAAAAGGAATGTATCTTCCTAACACACTGATATATCACCATTCTTCCACACAGCAATGTTCACAGAATGATATCCAAAACTTCCTTTGCTGTTAACCAGACTGATCGTATACTTGTCGATCGCTGAAATGCTTAAGAAATGCAAAAAACTATGGGAAATGTATTGCATGTTGGATGACTTGCTTAAGGACAGTACTAAGGAGAAAAGAGAGATTTGCCACAGTTGAAGCAAAGTCACTGTAATGGGCATCTAAGAGATGAGAAGATTCTCTTAATGGTGCTAAAAAAGATATCAGCTGTTGAAAGTAATGTACTCCAAGTGTCATGTCAGTTCATAGCCCCAAAGAAAATTATCTATTCTTCCTGTCAGACAAAGTAGTTTCACATTATAATACTGCCTTGTTCTAGAGAGCCATAGGGATTTTATTTTCACAGATAATTTAGTCCTTTTCCCAGACTTCTGTGTTAACAGAATTAGTTGTCACAGACATCACCAGCAAGACAAGTTAGTTTCAAGTGCTCTGAGAAGCTGAGTTTTGTACACATCTTGATTCTCCAATGAAATATTAGGAACTTTTTTCTTACATATACCCAGTGAGCACAGAAAACATCCAATGACAGAAGTTACATCTCTTCTGTGATCATTCAATCATTTCTGGTTTTTGCTAGTACCTACTCTTCAAGACTCTTGGCAATTAGAATTAATTAATCCACACATAAAGCTACTATGTGTGATTCTGTGATTCAGATTTTACAGACCTCCCCCCTTAAACTTGTATAACAGTACAGTACAACAGCATATTTCAGTAAGAGTAAGAAGATTCAGAAGCATAGAGGCAATAGTTAAACATGTACTACATTTTTTGTGCACTTGCTTATCACCTATAGAGTCTCTCTAGAAACCACTACTTGCTGCAGTAATAAAAGACTAATTGTATTCCTTACTGGTCTTCTGCAATAGCTGAGTTAATGAAGGAAGTGTGCTCGTATTACATACAAAAATCAAACTAGAAGACAATTAAATCTATGAAGAAAGCACCTGAAATTTCAGTTTCTTTGTGTAGCTAGACTTTTTTTCTTTAGGACAAAAAAGGTATGATCCAATGTGAAATGTCACATAAAAAAATACTTTTTTCTGTTTTTCTGTAAAAGAAGATTTCCATCTTATACCTGGGAGCCTCTACCAGTCATAGAGGCAAGCTGTGAAGGGCCACAGATCACCACTGTAAAGAAATATGCCTTCAATAGGATTAATGTGTCGTTCAGAGAGACAAACTCTTACCTTGCCCTCAAGAATAGTAGCTGTTGCATCACAGCAGCATTTAGGGACCACAAAAATCATGACATGTTCTGTAAATCTTAGGAGCTGTAGGCTTAGGTCATGCCACTCTCAACCATTTACCAGATAAAGGCAGCTTTGAATATGTTGGTGGTATCTTGATGCCCTGCTGGTGTAACTGACAACGACTTCACTTTCTGACCCTTCCAGGACTCAGACACCTGCTGAGTTACTGAGAGCATTCCCTTTGGAACCAGAACCAAGAATCATGAAGTAACCTGTATCTTGGATCATGTCAGGTGATAAGGAAACCTAGTAGTTTTGTGGCTTCTGCCTGTGTATAAGGTTATTAAAGATCTTTTTTCTCTTTTTTCAAGACTGCCAGTGAGACCATGCTGCACTATTTAAATCCAGAATGCATATCTTCACAAAGATAAATACTTCAGAATGTCCAATCTTTTTGGGGCAAAAGTAGTTAGAACAAAAAGCAGCAAACTATGCAAATGTGGTGACCACAAATTTTTACTGCCCAGTGAGGTAAAAAGAACAATAAATCTTTTACAGTTTCTCTGGAACCTTTAAAGCTATCATTGCAGGTTCTTTCATTCAATGAAATGATTTTGCAATGTGAGGAACCAGAGCAGTTCATGTGTTTGACTTACTCATTAGACTGTGCTGGAGGGTCAGAAAAAGTGCCTTAACAGGAAGCGAAATACAAGATCACAGCATAATGTCAAAATTTCCACTCAATTGTTCTAAACTGAACTAAATTAGATTAAATTATTGTCAAAGTGAGAATTAATTATACCTCTTTTTTAACTATTTGCTGTATACAAAGTGAGCATAGCTTCAGAATATTTAATTAAAATGTCAGATTTACTAGAAAATATAATTTATTGGAAAATGGTTAAAATCTTCAAGGTTAGGAAAGGACGAATTTTTAAATGTTTGGAACCCAACCACTGAAAAAGAGAAACTGAAATGGAACTTGAGGCCAGACAGTCCAACCTGCTTCTAAGAGCTGGTGAACTTGGATCAGGTTGCTCAAGGTTTTATCAAGATGTATGTTGAAAATCTCCTTTTTATTTCCATAAACTTTAAAGCTTGAAAAGCAATTAGAATTTTAAAGACTTTATAACTTCAATTTACAGGGTCTTCTAGTATAATCAAATTTAACTGGCAAATTAAATGTTCAGAGCCCCACCAATGAAGCTGAATGGTTGAATGGTTCCTCTGCAAAACAGAGAACTCTCTTTCACAGATGTTTTCTTGTTATAGTATTCTTAAAAAGGAGTTAAGAAGCTGTTCAATGAAAACTGTCACAGAGAAAAAAAAGGCAATAATAATCTATTTTAAAGAACAAAAAACACCAAAATCCACTAAAACATTTTTGTTTCTAAGAAAAAATTAATTTTGTAGGTAACATGCTGACATTTAAACTGTGTTTAAACAAATACACCTGCTGGCATGCTGAAACTATCCTGTAGGCTTGTCTCTGACCAGCTAACAATTTTTACATTTAAAAAAAGTACCATAAATTAATCTAAAAAAAACCCCAAACCAAACCAACTGCAAAACAAAACCAAACAATGAAGAGAACAAAACAAAACACTAACACTGAATTAATTCAATAGGCATTCATTCTAGGAATCTATTTGGGCCATGTGACAGACCTCCTTTTAAAAGTTTCTTTATGAAATTATTTGAAAAAGAAGATTAATATCCTTTCTTTCTTGTAGGACATACTGTAAATGATCTACAAGGTACATGTCATGTGTCTCCAGCTGACAATCAGAGAAGTTCTATGTAATGTAGTGATAGTTTTCCCAGTTGGATGGAAGTGATTTTGATATGAAGAATGGCCACCCTCTGACAAAAAGTGTGTTTGATAATGTGTGGTTGTCTGATGTGCAAACAAATGTTAATTTTCAACAGAAAACATAAGATTATGTTGATCATTTGTATTTACTAAAGGTATCTAAAGTCATGTGCCTTCCTACAATATTAATTTCAATTATTTCTTTATACATGTATTAAAAGAGGACAAGAATTCACATACTTAGTAGCTTGCCTGCCTTGATAGCTCATCAGCAAGAAAAACATGCATTAAGTGAACTGCAATGTTCATTGATATTAAATTAATTTAAATTGGGGTGCAGATAAATGATTCTACCTTTTCATTTGTCATTTACCATTTATCATTATCATTAATAGTTTCTGAAGTTGTCACTGTGCATCAATCATACCAATTTAAATATCATTCATACCTATATCAAAATGTTACTGTCAGTGGTATGAGCTTGTGTGAAGAGATTTTTTTCTTTCTTTTTTAACTTAATATTCATTTCCAATTATCGATCGTCAGAAAAAAAACACCTTGAGAGAAATAAGAATTCTAATCGCTGAGTTTTAGATATGGATTTGTATATGACTGCATAAAGAATGCAACTCCTTTCCATCTAAAAATAGAACAACAATTTTTTTTCATAGAAAGTATCAATCATGTCACCTCTGCTCCAGCCCTGAATTGTTCTTGGGAAAAACTATAATTTCTTATTAACTTTTCCTATAGCTCTGATTCAAGTATTTTATAAACCAGAGTGAGGACCCTAGTATGTGCCAACACAGAAAAGGTTTGATTCTTATTTAAGATAAAAGATGAACTATTTAGAATAAAAATTTACATTACATTACAACTTTACAAACCTTATGATAGACTTTAAAATTGCACTTATTATGAGTTTGATAATTGATAGGAACATTTGTAAACTTCTAGATTTTAAAATTTTTCAATTTATTTACTATTTCTTTTTAAATCTTCATGAAGTATACAGCTTTCTGGTTTGGCATGTATTGTTAATATCCACAGGGCAATGAAAAATGTCTGTTTATACATTTCACATGTGTTTGAAACTGAAAGTTTTCTTCCCTGCAAATTTTAGTTAAGAAACTCTTATGAAATTATTTTCATTCTCAATGAGATAATTCAAAGCAATATCTAATTAACTAACGACAATAATTTCACATCAAATACTGACATCATTTTATAGTGCCTCTTCATACAAATGTGAGTCCGTAGTCTATAATGTAAGAGGAATTGTCAAATAATACATTTGAGTTAATGAAAAATTTTGTTGGAAAGCAGCAAGGCCAAAGATGAGAATTATTAGTTCTCCATATGTAACTGCAACCACAAATGGTAAAACTTTACCTTCATTCCTGTTTGCATCTGAAATAATTTATCTATTCTGATGTAACTAGACAGACAAGAGCTATCCAATATAAGAGAGAAACATTAGGCATCTGAACTTTGTGGGGCATTGGCTTATCTTCTACAGCACCAAGCAGGGTATGTTAAACTCATAAGAAAAAGTAATAATTCCACAAATAATATAAAACTACTGGAAACTGGGTAAGGTGTTTAGCTCTAGTTGTTTTACAAGACATACCCAACTCAACAGCATAAGTCAGTCTCCTCAGATCAAGGGCAGACTTTTCACGGGGGTTGAGTAAAGTCTATATAGGATGGACTTCATACTTGTAGAAGTAAATAATTGGTAAAAGTAAGGAAAGAATAGGACAAAGATGTTGTGCCTCTAGCAGTAAAGTAACTGTCTCACTGAAAAAAAAGACTTTATTATATTAAAATTTGCTCACTTAAGTAAAAGGCAAACAGTTAGGAAATGAAACCTTCTCTGCCTCTTCAGTTGAGATGGAAGTGCTGGATGCAGTACTTCAGAGAAAGTAATTGACATAATTGTTAAATTAATGAGTGGAAGCCAAAAACTTTTAAATTAATGAATGGAAGTTGATAGCTCTTACTCTCTGTGCCTTGTGTATGTGTGTGTGTGTTTTTATTTCAGAGAAGTGCAGTGAGTTCATAGTCTTCTGGGAAAGCTCAGTCTTCCTTTTATGTGTATGTAATGACATTAGCACTAAATAGAAAACTACTTTGACATTAATTTTTAGAAGAGCCATTTATATATGGTTATGTTTTAATATGCTTATGATAGTTTTATGGGCAAGTAAGACTGGGTAGTGCTTAAATTATCTAACTCAAAAATTATATTCAGTGATGAAAGAAACATGCAGATAATTTAAAGAATTCACTGCATAAAAGAAAAAAAGGGATGTGGTTTTAAACAGAAGTGTTTTTTTAAAAAAGGTATCTTTTGGTTAGACAAGGTTAGTTTTTGAAACTTGGGATCCTCAAGTCTGTTTAAAATGTAAATACCTCTAGTAATGTAGGTTAACTAAAATTCTTGAAAAATCCTTCTTATTTGCTTGCTTCAATTATGTCAAGAACAATGAGTCTATTTCCTCAAATGACAACACTGTCCCATAGAAATTAATAAAGAACTGTAGACACTGATAAGGGAAATATATGAAGTTTCTGTTAAGTTTCTTAATAGTTAATAGATGCTTAAGTTGAGGACCTTTAAATATAGGCTTAACTTCTGTATTGAGATATATGCTTATGCCATGTAGCTTTGAAGTGATTTTGTTATCTGGAATTTGTTTTTAAACCAAGCCAAGTCATTAATGACTGAAACTATCTGCTGTCTGTGATCAGACTTTAGTGAAAAGACTTGAATGTGAGTATTTCCAAATCCTGACTTTTCCAGGGATTAAATAAGACTAAGCTGGTATGATCATCTGCTCTTTAAAGATGATCCCACTAATGCCTCATATGAATTGGCAAGACTTACAGTGTTCTACCATTCCCTTTTGTCTTTATCTCTTTTGTGAACAGATGTATGACTTCTTGCCTATAAGACAAGGGTACATTTTGTCAGGACCTCTGGATTCAGCTGGAATACAGACGCAGAGAATTAAGAGCACATGCAGTAGTAAACTAAGGACTTGATCTTCAAATATGTTTTAAATGTGTGTTTTCCTAGCATTTTAAGATAACAACACGGAAACAATTACTAGAAAAAATACTAATTTGTATGAATGTGCTAGTTAACATATTTTTAAACTGCTCAGTAATGATTTATGTCTATTTTCTATGTAAAACTGGTGACACTCCAAAGAAAACAGATAATAGCTACATTATGTTAACTTACGTAATATCCATTATAAATGCAGTGCAATGGCAGTTCAGTGTGCAGGATGTTTTAATCTGAAACAGCTGATCTTGTACTGAATTGTTGAAGCCCCGACACTGTCAATGTTCAAAGCCAGGTAGGATAAGGCCTTGAGCAACGTGGTCTAGTGGGAGGTATCTCTGCATAAGGCAGGAGGCATGACTAGATGATCTTTAGGGTCCATTCCAACCCCTTAACACTCTATGATTCCGTAAATGGTGACAGAAAAATTATTTTCGTAGAATCATATGATATGCTGATCTGGAAGGGAATCCGTAAGGATCTCCAAAGTCCAGCTCCTGGCTCTGCACAGGACCATGTCAAGTGTTCTTGAGAGAATTGTCCAAATGCTTCTCGTACTCTTTCTGGCTTGGTGCTGTGACCACTTCCCTGGGGAGCCTGTTCCAGTGTCCAAACACCCTCTGGGTGAAAAACCTTTTTCTAATACCCAGTCTGAACCACACCTGATTCAGCTACATGCCATTCCCTCAGGTCCTGTCACTGGTCACCACAGAAGAGATCAGTGTCTGCCTCTCATAAGGAAGTTGTAGACTGCAATTAGGGCTCCCCTTTTTCTCTCTATTCTCCAGGCTGAAAAGACCAAATGACCTCAGCCACTCCTCTTATGGAGTCCCATATAGACCTTTCACCATCTTCATAGCCGTCCTTTGGGTGCTCTCAATAGCTTTATAACATTTTTATATTGTGATGCCCGAAACTGCACACAATAGTCAAGGTGATATCACACCAGAACACAGTGGACAATCACCTCCCTCGAGTGGCTGGTGATGCTGTGCCTCATGCCCCCCCGAACACTGCTGGCCCTCCTGGCTGCCAGGGCACTGCTGACTCATATTCAACTTGCCATTGACCAGGACCCCCAGGTCCCTTTCTGTACCACTGCTTTCCAGCATCTCATTTCTCAGTTTCTACATAATTTTATAGTCTACAAATCATTTAACTGCTAAAAGAACTACTAAATGCAATTGTATCTGTACCCAAAGCCTAAATTCATTGACATAACAGAAGCATGAAATGCATGAAACTCCATACCTATATTTTTAATGAGTGGGAGGCAAATGGCTGGGATTAAGATTAAAGAGTGACCCTAAGAATTTCCCAGAGGAAGAATTGGATCATAAATAGTTTAATGAGTAGGACCACCCAGTGTGGAGAGAAACAAACTTATTATCTAGGTGCACAAGCAAAGAAAGGATTCACATGTCACCATGAACCCTGACTGTGGATTACACCTTTGAATTTCTCACCAAAAAAAATTACTACCTCAATAACTATTTATTAAATGTAATTACTGTATTTATTATATTTATAAGCCTTTGGATCTAATCTTTCAGTTAAATCTATGACATTAAGTTTTCCAGAATAAATTCTTTGCTTGTTTTGCCAACACATGCGATGCTGAAGGGATAGTGGTGTATGTCATAATGCTATATGCTCAAAAATGTAGTGTGATGTGGTTTTGGGTTTGGATGATGGGTTTTTTTGTTTGGTTGGGGGGTTTTTTGTTTGTTTTTGTTTGTTTGTTTGTTTTTCAGAAAAGAAAGAATCCAAATAAAATGTCATTAAAGGAAACTCCCGAGAGAGCTATATCTGTAAATATGTTTAGCGTAGGCAGAAGCTGGGAAATAAGTTGTGCCATACTGCAAAGAATCTCTGATGGATGGAAGAGTTATGGTATAGACAAGTGTATTCATTGGGCAGGAATTCTTTTTAAAAATGCATTAACTATCACACTTTTCCTGCAAAAGCAGATGGCTGTGTAACATATTGCAGTTTAAAGAAAACTCAGAGTGCCACAGGAGGCTGCTCCTTTGAGTAATGAAGCTGGTTATGTAAAATAAAAATAGAATGGATAACTTTTCATGTATTTGAGCATGTGTTTATAAAGGACATCTAAGACAATAATGGATTGCAAATCTGAAACCATTGTGCTGTAATTTTATTTGTATTTTGACTTTGTCCTTTCTGATGCTTGATGGAAGCTTCATCTTTCCTGAAATGTACTTTCAATTATGTGAAATTTCTTATTGAACAGATAAAGAGAACATAAAATTTATTCTTTAAAAGTCAAAAAATATACTCATAAAAACTTCATTAAATTGAATTTCAAAGAGTAGGTGAAATGAAATGAGGTGGAGCTTGGAATTAGGAATTGAATATATGGAAAAAGCATTAATAAGGAGATTTAGATTGACAGCCTTGAAAAAACAGAGCTGCCTCTTCACAATATAAAGGGTCATTGTCTGTATTTATTGCCAACGTAATTGTTTTGTTCTATGAAGCAAACAAATAGCTTTGTTTATGTGTGTTTGCATATTTGATGACATTGACCATGAACATGCCAATAAAGAGGACACAACATGTGAATTCCTTTCATATATAAAAACTTTTTTCAAAAATTTTATTATCTGATAAAATACTAATAACTGAACACACCATCGAACAGACAATATAAAAGAACAAAGTTTCCCACATTTTCTACTTCAAATTCCACGAACATCATTTGAATATATGTGCTTGCAGGATGCATAAGAGCATGCTGAATGATTTTTGAAAAGTCATGGCAGTCATATGAAGTCCCCAGTGTCTAGACACAATGAAATATTGCACCCATTTTTTTAAAAAGGATGATAAGGACAACCCTGGGAACTGCTGACCAGCAAGGCTCACCTTTGGACCCAGTAACACCATGGAACAAATCATCCTGGAAGGCATGTTGAAATGTATGGAAGAGAGGTAGGTGATTAGAGACAGCCAAGATGTTTTCACAAAGGGCAAATCATGCCTGACTAATCATGGCCTTCAACAATGGACTGACTGCATCCCTGGACACAGGAAGAGCTACAGACTCAATTTACTTGGACTTCTGTAAGGCCATTCATACAGTCCCACACAAAATTCTTGCCTTTAAATTGGAGATACGTTTTTGAAGAATTGTTAAATAAGAAATTGGCTGGATGGCTACATCCAAAGGGTTACCGGCGGTGTCTCAATGACCAAGTAGTAAAGGGTGTCCCTCGAGAGTGTGTACTGTGACCAATACTATTAAATATTTTTATCAGTGGCATAGATACTGAAATGGAGTGCACCCTCAGCAAGTTTGCAGGTGACACAAGTTAAGTGGTGCACTTGATTCACTTGAGGGAAGGGATGCCATCCAGAGGAATCCTTGACAGGTTTGAGGAATAGGCTGATGTAAACCTCATGAAGTTCAACAAGGCCAGTTTTAAGGTCCTGACCTTGAGTCAGGCAATTACCAATACCTATAGAGACTAAGTGAAGAACTGATTAAGAGTAGCCCTACAGAGAAGGACTTGGGGATATTGGGAGATGAAAACTTATGTCTAAGTCGGCAAATGGCACTTGCAGCTCAGAAACCAATGGTATCCTGGGCTGCATAAAAGAACTGTGGCCAGCAGATCAAGGAGGACAATTGTCCTTCTTTATTCCACCTTATGAAATGTCAGCTGGAGTAATGTGCCCAACTCTGGGATCCACAGTACAAGACAGACAAAGACCTGTTAGAGCAGGTTCAAAGGAGGGACACAAAAATGAAAGCAGGGCTGGAGCACCTCTACTATGAAGAAAGTTTTAAAGAACTGGGGTTGTTCAACCTGGAGAAGAGAAGCCTCCAGCAAGACCTTATTTTGGTCTTTGAATGTTTATAGGGGGGTTATAGGAAAGACAGATAAAGATTTTTTAGTGACAAGGGGCAAGACAGGGGGCCGTGCATTTAAATAGAAAGAGAGTAAATTTTTGTTAAATATAAGAAGAAATTTTTTTTTTTAAGAGTGGTGAGACAGTGGAACAGGTTGGCCAGAGAAAGAAAAATTGAAAATTAAGGTAAGAAAAAATAGATCACATAATTTTTTTCCCTCAAAAAGAAGACAGGAAATTTTCTTTTATACTCTAGAATCTAGAGAGCTCTTGTCGCAAAAGGTGATTGTTCACTAAGTGTTTAGTTCACTTGAAACATTTTCATGCCTGTTTATTGAGTAATTAAGCAGAAGTTTTGCTCCGTAGAAACTGCCATTTCTTAATTGGCAAGGTAACTTCCTGCAAATTGCGCTCATAATGTGCCACTATTTGCCACAGTAAAGGTTGAGCATGCAATCATTATTTCTTTAAAAACTGGCCATGTTTGTTAAAAGTTGTGCTCCATTTCTCCAAGGTTTAGTTGATTGGGTGGGGGGGAGATGTTGTCTTTATTAACAAATTACTTATTCAAGGAATCAGTGTGGTTATCTTGGTTGTTATTCGTTCCTATTCATCATAATTGATAGTTCAATAAACAATACCCTTTTCTATCTCACCAGATATTTGCTTTGTCACTGTGTACATGCACTTCAGTATCATCTCAATGACTTTTACATTAATAGCTGAGACAATAACCAGTAGTGCACTCAGAATGAAATGCCATTTGTTGTTTAAAATACAATAAATTATACCAAGATGGATGTATGACAGAAATTCACTAGCATAGTACAAAAGCCATTAACTCAGACTGAGACCTTGCTTATTTCCAGTGATTTGAGTGACATTAAGCCAGTACTAAATTTGGCCCATTAACTTCTGTATGTTTCTGCTACACATAACTTTGCACATTTTGTATTCAAACATTTTATTACCAAGATTAATAGCTTCTCTCCTGTTGCAATAACAATCCAATAGCAAGACAAGGAATAGCTGGCACAATACAAATGCATAAACTCATTAAAAATAACTACTTTGACACAGTGGGTTGTGCTACTCAGGGACTGATTTCAAGTCCTGGCTGAAGTATATTGCTGTACAGGCAAAATATCAGAGATTCATGAGATCTCAGACAGAATCTGTAAACTGCCTGAACACTGTCATGCATAGTGTCTATAAACATTACCTACAAATTATCTTTCTTATTCTAATAAATTGCTGTACAATTCTCCTTTATAGTGTAAAAATTAATGTATTATTATGACTACCTCTCCAAAAATACTTGTACAGTTATGACTCACCTAAATTTTGATGCTTCTGGGCCCAAAAGCTAAGAAGACTTTAATCTTCACTGGATTAGATGAAGAAATACTTGAATTAAGTGTAGGATTTCCTTTCTTTGTTATATTGGATATCTACTTTTGCTCTTTCACAAGGAGATATGATCAGTATTGAGACAGGGTAGTTGTTTAGATGGGCCTTCAGGAAGATATGGACTACTTTGCCTGCCATCATTTCTGATGGTGTTGATCTTGACTTTGAGTGTTGTTAATTTTGTGCTTTATCTTCAAAAAGTGTGATGTCTTTGTTTAGTTTTTGAAACAACTTATCTGCATTGATACAGATCCTGTGTTTCTGAGCAGAGCAATGCATAGCTGCAATGGTTATGGGGGAAAGAAATACAAGTTTCTGCATAAGGTTTAAGTCTCAAAGGTAAAAGGTAGCAAGAAAATTCATGTGACCAAAGCTCAGCTGGAGTTGAAGATGGCCAGAAACGTAGGGGACAACAAAAAATGTTTCTCCAAAGATATTAATGGCAAAATGAGGTGTAGAAATAACATTGGCCCATTACAGAATGAGGATAGTCACCTCACAAGCAGACATAGACAAGGCAGAGGTGTTTAATGCTTTCTTTGCCTGTGTCTTCAGCACAGATAATGTACGAAGGGGGTCTCAGTGCCCTGAGCTGGAGGACCTTGACTGAGGGAATTATCAACTCCCAGTTGACCCTGAAATTTTGTGGGACCTGCTGCTCCATCTGGATCCCTACAAATCTATGGGACCTGATGGGATTCATCCAATGCTCAAGGAGTTGGATGTCATTGCAAAGGCCTCTCTTGATGATTTTCGTGTAATCTTGGGAATCTGGAGAGGTCTCAGCTGACTGGAAGCTGGCAAACATTGTTCCAGTTTTCAAGAGCAAGTAGGGGGACCCTTGAAACTACAGGCCTGTCAATCTCACTTCAGTGCCTGCTAAAATAATGGAAAATATTGTTGTGGGAAATATTAAAAAACACCTGGAGGACAATCTAGTCATTGGTCACAGCCAGCACAGCTTCATGAGGAGAAAGTCCTGCATGTCAAACCCGATTTCCTTCAGTGACAGGGTAGCCCACCTATCTGATCAAAGGAAGTCAGTTGATGTAATCTTTTTGGGCTTTAGCAAAGTTTTTGATACTATCTCTCACAGTGTCCTTCTGGACAAAATGTCCAGCATACTACTGTGTTATACAACAAGTAAGCAACTGGCTCCCAGTTCGGACACAAAGAGTTATAGTGAACGTGGTAACATCCATTCACTGTCATACAGTCACTAGTGGGGTTCCACAGGGCTCCATCCTCAGGCAGGTTCTCCTCATCTTCATTTACAACTTGGGCACAAGACTCGAAAGAATGTTAAATAAGTTTGCTGATGACACAAAACTGGGAGGAACTCTCAGCTTCCTCAAGGGCAGACAGGCCCTGCAGAGACACCCTGACAAATTAGCGAGATGAGCAATCACCACCTGTATAAAGTTTAACAACGACAAGTGACAGATTCTACACCTGGGATGGAAAAATCCTGGTTGTGTGTACAGACTAGGGAATGAGATGCTGGAAAGTAGTGCCATGAAACAGGATCTGGTCAATGGAATATGACCAGAACCCTGGCAGCCAGGAGGGCCAACTGTGTCCTGGGGGGCATCAGGCAAAGCACTGCTAACCAGTCAAGAGAGGAGATTGTCTTGCTCTGCTCTGCACTGGTGCAGCCTCACCTTCAGTGGTCATGTCTTTAAATGCACATTTTCTAATAGCTCATTACTTGTCTATGAAGTTGTAAAATAGGAAGTCTTAGACTGACAAACCCTTATAATGCACTTCTTTGCATACAGTCATCACTACTCTCCCTTTATACAACCAGTGAGTAGAAAGTCAAAACACAATATGGATTTGTTTGGAGATGAAAGGACTCAAGAAAGGAAAGAACCTTTGCAGATGGAGAAAATAGGACATGACTATATGATATCCATGTTTGATAGTGTTTTACTACCACTATATTACAAACTATGAAACACTCATTCATTGGTTCCTAAGAAAATCAAAGAGCTAGCAAAAAACCCCCTAGAAGATGACGTGCCAGTCTTCATTTCCAACTTTTTTATTTTAATTAAAAAAGCTGAATTCAGCGTAACTAATTTTGAAAGCATTCTATAGGAATGTTAATTAGTTGTAGTAAGCATTTTACTCATCTGTCAATTTTTCCTTTCTTTATGGGTAGTATACAATGATGATAAGTAGCATATTTTACCCCATGTTTTGCCAACTACACTTTTCAGAATTTTAGTAATTTATGACTGGATATGTTTGCATGCCAGAGCTGCAGATGTCATCTTGACAACCATTTTTCAGGATACAGCTGTTGCTTACAGGGTAGAATTTATACTTTCCAATGTTTGCTTAACATCCATATTCTAGATAACATGAAAATCTGAGACCTGGTGGATCTTCAGTTGTGCATTTATTTTGGTTAAATCTATATATACTGCTCTTCATATCTATAGATTTAGATAAAAATTTTGTAATGGAATTTGGCCCAGTTTTTGTGCAAAACCTTAAACAAACATGTAATTTGTCACAGTACTTTCACTCAGGATGTTTTATTCTGTGATGTAAGGAAAACTGAAATAACTGTGCTGCCAAGACTAGAATTCAACTCTGCTGTTTTACATTATAAACTTGTATAATGCTTGTCTTCTCAATCCATGAAAAATCAGTATCATCATCATCAATATTGCATTTATAAGGCCTACACTTACTGGCTGTTTAAATACTATATATAAAAATAATATATTCCCTTTGTTTTGACTGGAAAGGAAGGATATCACATAAATTGTCTCCATCAAAAATAAATTGAAATTTGTCATTGAAATACCTTACTTTTACAGTGAAGACACATGGAAGAGTGTTTCCCTGTGTAGACTCTAATTGTATATTTTTCTTGATGGCAATAGAATATGCATAATGGGCAGAAGGCTGCCTTTTCAGGAGACTCACATGATTTCAAGAATACCAGAGAATTTCTTCATTAAAATAAGCATACAAATATGTGTATGCATATGTATGTATGGACGTATATATATATACGTATGTGTGTAGCATTTTCTCTCTTTCTTTTTAACAGACTATATTATGAGAAGAGCTAACCCAAGCCCTTTGACATTGGTGCAAATGTAACACACATCTGTAGAAGACTGAGCAGTAAGGAGTTGGTGTGTTGCTGTTCTTCAAACACCAATGACCATTCAAGCAGGCAAGTTAAAACAGGATATGGATGGAAAGGGGTCTGTACAGAGTGAGGGCAGCACCTTTCTGGGACCAAATCCCATGTTCGGGTCTATGTTGACTGCACAACATGAAGGATAACACAAGTGCAGAAGTGGGGTCAAGAAGCAGGCGTGAGCTGTCACCTGAGAGTCAATCCACCAGAGGGGGATCAAGTACACCAGAAGACCCTCAAAACTCCCTGACCCATTTCCAGGAAGGTCCAGAATAACAAACTGAATGTGTTAACTCATTTATATGAAGAGTGAGAAACCTAACCCCAGGGTGTGGAAAACTTAGCTATAAAAAGATACCCCTACAAGTTCCACGTGGCACACTCACAGGGCCCTGGACATCATGTTGGCTGGATTGATGCTGGACCCAGGACTGATGATCTCCTTTCCTCTCCTATCTGATCTATCTTTCACCCTATCTTTCTTTTCTTTTATCTTTTCTTTTATTTTCAGCTCAGAGGGAATCTTATCACTCTCTACGAACTACCTGAAAGCAGGTTGCAGTGAGGTGTGTGTTGGTCTTTTCTCCTTGGTAACAAGTGACAAGATGAGAGAAAATGGCCTCAAGTTCCATCGGGGAAGTTTACATTATACATTAGGAAAAATTTCTTTTCTGTAAGGTTATTAAGGCATTGCAATAGGCTTCCCTGCAAAGTGGTGAAATCACCAGCCCTTGAAGTGTTCAAAAGGTGTTTGGACGTGGCCCTTTGGAATATTGTTTAGTGGGAATACAGTGATGCTAGGTTAATAGTTGGATTCAATGAACTTGGAGGTCTTTTTCAACCTTAATGATTCCATGACTCTAATTCCACATAAAAAAATAGAATACATAATTTTTAATGGCCACTTTGGTTTTGTGGTTTTATATGCGTGTGATGTTATCAAAGGCACAGATTTTGCATATGAAATTAGTTTAATTGATAAGCCAATTTACATTTTCCAATGCATATGAAATCCTAATGTCTGTCAGGAGAATGCAAACATTGCTATCAAGAAACTTGTCTTCTGAAAAATACAGGTTGGTAGATGGACACCATTCAGGACAGATGGAGACACAGGTATTCAGTACCTTCAACACCCTTTCTTTCTAAGATTTCCCTTTCGTGGGCTGCCTTTTTAATTTCAAAGATTGTTTTTTTTTCACTCTGCTTGCTTCTGAGATTATAATCAGAAAAATACGAAGTGTTCTTAATGTTATAAGTTCTTCAAGTGCCTAAGCATAGATGCTTAGTTCTGCTTTAGAAGTATGAAATGGCACTAGATAGCCAAGGCACTGCACAGAACTGGCAAATATAACAGAGAACCCATGGAAGGCCCAAACCCACATGGAGCAGAGTTTAGAAGTTAGGCAGAATACAATATATATTAATTCTGTTTTGCATTTCAGTGAAGATGTAGAGTACATCAAATACCTTTAAATGCCAGTATTTATTTTTGTTAGGTAGCATGTCTAATGAAAAGTCCAAATGTAAAGGTAATGTGTTTTCATACATAACCTTACTGTAATGAATTATACAAGGATATTGGACGTTATATGTGAAGGCAGTTTTCCACTACTACAGTTTTAAACTATAGCACTTCATATATCTCAGAGTATCTCATACTTGGTTTGTCTTCCAATAGGTTGTTTTACCTAAGTACTACTATTTTAAAGTTGTGTGAATATTTTAGGATGCTTTATGTTAATAAACATGTAAATAGCAATAATCCATAGCAGTATAGTACTATTGACAGTAGTATAATAGTAGCACCAAATTATAATCAGATAGTAGATAAAAATCTCTGTGTTTGGGTCACTCTCTATTTTGCTCCCCAGTACTCATTTCTAAATTGTTTATAAAAACACTTGTGCCCAGGATCCCTTCTGGAGAGGAACTATATTTTCCTATCTCCAAGCAAAAGCTAAAAGCAGTTTGATGGATTGGATTGCTTCAACAAGCACTCATAGACAGTATTGGTAGAACAGTGACATCGCACTCACCTACACAGCACCTATCTTCAGTATTTGGTTAACAGAGCTTACATTCTTCCGCAATGACAATTTCTTTCTTATGCATACAAAAACCCCAAACAAACAAACGCACAAAACAAAATTAATATCATACCTTCAAAGAAAAATATAGTGCTCTGTCTACCAGCCCTAAAGTTACCATGGGAATATTATAAGAAATCACAAACTATTAAATAATGATTTGGACCATCCTAGAAATAATTTTTTCACCTATACCATAACCTCACACAAGGTCCAAGAATCTGCCCAGCCATCTTTTTTAGACATGTCAGAATATTTGTGCAGAGGTATTCAGCCCTCCAAAAGTATCAAGTGTGGCCTATGATATCAAAGACAATGCTTAGAATTGATACATTCATATGGACATGTGTGTGGGAAGACTCCAAGCATCGTATCTTGATTTTTTGGTATGACTGAAAGGCCAACATGTTTGTGAAAAGACCCAGAACCCTGCAAAATAGATTCTGACCCAACCATTGCCCTGTCTACTGTGGTCTGTGGACACAATCAGTCCACATCAGAGGAAGCTGTCTGTAAGCATGATGAATGTAAGCTAATTGGTTTGAAGAATGGGGAATGTTCTTGAGAGCAGGTCACGAATATAGAACAGTTTAGGAGAAATCATGAGTAACAGGATTGTTGAAATGGAATGCTTTTCTTGTATTTTGCTGGTCACATTGCATTTCATTTTATGACAAGCATTTCCATTTAAAATACACTTCATCAAGTGCACTAGTTACTCTACACTCAAAGTTTGAGCAGAGTATGTGATTCATGGTGCAAGTGCTATTCTGTTGATGGGAATTTAATAAAAACTGCATCTAGAAACATGTTGATTATTAAAAGTAATCTCAGAGAGATAAAGAGATATGAATTATCTAATCATTCATATCATTCTTATAGGACAGAGAAAAAGCATGCAAAACATAACCAAATTAAGTTGACATAATGAAAAAGTTGATCATTGAAGGTTTTCTGTAACCAGATGTTTAATTTGATTTTTTTGTTTTGTTTTCTAAATGTATTACTCTAATTAGACATCCAAAAATGTATTTCAAAATTGAGTACAAGAGAAAGATTTAAGGTTGATGATGAGTGTATTATGATCAGTTAATTATGATCAGAACTTTTTGTTCATGTCTCTTGATGGGGCTTTTGAAAACATGCATTATTACATCTCCTTCTAAAAAGAGTGAAAAAGAGGACACTGGGAACTATTGACCAATCATCCTCACCTCCAGGCCCAATCATGGAACAGATCCTCCTGGAAGATGTGTTGAAATATATGAAAGATAGAGAGGAGATTAAATACAGGCTTTAAACTGAGAGTAGATTTAAATTTAACACAAGGAAGACATTTTTTACAATACAGGTGGTGAGACAGCAGAGAAGCTGTGGATGCCCCATCACTGCAAGTCTTCAAAGTCAGGCTGGATAGGGCTTTGAGCAAGCTTGTCTGGAGAAAGGTGTTCCTGTCCATAGCAGGTGGTTGAACTAGATGATCTTTAAAGGCTTCTTTTGACTCAAACTGTTCTGTTAGTCTGTAATTTTATGTTATTCCTAAAAATTATATTTTTTCATGGAAATAGATCGAGAATTCAATGGATCTCCACCATTTTGACTACTATGATTCAGTCTAAATGTTAGGCACTGTAAAACAGAATCTTGCTATCACTGGGGATAAAAGGAAATTAATACATTATCTTCTACAGCTAGAGAGTGGAATAAAGAATAATTGGAAGTTGTTAAAAAGAATCTCTTTCAGCTGCTCAAAATTAATAGTTTAAAACACCATTTTTTCTAATAATGATTGAAGAAGTTACTGAGAGAAGGTAAAATGGAATCTCTGACTACAATAGACAAAAAGAGTAGAAGAATAATGGTCTCCTTATAATAACTTTGATATTGTTATTGTTGTAAATTAGAATTGGAATCACTCTCCCTGGCATTCCATTGCAGCTGTATTATAAATCCTTAGATTTCTTACTGAGAGAATCAGTTTTTAGAGTTTTAAAACTTCATTCAATCTCACAAGGGAATAACCTCAAAAGAATTCAATACTATGGTTTAAGAAAGATTAACAATAAAGGTCCTCTTTGCTATATGGCAAAAAAAGACTTTGTCTCTGATTAAAAACATAGAAAGAACACAATTGTATTTCCAGACATAGAACAAAAATGAACAGAATTTCATAGTCTGATGCCATGGCTTAATATCGTAGAAACATAGAATCATAGCGTGATTTGAGTTGGAAGGGACCTTAAAAGCCATCTAGTTCCAAACCCCTGCCATGGTCAGAGAGATCTTCTGCTAGACTAGATTACTCCAAGCCCCATTCAATCTGGCCTTGAACACTTCCGAGGATGGGACATCCACAACTTCTCTGGGCAACATGGTCCAGTACTTCACCCTAACAGTAAAGAATTTCTTCACTACATCTAACCTAAACCTATCCTTTTTCATTTTGAAGCCATTCTTTCTTGTCCTGTCACTATACACCCTTTTAAAAAGTCCTTCTTTACCTTCAGGTACTGGAAGGCTGCTCTAAGGTTTCCCTGGAGCCTTCTCTTCTCCAGGATGAACATCCTCAACTCTCTCAGTCTGTCTTGACAGAAGAGGTGCTTCAGCACGCTGATCATCTTCATGGCCTTCCTCTGGATTCACTCCAAGAGATCTATGTCTGTCTCTTGGAGGCCCAAGAACTGAACACAATACTCTAGGTGGAGAATAGAGATGGAGAATCACCTCTCTTGACCTGTTGGTTCTTTTGATGCATCCCAGGATATGGCTGGCTTTCTGGTCCAAAAACATACATGCCCCATCATGTTGAGCTTCTTTTCAACCCACACACCCAAGTCTTTCTCCACAAAGCTGCTCTCAATCCATTATTTGCCCAGCCTTAGATTTGTGCTTGGGGTTGCCCTGACCCACATGCAGGACTTTGCACTCACCTTGTTGAACTTTATGAGGTTCACACAGAACAACCTCTTTATGAGGTTCATACAGACAACCTCTCCAGCTTGTCAAGTTCTCTATGAATGGCATTCCTTCCTTCCAACATGTTGAACACGCCACACAGCTTGAGATTTTTGGGCAAATTTGCTGAAGGTGCTCTCAATCTCGCTGTCTCAAACTGCCCATGTTACATCTATGTTTAAAATAGATGTTTAACAGTGCCAATCTCAGTGTGGATCTCTGAGGAACACACCACTTGTCACTGCTTTCCACTTGGACATTGATATGTTGAGTGTAATTCTTTAAATTTGACCATGCAGCTAATTCCTTATGCACCAGGTGGATAATCCATGTCTCTCCAGTTTACAGACAAGGATGTCATGCAGGACAGTGTCAAATGCCATGCACAAGTTCAGTCAGATGACATCAGCTGCACTCCCCTTATTCACTAATGTTTTCATCCTCCTCTAGAAGGCCAGCAAAGTTTTCAAGTGCAATGGTTGTTACAGCTTCTGTCTTACAACTCTTTAAATGATACATTTTCCATACGTGCATATTCCTTCTCTTTAGGGGAAAAGAGAATTATTAGATGTCTTTTAGTGTCAGATTTCTTTCTTATGCCAAAAAGCATTTCTTAAGTACTGAAGACATTAGTTCTGTTTAAAGTATTTTTGATCAGTTTTTGCACTAAATATTGAAACTTGAGTACAGGTGTATATTTGTGCATAGGAGTCACATTGACAAATGTTTAAATAAGCAACTTCCCTAAAGAAAGATGATTTACCCAAACACATATGGTATTTTTGTTTTGCTTTCAGGAAAAAAACCCTGTATACAGTAACACGGAATTTGGAACTGCAGTCAAAATTTTGTCAGGAAATTAAATTTCTGTTATAAATTTCTCTGCATGTGCTGCCTCATGTCATGTAAGATGTGAGTCCTGAAAGTACACTTCCTGAATCCTGTACAAAAGCTGTTCTTAGCACTGTCTCACTTAATACTTGCCTTAGACCTATATATCAAGTGAAACTGAGGTCAAAATTCTGCCTTCTAATACCCATGGTATAGTTTCATTACTGCTGTGTGGATCCCCTACATGCATCAGAGAAGGTTCTACTTCAGTCAAGTAATTTCATCTAATATTATGGGAATAGAAATTTTCCCAAATTGCAGGTACTACAAATCTCTGATCAAACTCAGAACAAAGGGTCCTGGAGGAAGGGAGGGAGTATAAAGCTGCTAGACAAAGCTAATACAAGAGAGAGAAATAAATCTGATAAATAAGATTCGGTACTTCAGTAAGAAAAGTTACAAGCCTGAAAACTAATTGATTAACAGCTTGGCAATGAAAAAATAGAAAAGGAAAAAATCGTGATGAACAGACTGCCTTATGCAACTTTGTTGCACCAAATATGATGAAGGTCATTAGAAAGAAGTTTGGATTAAAGAAAAATCAATTGCCTGTGATGAATGCATGAACAAGGGTAGTTTGTCTTGACTGAATGGAGTGCTGTATCTTGAAAATATTTTTGATTAGAGCCTGACTGAGTGATGACAACACTGTGTCAAACAGAAGAAAGCTTCATTACTCTAGATAAAGTGAGGAAAGACTATTAAACACCATTTTCCAGACAAGAAATTACTTTCTGATGAATTTCCCACAAGCTTTTTCAAGGTATCTCATACAAATTTTGAATAAACAGACAGATTTTCTAAATTTTGGTCAACTGAATAACAGTTTCTTCACAACATATATACTATAAAATATCATTTTCGAATCTGGAATTACCTTTTCTTGGTGATCTATCATAAACTTGATAAAATTTCCCCATGGAAAAATTTTAATTTCTTTTTTTTTTAATCTACAATTAAAAATGAAATTGAGTGAATACAGATAGAAGTTTAAAAACTGGAGACAAATACATATGTATATATTCTATTCTTTTTATACTTATTGTCAGTAGCATCTTCTGGTTGTTTTTGCTTCCCTCTCTCAAAACAGAAACACTCTTCATACTGCTTTGTGCCTAAATGCAGTTCTGGGAGCTCTGTTTAACAACATGTCCTTATAAGCTGTATATTCAGTCCTCAGGAAGCTGACACTCCTACCTCTACTTGCCAAACAGGGCAAAATTCCCTAAAAGGAAAGTTATAAAGTGCATGTTGCATACTGCTTTATCTTAGAAGACAGTGCAGGAAATAATGCCTATTGCAAAGTCTGTCTGACATTTTTCATTATAAAATATAATTTTCAGTTTCTTAGATAAATTAAGTAAGTATCAAGTGAGTATGGACTATCTCATTTCTCAGAATATGGTAAATTAATTCACCAGTGTTCATCTTCCCTCTAAACAGAAGCTGCAGATTCACAGAGAAATGAAACATTTCAGGGATGCAAGAATTGAAAAAAATTCCCCTCTATTGCTATGGGCTATTCCCTGCTGAAATAAGTTCAGGTCTAGCTTTTGGTTACATCAACAGAGCGTGCTGGAGAAACATCAAACAATAAACTCAACTCAAGAGTGGGGCAGAAAGAGAATAAAATAATAAATGAAAGAGGTGGAAGCAAAGATAAAGAGAAGGAAAGTAGAGCCATTGGATGGAGGAAAGCTATTGGATGCCATTTGGAGAGACAGGATGAGGAGCAAGAAGAGGGAACTTCGGGTGATGTAAATGGGAAAACCAGCTGTGTGGTTTTGATGCCCCAAAAGGCGCATTGAAAACTGCTCAGAGACAGTTTTGAGTCTTTAAGCAGCAAAAGGTATTTCTTTTAGGCAATGCTGGGGGCTAGCCAATTAGCACTGGACAAAACTAGCCCAAAGTTATCGGTGTAAAGGCAGGTATTTATACAGTTTTTGTAAGAGATTACATCATTTTTACATGCATATTCATATTATTGCAACATTTCATTATAATATTCATAGCAGGCGGAGTTTGGGCGGAGTCTGGGTGGAGTCATCCTCTTGGGGTGCTGTTTCGGGGGTCGTTCCTATTTCTTCATCCTCAGGGGGTCCCATTCCAGAAGTCTTCCTCACTTTGAACTTTTCAACTTTCTTAGTTGGCTGTCTTCCTGATGGTGAATTTTGCAAGATTTTGGATTTGTGCCCCTATTTTGCCACTTATTCCATAAGGAACACTTCCTTATGTCTATTTAGGTATGTGTGTTAGCATTTTTGGTGTTCTTTATTTCCCCGTGTTTTTACTTTATGTTCTTTGTGTTAGTGTGTTAGCATTCTTTGGCCAGGTGTTATCTTTCACTAGCCTTGAATTCTAGTTCCTTTAGTTCTTTACCTAGAGCTTGCATTCTGAGTTAACTCCTTCAGAGCCTTTCTCTGTTTCAGTTTGATGTACAGAAGTCAATAAGATAGCTATGTGGCTTGGTATGACAACAAGAAACAGCCCAGGAATATTCACCAGGAACTGATTTTCTTGCAGTATATCTTTCTATCCTCACTCTTAAGAGGCTTTCAGCATAGACTGCTGTAGTATGCCTATTTGCAATCTTGAATGTGAAATGTGTTTGCAGATTTGAATCTATCCTTGTATGCTATTCTGTTGTCTAGGAAATAATTGTGAAATCCTGTTCTAAATGCATTCTTCCTGAGCCCCCTTCAAGACTCCAAATTCTTGGAGGTATTGAAGTTTTGCATCACAGAAATCTGTATAGTTGCACTTAAATTCTTAACTTCAATGACAACACAGATCAAAAGACCAAAGTCTGGGCTTTTCTCAAAATATGTTATCAAACTTGAGAAATTGCATTAAAAATACATAAAAAATTAATTCCAAGAGGATGAAGTCAGCTGAGATATGAAGATATCTGTACATTCATGCATTATGACTTTTTTTTCTGTAAAATGCATTCTTCACTGGGAAGCATCAGGTAGCTATAGAACAGACACGTAAGAATATCCTCAGAGTGACAGCTTCACAGTTTTGATGCCTCATAATTACTCTGCAGGAAAGAAATATTATTTCCATTTTACAGGTAGCACATTGAAGTATAGAGACAAGTGCTTTGCTTAAAGTTGCACAGGAAATGTGTGTTACAGCAGATAATTAAATGTCCCGGAATAGCTACTGGGCAGATAAATATTCTTCTTTTAAAATTGCACAATATAATATTGGCAGAGGTTCAGGTAGTTACACACATGCCCCTGTGCACATATAGTCAGGGCCTCTGGAAAGATTTGTATACTGTCTGAATGTCACCAAACAAAGATAAAGTAAAAAATTACGTATAATAGACACATTGCATGTTCTGTGTCTGAAGAACATAATCTTTTGTCCTACTGTGTGTTTTGAAACCTGTACTTTTTACACCATGGCACTGCTTAGCTGAAAGCCTCCTGTTGAAACCTCGTATATGAGTGGTGGTGGATATAATATTTTAATCTGTTTAGACAATAAAGTCAAAATGTGTCCCATGAGAAATATGTCAGGCAGCTACTCAGATCCTTCATTGTCTCAAACAGAACAACTAAGATCACTTTCTGAATTGCAAAGTTGCAGTAATTGTTGCAGATTTAAACTATAATTTTGTGTTCTCACATTTAAAGAATACCCTCAGCTTCATTGATACAAGTGGTTTGGTTTTGGTTTTGGGTTTTTTTTGTGTGTTTTTTTGGTTTTTTTTGAATAGCATTTCTTTTTTATGGAATACTTTGAATATCTTAGAAGTCAAAAATTACAGAGGGGCAAGTTTCAGTCTAAGCACTGATACAGAATAGATAATATCTTACCAGTTCTTCTTGCGCTTAAAATGTCTTGCTTATGCCAATAAAACTACCACCTCTGTAAGTGTTCAGGAAATAATTTTCGTTCACACAAAAGAGATGAAAACTTGTCATGTTTCAAACCTAGAGTGATTCAATATCTAATCTGTTCCTTAGTCTACTCTTCCTGGGAGATATCTCCATTAATTTTGTCTTTTTTGTATATGGTGGCCAATATTGACACAAACATGGTAGCTCAGACTGTGCTCCAGATTCAGTCATCTGTGTTTATGTGTCTACAGTGCAGACAATTGCATGGAAACTAATTGTGTGTGTCGAAGCTCCTGCTACAGTCCAACAGCAATAAATAATTAATGCAGTCCATGAAGTGAACTATTCAAATATAGGGTGAGACCAACAGTTCCCCATAGTCCTCTGCTGATGAGATCTGCATCCTCTCCAAGCAGCTAGCCTGCTAAAACTTATATTGTATATGCCTAAGCTTGTGTTTCTGGATATAGAGCTGAATACTGCCCAAGGAGCTAGTCTCGTAGCTGCAAGGGTGCAAAGATTCTTCTAGCAGTGCATGCTTTACTCTGTTGGACATTTGTAGCCATTTTAGCCCTGTAGTAGGTCTGATGATTCGTTATCATAAGAAGACCAATTCCAGATTTTAATCACTCTTCGAAAGTCTAAATCTCACACAGCTGTTAAAGTATTAGAAATGTAAGGCAAGACTCTAACAAGTCCAGGCCCAAAGACACCACATTTTTTAATAAAAGAAGTTCATTGGTTTGTCAGGACTCAGACCTCGGGTATGACTTCTTTTTCAGACAGTGGCCTCCACTTGGAATGCTGTAGACCATCTTCAGAAGCCCAAGGAGAGATGAATACTGAATATATCTGTTTCCTTTCTCATATGTACTGTTTTTTCCTTGTCTAGGGAACTAAGGAGGCAGCAGACACTTTCACTTTTCATCCATTTTCAACATAAATATAAGTCAATACTGGAGCATGATCTATTGCCATAGACCAATCCTTTGTTATGAATGTTCTGCTTCTTCTTCAATGAAAAGGAGTGACAACCTTACTTGTCAAAGTCAAGCTGGTGTATAAGTTTTTTTATTACCTAACTACTTTCAGTGCAGTTCAGTTAAAAACATGAATGTAAATATGGTCAAGTCCCTTTGATATATAAACACTAGGGTGTGGAACAGAAAAGGGAAAGGCCACAACACTCACAAAACCTTAAATGGATATAAAACTACAAGAGATGATTCTTTTTCATGTATTATCAACATGGATGCAGGAAGTAATGAAATTAATTCAATCTAATGAACTGAATCTCTTTTCACAAGTCAAAGGGTTTTAATCATACTATTTTTATACCAATATAATATCTCATTTTACTTTTAATTTTGTTGGAGTATGCTAGAGAAGGGCCAAACATGTCAATCAGTATGTAGGCAGCAGCTATTTCAGACAGTTCCAAATATTTTATCTGTTTACTGGTCTTTATCTTTCTTCAGAAAATTCTCAGGGAGCAGAATTTATACTGAACACTGTGCTACTCCATCAGGATATCTCTGAAGTCAATCCAGAGTCATGCCATCATAATTTAAAGCCAAAAATGTTTCACTGTGTTCTCATAGATGTTTTAAAAGGTCAGAATTCTCCATTCACTTATAAGATATGTGGTCATTCTAATTTATGCAAATAAAGGCCTTTTTATTTCCATCTTCCTAGTCCTATGCCCTACAATAAGATTCTCTTAGAGGTGAATTTATTAAGTAGTAATTTATGACTATATACTGTTGTAGCTGTTGACCTTCAGTCTTTCACTTAACAAGTTAAGTCTGAATTACCAAGTAGTATGTTAAATTTTATAGTGATTCATTCTTCAGCCACAATGATAAAGGTGAGCGAAGGACCTAGATAATATCACCACAGTAAATAACTTCTCTGAAGGTAAAATACTTGCATTGTTATACTGAATTCTTACCATTTTCTTATAAAATTTTATGCATATAGAGAATATTAGAAAAGATTTGTTGAGAATTTAAAAAAATATTTGTTCCAGTGGCGAATGAATATGTAAAACAAAATAAAATCTTTTTGTTTAAAGCTCATACTCTTGTTTTGATCCCATCTGGGAACTGAATACTTATCAGTGTTGATCCTACATGGGAAATATATTCCATCTTTATATGCATCAATAATACAGCTATTTTTTCTTTTTAAAAAAGCATGTTACTAGATAGAATTTTTATTTGAGATGCATCTTCACTCTCAGAAAATAGGCTTTCCACAGGAGATACAAATATGTGTATAACATTCTGGATTTTAAAAGGATCACCACAGGAATTTCTTCAGTACTGATTCTGGAAAAATGTACTTCCTGCTATCTTACGTTAAATTATTTTGTTTTCATACATTAAGTTTCCTAAAATGAGTGATTACCTTTGATTTATTAACTGCATCTCCAAATATGGTTTACTTCATCTCTAAATTTTTTTTTGTAGTTTTATATGTTGAAGCATAAACCAGATTAACTAGGGACCAAAGTACTTTAGGTTATATAGAATAAAGGATACCTGCATCTGTTCCTGCTCTCCTGTGTGGACTTTAGGAAGCTATCATGGACTACATTTCCTCTTTCTAGCTCTCCAGTAAAATTAGCAACAAGGCCCTGAGAGCACCAACAGGCTCTGCAGCCATTTATCATTGTGGATTTAGCTACCTGTGCTTCAGGCTAGCTGTGACCTGGTGCAGCTGTGGAACCCTGAGTCTAACTTCTGGGCAAGAGCTGTGAGAATAAAAGACTTGTCTCCATCTCATGGGAAGCTAAAGTGGTCAGATTTTTTCTTGAACTGAGTTATGCTGTGACTGTGCACTGCACTTTCCCAGTCTACTGCCCTGGTTGCGCAAACTGCCCCAGAACTTGTCTCATTGCTGTTACCTCTCCTGAATATTACCTGATTGCTGGACTTGTTGGGATGTGATGAGACTATACCCAGCTGGGGAAAGGAAGGTGGGCATTTGTGTAGTCCTTTGCATGAGTTAGAACCAAATTATGCTATTAGCATAAACCTTGGAGCTCTAACCAAATTTTTGCTTAAGAAGAAGAGATAAAATATGACCAACACCTTTTCCCAAACATCAGAATGAACTTTGAATAGTTTTTGTGTGTTCAAGGAAATAAAAAGTTGAACTATACAAACGACCTCAACAGTGAACAAGATGAGAAGTGTCCTGATCATCGCATCAACAATGGTGTCATGGTTTAGCTGGTTCTTGGAAACCAGGCAGGAATTTTTTCCCTTCCCCCTGCCCACTGCGTGCAGAGCTGTCAAGTGAGCACTTAGGAGATACAAAAGAACTTGCCCAGCTGGCTAATTGCTCAGAACTTAGTCTCCTAAGAAACGGGGGAGATGAGGGGCTGCACTTTACTTTTTTCTTCTGTCTTCTGGGAAATGGGGGGAGGAGGTTTTGGGCTGGCTGTGGTTGGAACACAGGTTGGAGTGGAAGCTGGTGGTTCCTGTGGCTCCTGACCTACCATGTGGTGGCGACTAGTGATCCCACTGCACCCCCTGCTGGTCACCATAAGTAACTGCAGGTTCTGCATCTCCAGTGATCCAACAGCACTCCCTGTTGACTGTGGTTGGAATTGCACCAAAGGGCATAAATTGAACTGTTTACTTTTTCCATTGCTTGTTCATTGGTTTGTTTTGAAGGGGATTCTTTGTGGGTATAGGAGTATTATTTGGTACTTTTACTTGTTTTTTTTTCATGTTTCTGCCAATACACAAACACCTTTTAATAGAGGGTTTTTATTTTTCCTTTTCCATAATTTGTTTTCCTTCAATCAGAACCTCTTAATTTTAGATTTATAATTGCTTAGAGGGAGGAGCTTGGGTCTTTTCTCGTAACTCATCCTCAGCAAATGACCTGTGTCTCATTTAAACTGGGAAAAATGGCAACGGCCCATGAGAAAACAACAGCACAAGCTGAAAATGCTAGTCACCAAGGAAATATTCTTAATCACATAACTGAAGAAACTAGAGAAATTTAAGAGATAATCCAAGGAGGCAATGTGGAGTGAATCTAGAATAAAGAAGAACTTGAGAAACTTTAGGGAAACTCAGGCACCCCCATTACCTTGCCCCAGGATTTGGGAGGATCCCTGAAACACACGTGGGGAGTCAGGGAACAGGGGAGGACTCCAAGGGACTTGTGATTCCACACATTGCATCTGGGATGGAACCCTGCAACCCATCCCCTGTTGGTGTACTCCATGTCTGGAAGTGTTACACAAACTCACTCAACTTTTCTCCTGGCCCACATCATCTCTGCTACAGAGCAGGGAAATCATCTAATTTGTAAAACTGTGTATATATCTGTAATTGAAGTGTTTCGATGTTCAAATCCATTTAGTCTCCGCAGTGTCATTTAGTTTTAAACCACAACACACCCTTGGCTCCTGATTCCTCTCCCCACGTAGAAAACCCTCTCCTTTCCCTGACAATTTAGGGGTTTGAATTCTAGGGTAATGTTAAAATTTATGCCATAAGTTTCAATTATACCAATACAGTATATTCTTGGCATATGTGGAGGCTTTCTTTGGTATTATACAGCAGATATCCCTTCATAACTATTCATAGTATTTCTATTTGTTCTATTTGTGTGCTTTTTTATTTTGCCCTACACAGTCCTGACTATTTTTCTGCTTGTCTAAGTCCTATATAGGTGTCATAATGCATGAAAAATTTTTGTTGTTGTCTAGAAACTACTGTAATTATATAAGATGTTTTGCCACTATGAATCACTGTTTCATGTTGATAATTTTGTTTTGTGTGTAGGTTTTGTTCTGAATTTTAGAGAGATGTATATTTTACATGATTAGAGAACAGGACCTCAAATGGATAAGTCTTTTTTTATGAGTAGAAGGAAATAAAAAATTATAGTGATGGTCAAGAGTGCTATTAAGCTAGTTTCACTGTGAAAGATGTAGGGAAGAACTTCCTTATTGCTGTGTTTTCCATTTCCATGTAAATAATTATTCTCCCTCTTGCCCACTTATATAGAAATGATTAAATGAATAACATCTTGTTCTTTTATCCGTGTAAGTATCAGTGTTTTCATCCAGTGTGTTTTATGTAATTATGAAAGTCTATTATGATAGTGATCTACCTGAAAATGAAGCAGTAGTTCAGGATACCTTTGTGAGCATCTTGTTATCAAAGGCTGACAAGTTTTGTAATTCAGGTACTCTGTTTTCATAGTACAATACAATGAAAATAACAATAGAATTGTTATTGCCTTGTACATGAATATGCAGTGGTTGATCCAATTTAAAAGTTAGATTTACATTGGGAAGGTTTATGTTGGGCTTCAGTGGAAGGAAAAGAGGATTAAAGGTGTTATAGAATTTGAGAAATGTCTCTCCTTATCCCAGGGCTTGTATCTCCCAGGAACAGATAATATTTTTTATTTTCTTTTTATAGAAAAAATGGGAAAATAAAGAAAAATATTAAGGAATAGTAGCAATTACTATAATAAATATAATAATAATAGAATAAATTGTAGTATAACTGAGATGACTCATATTTGATCAGATATATCAGTGTACTTGTGAAAAAATAAGAAATTAGCTGAGTACTTAATCTAAATCTCCTTTATAGCTGCAGAATTTTTTTTCTATGAAATTTGGTTGTAATTATTTAATAGGAGCTGGAGGAATTCATGAGCTATGTAGAGGCAAATGTTTCACTTAAAGTATAAGACAAAAAGTTCATCATGTTAACACTTACAATGAATATCATAGTTTTTCTCAAACATCTAAGGTTTCTTGATTTCTGAAACCAAGCATAGTAATATAGTAGTTCCCGACCCAAATCCTCCCTCAAATCCTTAACAACCTCAAACAAAACCTCAGTAGACTAGAATTCAGTAAAGCCTTTGACACAGTATCTCACAGAATTCTCCTGGAGAATTGGCTGCTCATGGATTAGACAGGTAAACTCTTTGCTCGGTAAAAACTGGCTGGATGGCCAGGATCAGAGAGTGGTGATGAATGGAGTTAAAGCCAGCTGAACATGAGCCAGCTGTGTTGTCCAGGTGGCCAAGAAGGCCAATGGCACCTTGACTGTTATCAACAATAGTGTGGCCAGCAGAACCAGGGCAGTGATTTTCCCCCTGTACTTGGCAATGGTGAGGCCACACCTTGAGGCTTGTATTCAGTTCTGGACCCCTCACTACAAGAAAGGCCTTGATGAGCTGGCACATGGCCAGAGAAGGGCCATGGAGCTGGTGAAGGGTCTGGAGTGCAAGTCTTATGAGGAGCAGTTGAGGGAGCTGGGGTTGTTTAGTCTGGAGAAAATGTGGCTGAGGGGAGGTGTTATCACTCTTCAGGACTATGTGAAAGAAGGTTGTGCAAAGGAGGGGATGACCTCTTTGCCTAGTCAACTAGAGATAGGACAAGGAATAATGGCCTCAAGTTGTGCCAGGGGAGCTTCAGTTTCAGTGTAAGGTTAGTTTATTCTTCACTGAAAGAGTGATTCAGTATTAGGTTTGGCTGCCCAGGGAAGTAGTGGATCACTATCTCTGGAAGCATCCAGAAAACAAGTAGATGTGGCACCTTGAAATATTGTTTAGTGGACATGGTGGTGTTCAGCTGAATGTCGGACTGGATGATCTTGGAGTTTTTTCCAACCTTAATTATTCTATGAAAATTGAGATGCTGAGCAGGGAAATAGATGTGGGAACTCAGTGCTAACAATCCTAGTTATTATCACTGGATGTTCATTTGTTAGCCACCAAAATACCTTTATTGTTGTGAATTCCAGCTTTCTAGTAGAATCAAAGTTGACAAAGAAATCATGTTATAGAATGGAAAGAAATAAGCTATCACACCATGGTTTATTTAGATTTTATCCCCTTTGATAAGTTCTAGAAGACAGTTGTGTAATATTTGTTTAGAGACTGAGCATCTAAGCATTGTGAAATATATCAAAGTCCTTAGTAATTTTAACTCAGCATTGCTTTTTCTTGTTGATACTGAGATCATTCTCCCTCTAGAAAAATATAGCTTAACTGATGTTGCAACAAAGGGTTTTAGTGAAGTAATTTTTTATAAATCTCATGGAACTTACATTTGAACTAATAGGTAGTGTAGAGCTGTGATTCATTTAGAAATGCATGAAATGAAAGTGCAGTTCTCCAAGGAAAGCATACTCACTTTGAAATGGGTTAAGCTGCTATGCTTCAAGGCCTTTGAATACTCATTTCAATTTTTTGTACAAGTTACTTTTTCATAGCAAAGCATTTTGAATTAGGCTATACTTAAAAATAGAATTCTATGTTTTAGAACAAGTACGATATGTTAGTAGTAGAAGGAGTTTAAAATTTATATATTTTTAAATTGCTTACAATGAATCACATGCATTTGAGATGCCATTCTACAAGTTCTTTATGTCATGAGAGTGAAATAAAATGTTACTCTACATTAATTTACTTTTATTTTCTAGTGTCAGCAATTCATTTAGTAGTCACAAGACCCTGATTATATTTTTGCTTTAAGGGTAGATGAACTTCTAGAGCAACCCCAGGGTTCATATCTTCTAGGTGAGTGTAAGCACCTTTAAGAAATTGTGCTTCAGTAGTCTTTGACAACCTTGATGGTATCTTGCAGAAATTTCAGAAATCTTATGCATGCCTAGAACTTCTTTGTTACTCATTCGAGAAGATTCACAAACTAGATTAGGTGGTTACAGACAATTAAATGATTAACACCTTTGCAAAAGCAGCAGTTTCTCTCAAGGGCTATCCCTGCTGGGGTCACTCCTCTCCTCCCACCCTCCTCCCGCTCTGCCCTCGGGGCTCGCAGGGCTGTTCCTCATCCAGTTCCCCTCCCTCAGCCCTGGCTGCCGGGCAGCGTTTTGCCCTCCCTTGCCCAGGCTTTCCCCGGGGCTCTCGCCTGTCCTCCCGCCTGTGGCTGAGAGGCTCAGCTGTGCCCTGCCCTGGGGCCGCTGGAGCCCCTGGGACTGGAAGTGTCCTGGCAGGGCAGCCCTGGATGTTCCACACAGGGGCCACCCTGGCAGCCCTACCTTGCCAGAATCTGAGCTTTGGCAGCTGGTACCACAGCAAGTACAGAATTTCAGTTTTTCTGAAAATCCAAATAGGCTGATTCAGCTACCTCCTATCATGGCCCTGAAAGCATCACCAGCCCAGACTAACCTTGTTGAACCTCCTCTGGAGCTCCCACTGACCCATCCCAAAGCCCAAGGCAGCCCCATTGTAATCCCAGCCCTGCTCTGCCCATCCATAGGCCTATGTCCTGCCTGGCCTCAGCTTGTCCCCATCCCCACACTGGTGCCCAATGCCTGGGGCTTAGACTGTCTCAGTGCCTCCTGACTCCCCTGGTCAGGGTGGTGGGATGGGTCCTGACTGCAAGCCCTGTCCTGATGGACACAGGGGAGCCCCAGCACTCCTGGCCTCAGGGAGCTGATAACGCCTGTGATGAGGACCAAAGATAGTCAGGTCTTTGACGTACATCCTCCCCCACCATACACACCACCTCTCCCTTACAGTTGTCTCCGATTGTCGGAGGTGGGCCAACAGAAGCCTACAGAGAATGGAGAAAAATGCAAAAGGGCTGTGAAGAAGTCTCAGAGGAAGAAGTTTATCTGGAAGTTCTTTAATGGCTGCAGCTGCGAGGAGTTGCCTGGGACCCAGGTATAAGGCGCAGACTCACAAACTTCTGTAGAACTCCCCTGTCTGTACCCCAGACCACTCCTTCCTTTCCTCCCCAACTCTCCCTTCCCCCTGTATGGCTGGACATATTCCCTGTGGCCAATCCCTCCATTTCTCTTATCACTGACCCTCAGAATTTGATGTTCCTAGCAAGAATCCCACCCTTGTTCCCAATCCTTCCATATTCCCCTGTATATAAACTGACATCTTGTTTTAATAAATGTTATTTTGGGTCACCTGTGTGTGACTGTCTCCTAACAAAGTGTGCCAGCGAGGGTCTCGTCTCGGGGGAAAAACCTCCCCCCCCCCCGCGATATCCGATAGGCAGTGTGATTTGTCCTAAGATAAGAACATCAGGTGGGAATTGTAGGAGGAACTGTGGGATGCTCAGATAACTAATACATTCCAGAGATGTCAGAGATGTGATAATTGATTTACTTCAGTTCACATCAGCCTGCAAGAAGGTAAAAATCACTGCTGCAGAGGAGACTGGGCCAACTGGGATAACTGGTCTCCCAAGGTTGCAGGCAGCTTCCAGGTGGATCCCCTGTCCCTGGCAGGGACCCTTGCAGGGTACATCCAGTCTGAAAACAGGGAACACTTGCTTTTGCAGGGTGAGTAAAAGTCCTAAGATCTGGTAAAATATGAAAATAAAATCCTAAAGTAGCTCCATAAGTGCTTTATTGCTTTATAATTGTGAATTCTGTAAGGCCAAAGGTTGAAAACCTGTACACCTTTAACCAAACTTGCTTACATTATAAACCCTTTGCACCTGCTTATATTATATACTTCATTGACAATATTTAGATACAGTATTAACAATAAATTTAATCATAATTATCCACATAATCATATGGAGAGTCTTCTCACTACTACTCTGACACAGTGCCTTAGTACTAGTTTTACTATGTAAGTTCAAGAGCATCCATGGCTACATCATCAAAGCCAGAAATGTGACTACAGGGGACCAGAATGTTACCTGGTAAAACTCCTGTCATTGATTCTCAGCTATAGATGAGATCTGCTAAATTTCTTCATGAAAATCTGCATTTTCATTTTCACTTTGAAAGGCAGATATAGCTATAATCTAAGTCTTTAATATTCTTTATCATCCAATACCAGGCTGTGCCTGACACATTTCTGCATTTTTTTTCCCTGAAGGAAGCAGTGAGCTATCCAGTGAAATTCCTGTAGGATTCTCTTCTTTCTTTCTTTTTTTTTTTTTTTTTTAATTGGGAAAAATCTCCTTCAGTGCTCCCCATGGTATGTTTTGCAATAGAGATGTATTTACTTAACAGTTTTGTAATTATCAATATTTATAAGGCTAAAAGAATTACTAACACTCTGTGGGGTTCCTAATTTCCAAGTTCTTTGGATTGCTTTTCTGTAGTATTTCAACAGACTAGTGACTAAGCTGGTGTAACTAGATCCACCTGATAGGTTTTTGTAAGAAACAGAGCTGATATCAAAGCGTAATGTGGGGCGAACAACTCCCCCTTTTTAGTTCTTCTGTGTGATAAAAAGGAGTAAAACCAGAAGTGCTATTAATATGGATAGGAATAATGAAGCTTCAAGGAGGAAAACTTTATTATCCAAACACAAGCAAATGTGGTTTTCTTACCAAGTAATTAATATTTGAACAATATAAATGAGAGACAAAAAGAGTTCATTTGAATCACTCTGCCTCCCTGATTACAAACACAGCAGACAAATAGAGAAGTTAATAGCAATGTCAAGGTGCAGTAGAAAAAACATTAAGGAATATTAAGCTGTCTTTGTTCTGAGCAAATCAAAGTACAGCAAAATCATGAAGTGAAAACTCATGCTGGTACAGTATTCTTTAAGGGGTTTGAGCACTGATTTTGTATTACTACAAACAGTTCTAGATTATTTTCAGTAAACCTTAATTATTGTTTTTCTCTTAATTTTTCCTTTCTTTTTTTCCCCCCTTCCCTTCCCTTCCCTTCCCTTCCCTTCCCTTCCCTTCCCTTCCCTTCCCTTCCCTTCCCTTCCCTTCCCTTCCCTTCCCTTCCCTTCCCTTCCCTTCCCTTCCCTTCCCTTCCCTTCCCTTCCCTTCCCTTCCCTTCCCTTCCCTTCCCTTCCCTTCCCTTCCCTTCCCAAACCTCCCCAAACCTTCCCTTCTGCCTTTGTTTTCCCTTTTTCCTTCTTTTCTTTTTCACTTTCCCTTTTCTCCCTTCCCCTTTCTTTTCTTTTTGCTTTCCTTTTCCTTCTATTTTCCCTTTCTCTTTTACCTTTCTTTTCCTTTTTTCCTTTCCCTTTTCCTTTTCTTTTTTCTTTTTCTTCTTTTTCTTCTATGAACCCTTTGGAAGTTTACAACAAACTAAGAAAAGCCCACTCTATAGCCTGAGACCTTACACAGGTTTTTCAAGCTGATATCTCATATATACTATAAGCAGAAGGCAGATACTGCTAATGAAAATTAATAAATAAATTTCAATTATCCTTTTTCAGTCCAAACTAGAAGAACTGTTAGCTATTATTATTTTTTACCTTTGATATTCACTGAATCATTTTATGGTTAATTATAAATAACTATAATTAATTAACTAGAAACAAGGCCTTGTTTTTAATTCTTCCCACTAAGACTGTTCCACAGATTTAATTTTCTAAATAACAGTGATTGACTAGAGGTAAACTGATATTGCAGCACAGAACTGAACTGGGTAGTTGTTTTTTTTCTCTGAAATAGTGTGATCTCCCATTGTGTTTGGAAAGCACATACTTAGATTAAAATTAGCCATGTTTACAGAAACTGATGTTTTTGACAACTGATGGCTCTAAGTGGAAATATGCAATATTTTTGATACCATTTTTATGCAGCATTTACAGTCTTAGAATATTTCTTGTGATGAATGAGATTTTCTACTTTCTTTTCCTTTCTTTCAAAGCACAGGTGGATACAGTGGAGAGAGCAGAAGGTGATGAACAGACAAAATCCACCTCCCAGGAAGAGGATGATAGTGAGAAAGCATTATGTCTTTTTTCTATTACCTGATCTCCTTTAACGGAAAGCAAGTGGATCTGTATGAAGTATGAGAAAATAACAAAATATTAGCAAGGGGGACTTTAAACATGATCAACTGACTTGAAGTGACTTGTAGACATGCTGTCAAAAAACCACATACATCATACTAATTGTTGTTTAGCCTTGTGTTGAACAAGTAGAACATCTGTGATAGACTTGGTGGCACCATATTGAACATTCTTGAGATTTCTGCCCAGCTGTTAAAAAGATCAAAGCACAGTGGTATACCATGTCTGCTTCAATTCCTGATATGTAGGCAAAACAGCAGTTTTGGTGATCCTCTCCCATGGACCAAGTCCCGTGGTGCCTGCAACCCCACTTTTGTGCCTCTGTCCAGGTGCTGCTTCAAGAATTCCCCAGCTGTCAAGGTTATGAAAATAAATCTACTCTTGGTATTTCGTCTGTGGTGGTGTGGTTGTTCCTGGGCACACACAGAGAGTATAACCTTTTTGGCACCATAGTAGATGCTACCTCTTAGCAGAGCAAACTTCTTGGAAAGGGGTATCTTAGGCCTCGGGCATTTGTTCCAAGGGCCTCAAAAATGCTTCATCAGATTAAGGGAGGTTGTTTGTGGAGAATTGCCCATATAGTACATCTGATACAGAGGTGATATGGAGGTGTTCAGTACTGTGAAGGATAGAGAGAAGCTGGACAAGTAGAGAAGCAAAGCCTAGGTGGGTGCAGAGCTTGGTGTATAGGCAGCTCCTGGTTAAATAACAGGAAAGTTTTCGGTATTGCAATTCTAAGCATTATTCTTCTTCCTTTTTTTTTTTTTTTTTTTTTTCTCTCAATGTACTTGATAATCTGGCCTTCACTTTTCTAACAATACATTTTTTACCTCAAGATATGGCTATTTCTGCCTAGAGGGTAAATTGTTTTGGGCAGGGACTTACAGAATTCATTTGTACAGCAAATGGGCAACTTCTCTCTCAAATGAGTCTTGAAATATCACCCGGCATTTAAGATAATGGGATAATTTACTCTGACAATCTTTCTTTTATAAATTTGTTTTCTAGTGGTAAAGGACCCAGCCAAGGGCAGTACATGATCTTACATTAAAAATAGTGTTAATGTTCATCACTTATGTTCACCTTCCTTTCTGAGAAAAAGAGTACTGATGGATGCAATATACAAAAATATCATTTTCTTACTCTGTGTTTACCAACGCTGCCCCTTAATAGCTTAGAATATACATATATAGAAAATATTAGAAACATTTGAGACTGAAGCTTCAAGTCTCCCAACTTATGCTGTACGAACAACATAACAGCTTACCTCTCTAGGATAATCACCTATTGTGTCTTGTCTGTGACCTTTAAGACCAAAATTGACCTTTATACAATGCCCTTGATGATTTAAAATAAATATATTTCAGTGAGCTAAAACACTCAATTTATTCAGTCAGCTATTGAAGTTTTAAGAAAATGAAGTTGTAAGAATTGTATTATCTTCAATAGTGTGCTTTCATCTGTATTGTGAGGCACTTAACATTTGGGAGTGTAATCTGCCAATTCTGTCAAAAGAGCAGAACACAAATCCTTTGCCATTCTAGAGAGCCCAGGTAGTTCTACGGTTTACATAAAGGTCAGAAGAACTTGCAAAACAACTCATGCAGTGAGCTTCCTAAGGTTTCCTTGAAACCTCTGTCTCTGAGGGAATTCCTTGAAAAACACAGCCTTCGTGTCAATGTGCATAAATATTCCCAATATTTCATGAGCTGTCTGTGATAACATCACTTCATTAGGTATGATAAAGAGAATTGATTTTGTTTTAAAGAGAATAGCTAAACCATTTCAATCCTATAAGAGAAATGGAAATTCACAGACCGTGAAATCTTGCTACTTCAGTGGTTCTCTGTAGGAAAACTCAGCAAAGCATCTACCCCTGCTATTATGACTGCTTTGAAAAGACAACATTGCTGCATGTGTTGCTTCTTGGACTTTTTCCCTTATTTTGAATAGACTAAATATTCATCTCTTCCTCTTTTTCATCATAATTCAGATAAATACAGAAAAATGGATGTTATTTCGTAGATAATTTATGGTGTATCATAGACGACCATGTCATCCAGGAAAAAAGTGCAGGAACAATGATTTGGACTCAATTAAACTTTCTCATTTCTTTAACTTTCAACAGAGTATCCTAGAACCAGTTATTTCTGTATTAGCCCACTAAGGATTATCATGAATAGGATAAAAATAAAAACTATAAAGATATATATTAGCATGAAGACTTCTTTATTATCTCTTAAAGTATAGTTCTTTTCTGCAGGATAATGTTGAACTGCATATTGTGAAAGGAACATGCGGTGAGATCGAGTGCACTTCAAGGAAAGACAAAAAAACCAGTAAAGGTCAACCCTAAACAGACCATATGTGAAAAATGTCACCTTCGTCACTACTAGGGATGGAAATTCTGTAAAAAAATCTGCTACAGATATGCTAAGAAAGGACTTGCAACTTCTACTGACTAATTAATTTTCCTTTTCAGTTATTGTCTCGTTAAGTGATCATTAAGTACACTTGTTAAAAAGATAACATCTCATGCTTATTTCAAAAGAAGTCTGATGTCTAAAAATAGTTGTCTATTTGGGAAATTGCCAATTGTACTGATACTGACTTCTCTCAATGTCCATTCCCATGAATTGGATGATTGTTACCTCTGTGGATAGGTAGAAAGAAAAGAGATGTAATCTTTTTGGGTTTCAGTAAAGCTTTTGATTTTGTCTCTCACAGTATCCTTCTGGACAAAATGTCTAGCAAAAAAACACATCATGCTATGGGTGAGCAACTGGCTCATGGGTCAAGTACAAAGGGTTATAGTAAATGGGTTTATAATAGACCTGGTGGTCAGTCACCAGTGGAGTTCCTCAGGGTTCCATTTTAGGCCCAGTGCTCTTCGTGCTCTTCAGCTGGATGCCAGATGCTGGACTTGAAGTTATACGGAGAAAGTTTGCTGACAATAATGAACTGGGAGGAGCTGTTGAGTCCTTCGAAGGCGGGGAGGCCCTGCAGAGAGACCTCAACAAGTCAGAGGACTGGGCAATCACACACCAGTTCAACAAGGGAAAGGGCCAGATTCTGCACTTGGGATCGGGCAACCACAGATGTATGCACAGATTGCAGAATGAGATGCTAGGAAGCAGTGTCATGGAAAAGGACCTGAGGGTCCTGGTCCATGGCAGGTTGAATATGAGTCAGCAGTGCCCTGGCAGCCAAGAGGGCCAACCGTGTCCTGGGGTCATCAGGCAAAGTATTGCCAGCTACTCAAGGGAGGAGATTGTCCTGCTCTGCTCTGCTCTGCACTGGTGCGTCCTAATCTTGAATATTGTGTGCAACTGTCATTAATATGAAATTATTGTAATTGATCTAGTGTTATCAAATAATGTATAATATTGTATTATTTGTCCTATATAGTATAGTAAATACTATATAGTATTTATTGCTAATAGATATTTCTTTAAGCTATTATATTTAATCAACCAGTCTGGAATTCACCTACTTCCTACTATCATAATTAAAGTTAAATTGAATATATGCTGCCTGCAGCTGTTACACAGTTTGCTAAGTTACTGTTATATATCTTACTGTCTCTCTTGATCTTTTTTTAAAATATATTTATTATGTTACATAATATACTAAGGATTAGTAGAAAAGTAAGGTTAATTTGCTGCTTCACACCTCCACTGGTATACCTTTCCAACTGGCTTGTAAGCCACTTGTAACCTTTTTCTCTAGCAGCAACAGTCACTTGTTTTGAATATTTGATCTACTGATATAGCTGCTGTTCAGCTACAGAAAATATTGTGTTCAGATGCTGCTATTTGGCTTAAGATCATATCAAAGATAGTCACAGTTTCTTCAGTACAACATCGGTGAGCTCACATCAGGTACTTGAAGCAACAATATGAAGATATCAAAACCCTTTCATATCATTGCAGGTACACTGGCAGTATTTCCTCAGCACAGCATCCGTGTTGGCTAATACACTGCTCACCATAGGGAGGTACAACAGTTCTAAACAATCTGGGAATTTGACAAGCACTGGACATTATCTCAAAGTCTGTGTCATTATAAGATCCCAGGAGCAGAGACACAAGCTTATCCAGAGTTTTACTTTAAAAATATACAAGGCTCCAAATATTCACCCAATGAATCTTTAGAAGGGCCTGCAGTGCTTTAATACTTCGAGATAGTGTAAAGAGAAGGCACTCCACATGTTTTCTAGAAGATACTTTTACTGATAAACTTTAAGAAATAAGAGATCTTGGTAAAATTTTAAAAAGTAAGATATAGCTAAAACAAAGCATTCCACAAAGCATCAACTCAGCACATGCTAACCCACAGAACTTAGCAAAATCAAACCCATTCAGCCCCAAGTTACCTAAAATATTAGGAAAAGAGATTAAGATAAGAAGGAGGAGTATAGAAAGAGAGAAGAATAGAGAAAAAGAGCTACCACCAGAGTCAAGTGCAAGTCCAGCTTCACATGGCCAGGTGGTAGGTCTCGAGCAATGATGGGGACCATGTCTTTATGTGCTCTGGCCCCCAGTGGCCACCCCTCCCAGGCAGAACTTCAAACCCACTGGCTACTCTGGGACTCCAGAACAGGGTGAGGAGTGGTGCTCTCACTGTGCCAGCCAGTCTAAGGCTGGGTTAGGGGCTCCAGGGGGTGTAGTGTGTTGAAGCACTCCAGGGCTGGAGCAGACTCCAAGGGGCTGGGATATAAGTATGTTCCTATTGTCCAGTGACTGCCTGACAGCTGCTCCGGGGCTGCCCAAGGAGTCTCACAGGGTCTGGCATGTAGGATAAGGCATTACATCAATGAGATTCGATTTGTCCTTCCCCCCCCCCTCCCCAGACATTTGAATTGTTTCAACCTAATAATTAATATAATAATCTCAGTCTCACAGTCACCTCCTAGTCTTTCTCCAGCACTGCTGTTCTCTTCTTGTTTTTCCTGCCAGGTTTTAAATGCCTGTAGATTCTCATGATTTCTGTCCCACCCAGCTAAGTTTCTGAAATACTTTCTCTTATAGATAAATCCTTTCTATTATAAGCATTTCTACCACCTACATGAGCATGAGGATAAAGAAACAGAGATGCCTGAAGGCTTCAGAAGAGATGAATGCCAAAAGCATGAATAGCTGCCTCAGCAAATGAGTACTAGGAACCATGGTGGCAATTACAGGTTGACAGAGGCACCCACAGATCATTTTAACATAATTTTTGGATTCATGCTGTTTTAGAAGACTTTGATGTTCAACAGCAGCCACATAATTTTTACATATAGAAAGCAGCTTTTCCTGTGAGCTTGTCTTTCTGTTTCAGCACACAGACACATGAGTGAGATCACTTTCAGCAGTCAGGGATAGGTCAAAGATGTTCTGGATGACACTACCTTCAGAAAAAAAAATCTTTGACTTGGATATAAAACAAGGAAAATGTAAGATCAAATTTAAAATCTGTAGATTAAGCAAGTAGCAACATTATATAAAAGAATCCCTCTTGAAGTAAACCTCACATACAGAGAATTTTGAATTATTTAGTTGAAATCTAAGTCAGAAGATAAAGAAGAGCTTATGATGGTCTCCTTTGTGTTCACAGGACTGTCTTTTGTGAATTGATTTTTTTTTTCATTTAACTGAAGAAGCTCTAAATGCCTTTCTGCCTTCACAAATTTTTCAGAGCACTAAGTATAAAATAATGCTAACTGGTTTTGCCTTTTCACTAATACTTGTCTGAAAAAAATCTCACTGATACAACAAAATAGTAAAACCAAATCTATCCCAAATTATTAAAAGTAGAAATGCATAATTTTTTAAAACATGACTATATGTCAGATAATAGGTTTAATACAAAACTATTGTCTGGAGGGGATGCTTTACGAGGAGCAGCTGAGGTCACTTGGTCTGTGATAAGCCTAGATAAGAGGAGACTGAGGGGAGACTTCAGTCAACAAAATCCTTATAAGGGGAAGCAGAAGGGCAAATACTGATCTCTTCATTCTTGTGACCAGTAACAGGATGGAATGAAATGGCATGAAGCTCAGTTGGGGGAGGTTTAGGTTAGATATCAGGAAAAAGTTTTTCACCCAGGGAGTGGTTGATCACTGGAACAGGCTTTACAGGGAAGTGGTCACAGCACCAAGCCTGACAGAGTTCAAGGGGTGTTCAAACAATGCTCTCAGGCACATGGTGTGATTCTTGGAGTGGCCCTGTGCAGGACCAGGAGTTAGGTTTGATGATCCTGATGAGTCCCTTCAAACTCAGCATATTCTATAATTTTATGATTCTATTATTCTATTTCAAATATGTAGAATTTGATTGTTACTGTGTTTATCTGCTGCACAGAAGAGATCAAGATGCCAGGAGAAAATTTTGCATGTTTGTTTTTTTTGGGGTTTGGTTTGGTTTGGGTTTTGTTTTTCTTTTGGTTTTTTAATAGTGTAAGACAATGAAAGAGTTGGAGAAACCCAAGGGCTGACACACTTTAAGGGGTGCTGTTGACCAGAACAACAGGGAGCTAGTCTTCCTTTTTTATAGGATGTAAAACTAGAGCAGAAATACTATTGTTTCCCTAAATTATGCCCTTATTGCAGGGGAATATAATTTCATGAATCTTTTCCTTTCCTAGTGTTCCCTGAATTCTTAACATTGCTCCATCAATGCTTGCATCAGTCTTAAGGCACCTTCAGCTCACTGATAGGGAGACGGACAGAATATCAACCTAGAGAAGTAGAAAAGATCAGCATTTTCTAATGAAAAACTTGAAGGACTATATCTAGGATGTATTCACCATATCTCCTTTAATGAAAATTTTTCACAACAATTTTTATCAGAACATGGAAAAGCTAAAATAGCACTTTAATTGTGGATAATATAGAATTTTAATCAACATTGCAAAGTACACCTTTTAATATTTAAACACTTGAGTTTTTATATACTAGCTCAAATTAGACAATTTTGATCTGTTAAGATGATGGAGTTGTAACTAAGTACATGTTTTTGAGTTCATTCTCTCCCTAAAAAGCCTTTGAAGAAATGTGTGTGGAAAAGGTGGAAAAGAAATGGTTTTGTTTTCTCTCCCTTTTAGAGAGGAAAATTTCATTGGTGCTAAGCACTGGTGCAATTTCTTTTTCTGATACAATCTTTCTGTGTAATTTGGATATGCCATGTAAGGATAGATCAAAAAGTCTTCCAGCCATAGCCCATTTGGTAGAACTCAACTGCCTCCACATTCAATACAAAATTGCAAAAGTTCTTTACTTAAGGGGGTCACCACTTAACCATAAAGAAGCGTTTTTTTATCCCTTAAGGTGTAGTATAATTAAATACTAGCAGTTGTGTTAGAAGAGTCATTGCCAGTGCAATGCTGTTAAGGACCTCCAGGACCTCATGTCAAAACTACTTCCTTAGGACTTCCCAGCTCCAAACTCTAGTTCTCTTCCAGGGAGTCTCAATGACTAAGAAACTGTGGTGGGACTGTAGAAGTGCAGTGCAGTTCTCTCCACTAAATGCCAGCTACAGCTGAGTTTCTATATTTTAAGCTAGCCAACTTGAAGCCTCTGCAAATGTGACTGCTCCATAACAGCAGAGTCAGAGGCACTAATTTTTTGGCAGTGACGTATTTGACCAAGAATCCACATGGAATTTTCATGGATGTCCTTTCTTGCCTTGGGGGATAATGTAGTTGAGTAACTCAGTGCAATTGAAAGACTGAAATTACATGTGTTTATGATACTACAAAGATGACTTTCTGACCTCAATCACTAATTTTTTTTTTTTTTTCACTAATTTAATTGCTGGACTGCTTGGCAATTTTTCTTACCTTCCTGCCTTAAGAAAATAGTATTGATTGCTTGTTCAGAGGTCAGAAATGATCTTACTGTTTTTGTTGGAGTATCATAATGTAATATTTTGCCTGGAGTAGTATTGCATCATCCATTTAAATGCAACAACTTTTAAGCTTTCTTCTTCATTATTCAAAAAAATTATTCTGAAAAAACCATTAAGAATCCACGGCAACAGATATTTATACATAAAATATGCAAGCAGTACTATTTGTTCCTGAGAGGTAATCACCCATAGTTGATTACATTGCAAATAAAATCTTCGCATTTTCAAGAATAAGTCTTTTATTATGAATGCACATTATATTTCATGAGTGAGACTATTATTTCAGTTGCGTAACAAAGGAACATTCATTTTCTGGGTAGAATAGAAATGGAACAATTTTTTCTTTTCTTCATTTGTTAGAGACTGTTCTTGTGAGTTCCTCCTGTTTGCTCTGACTTTTTCCAGAGATGTTCTTTGCTATAGGATTTAAGGAGAGTAGTTGAAGGACAGACTTAAAAGGAAGAATAAAGATTACTTCAGAAGGGTTATTCTTCTGAGGAAACACAGAAGTTTCCGGCATGATTGAAGTTATTCTTTTGTGTCATATTCAACTTAATTTTACAACTAAGTTTATATTGTGGCATATCTAAAACTTCAGGTTTAGTTTGTGTATCTTGTTTTGCTAAAGTTCATAGTATCATAGAATATGCTGCCTTGGAAGAGACCCATCAGATTCATCAAATTCAACTCCTGACCCTGCACAGGACACCCCAGGAATCATACCATATGCCTGAGAGCACTGTTCAAACACTTGAATTCTAGCAGGCTTGGTGCTGTGACCACTGCACTGGGGAGCCTATTTCAGTGTTCAACTACCCTCTGGATGAAGAACCTTTTCCTGATATCTAATCTAAACCTCCCCCAACTCAGCTTCCTGTCATTTCCTTGAGTCCTGTTACTGGTCATGAGAGCAAAGAGATCAGTAGATCATAAATCAGTCTCCTCTTCTGCAGGCTGAACAAACTAAGTAACCTCAGCTGCTCCTCATACAGCTTCCCCTTCACTATCTTTGTTGCCCTCCTCTGAACACTAACAGCCTAATATCTTTCTTATATTGTGATGCCCAAAACTGCACACAATATTCAAGGTGAGGCCACACCAGCGCAGAGCAGAGCAGGACAATCCCCTCCCTTGACCATCTGGTGACACTTTGCCTGATGCGCCTCAGGACACAGTTGGCCCTCCTGGCTCCCAGGGTACTGCTGACTCATATTCAACTTGCTACTGACCAGGACCCCAGGTCCCTTTCCACAGCACTGCATTCCAGTGTCTCATTCCCCAGTCTGTACACACAACTTGCCCCATCCCAGGTGCAGAATATGGCACTTGCCCTTGTTAAACTTCATAAGGTATATTCTTATTTGGTATATGTTATATATCTGCTGTGGTTTATATCTAGCTGAAGATGCAAACATAGAATTCCATTCATGAACTATAAAAATCAAGAGGAATACTGTTTTCTGTAAAATTAAAAAAGGTATAAAGTTCAACTGAATTGTGAATGCACTTTTGATATTCCCTTAGTTGCAGCTATAACAGTGCTGTTAATTAAAACTGTAAGCTGCAGGTATTCAGTGCCGCAACTAACAGATGAATGTGTGATTAGAATCAAATGAAGGCAAATTGAATTGATTCCTCCTGGGGTAGTATGGTGTATCCAGCATACACTCCATGGTCCCAAAGCTTAGAACATTGCCTATTGCACTATATGAGACATCCCTGAAATGAGAGAAGGTTTGGCAGAGGATCAGAAAGCCACAGGGGAACTTCTAGATGTAACACTCAAAGAATGCGTGTGGTGCATCATTTCTTAGCATGCTTACAAATTCTTTTATGCCTATGACAAGAAGTGTGATGTTTTCCTCTGAAAAATCTGTCCAAAGATTTTTATTTATTTATTTATTTTTAAATGAGGGAAGAAGTGTAGGGTATTAAACCTTTGCAACAGCTCTGCTTAGTCCAGCACAAAGAAACTTTGATGGGCTGAACATACATCTTAAGTTGCTATTCACATATAGTGATTACAGTGGTTTGTGTGATGTTGGAAATATTGGTCCAGTGTAACTGCTGTCACATGATTGATGGTGAGGCTACAAAAGAAAATAATCTTCTGGATTAATCCTTGGCTGTGCAAAGAAATTAAATGTGGCCACATGGCTGATAAGACTTACATGATGGTGTCACTGTGATCTAGTTCTGTACCCAGCTAAGTATCTTATCTCCAAGCTGTGCACTGTCTTGGAGTGACTCCTTCATTTGTATTTCTCAGGTAGGGATTACCCATCTTCTACCTCCCATCTAGACAAGACACTTAGGTGGCCCATCAAGCTTATTGATTCACTGATCTAATGAGATCTAAGTCATCAGTGCAGGTCTGGAGCCAAATTCCAAGCTGACTCAATGTAGCTCCAATGTAAATTTGCTGAAGCACTGCTGGTACTTTGTATTTATGAGAGCTAGAAAACAATGATGAACATTATCATGTCAGGATTAAAACTTTGGGTATGTTCTCTGCAGCTTTGTCTTAGCAGGAAAGTGAATACAGTCATGTAGTAGTAAAAGACTTGTAAAGGAAGCAGCTTACTTAATCAGTGTGCACTGTTATCTCTATTCTTTAAAAGGTATGCCATTCAGCAGTCAACCTATGATGATTATTCAGCATGATCATGGTTCATTAATTTTCCAGTGGTTTCTTCTTTCTATAGTTAAAGAAAAGAAAAAAAGGAAAAAAAGAAAAAAGGAAAAAAGAAAAAGAGATTAAAAAAACCCTTTAACAGTTAGTGTTACGTATATTGTGATATCTAAACATCACATGGCTGAAGCACCCAACTTTTTTGCCTCAGTCTTCAATGGCAACCACTCTTCCCACATTTCCCAAGTGAATGAATAGCAGGATGGGGATGGGGGAAGAAAAGTGCTTCCCACTGTAAGAAAAGATCAGATTCATGACCCTCTGCAGATGCTGAATGTACAGAAGTCAGTGGAATCTGATGAGATGCATCTCAGAGTCCTGAGGGAATTGGTTGATGTAGTTGCCAAGCCAGTCTCTATGATACCTGAAAAGGCATGGCAGCCAGATGAAGTCCCAGGTGACTGGAAAAAAAAGAAACTTCATATTCATCATTAAAAAGAACTATCAGCTTTTCAGCCTCACCTTTGTGCCTAGGAAGTTCACGGAGAGGGACTTTAGACAAGGGCATGTAGTGACAGGACAAGGGGAAATGGCTTCAAACCAAAAGAGAGTAGATTTAAGTTAGATATTAAGAAGAAATTCTTCACTGTGAGGGTGTTGAGGTGTAAGATATTGCCCAGAGCTGTTGAGGATGCCCCATTCCTGGAATTGTTCAAGACCAGTTTGGACGAGTCATTGGGCAACCTGGTCCATTAAAAGGTGCCTCTGCCCATGGCAGGAGTGTTGAAACTAGATGATCTTTTCAGGTCCCTTCCAACCCAAGACATTCTATGATTCTATGATCTCTTTCACACCTTTTGGTAGTATTTAGATAAGCCATATGTTACTACTGTCTAACAACATTTGCTTTTTCAAGCACATAGGATTTCTATACCAATGAGTAATTTAATTAGGTAATACCCTGGTGACTGAAGGAAAGTTTAATTTTTAGTTTAGCTTTTTTTTTTTTTTGCCTCTGGCAGTTTGTTCTGAAATTAGAAGGCAGCAAATGTCAAACATACCTTCTTGCCTAATTTGTTATCCTTAAAGAGAAGTATGACTCACATTGCTATAATTTTGCCATTGAGTTTTTCTAGAATTCTTCTGACAAATGTGAAAATTATTCAATTATATGTCATGTAATTCTAATGGGTTTGATAATATAATTCTGTGTAGTATAAATGTTCTGTTGCTCTTCTATCTGTTCAATCTGCTGCTGCTCAATTGTTGTTTTATTTCTAGTACATGCTCAGCTTCTACAGGCAGATCAGGTTGGGTAAATCCATGTGCATAGCTGCTGAGAGAACTAACTGGTGTGCTGGCAAGATTGATATCTATAATCTTTGAGAGCTTGTGGAGATCCGGGATCTCCTCAATGTATGGAGGAAGGCAAACATCGCCCTCACCTTCCAAAAAAGACCAAAAGGATGATCTGGGGATCTGTAAGCTGTAAGCCTCACTTCAGCTCTTGGGAAAATCATGGAGCAAGTCCTCTTGGAGGTCTTTTCAAGGCACATGCATAAGAGGAAAGTGACTGAGAACAAACAGCATGGATTTACTAAGGGTAAATCATGTGTGACCACTGCCTTCTGAGATTTATGATGTCTTTAGCAGAAATGTTGCAGTCTGGAGGACTAGCAAACTAGGTGAGTAAAAAATTGGGTGGATAATTGGGCTCAGAGGCTAGTGGTTAATGGGTCATAGTCAATGTCTTTGACAAGTAGAGTACTACAGCGGTCTATGCTGAGACCTTTCCTGTTCAGTGTCTTCATCAATGGCCTAGAGGAGGTTGAAGAGGGCAAGTTCACCAAGTTTTCAGATAAAACCAAATTGGAAGGAAGAGACAACAGTCCTGCAGGCAATGATGCTGTCCCCAGGGAACTAGAAATGTCAAAGGAATGGGTTAGAGAAAACCTAATGAAATTCATCAAGGAGAACCACCAAGTGCTGTCCCTGTGCAGGAAGCACTGTCTAACAACATAGGCTAGAACCTGTCTAGTCAGAAGCTGCTCTACAGGAAGAGACCTTGGGACCAATCCTGGGCTATATAAAAAAGGATATATCCAAGAGATTGAAGGAAAAGATTATTGCCCTCTTTCCTTGACTGGATAATTTTGTCCTACTGCATATTTCTGGTAGAAAGAAAGGGTGTAACCTGCACTTACAGGTTCAGTCTTGTCTTTCAAACCTATGATGCAGTTTTCTTAGACTAACAACAAAACATTAGCCCTAAGACTGTTCTTGAATGGTACAGATTAATTTTTTTTTTTCAAACCAATTTAGAACAGCATCACTGAACTAGAAGTGAGTCTATTGACAAAGTTAACTTTATGGAATAGAGGACATTCACATTATCAAGGATCAGTACCATCTCCAGTAAGTGTGGCAAGGGATTTAAGAGACTAGTTTTACTGCAGACTATTAAGCTATGGTATCAGACTACTGGGAGGTGCTTCAAGACTCATAACAAATAGATGAAAGAGCTAGGAAATCTAGCTGTTGGGTTTTGTTTGGCCCAGTATCTTTTTGAAGTGTAGTGACTCTATATGTGATTTAGTGGGTTTCAGTGAAGTTAGTCCTGTCATATAGGACATTTCAAAGAGTGTTGGTGTGCTTTTTTTGCTCATGTTTATTTGTTAACTGAAAATAAAATTGCAAAGCTCTCAACAAGATGAAATTGGTGTCAGTGTCTGAGATGTCCAGCTGTGCAATGTGCCCAGACTTGCACTCTGCAGAAATTTTTTAAATAAGGATATATTTTTCTTCACTCTTTCTTTCCTATTGATTAACTTGAAAATAAATTACTTTTCAGGTGCAGTCTGTCAGTGCAGTGTGGTGAAAATGAAACTGGTGCAACCAGCACCAGACACTACTAAAATAAAAAAGAGAAATGAGTTAACAAACAGAAGTTTTTCCTTTTTTTTCTGATTTTCTAAGGCAAAACTATATGACAGAGTTCAAATAGATTTGGATAAATTTAAGGATTTTTTTTTCTATCTCCTAGGTTTACAGGAAAATAGTCAGGAGACCTATTCATGCAAAAGAAATTAGAATTAAAATATTTTTTTCAGAGAAACTGTTTTAGGCTATTTTTCTAACTCTGTATGAAAACTTAAGAGTCATTGCATGAGGACTTAGCTACAGAAACCCCACAGTTTACATTTAGTTTTTTTGCTTTGTTTTGTCAGGAATTTTACAAATAGCAAAAAAAAAAAGGGAGGCCTTTGCTTTCAGGAAGTCTGAATTCAAAGATCCCATAGGTGTTAAAAAAGATGGAAAGTATAGATGGACATTCATTAGTACAATCTTGATTCTGTGTGTGTAAGTATTAAATGCCCATAGAGAGTATATTATATCCTTTCCATCAAAATATGTTCTTTTATATGCTCAGTTCTTGTTCTTTTTAAGATGAGTTGGATGTTACCATGCTCTTCTTGTGATATCATCCATTTTCCATAATTGGAAGACTTTTTCACTATTTTGAAGAGTCCTTGTTTTCAAGTCATGAGATTTAAGCTGAATAGACGCTATCTTTAACCCTGTGCTACAATAATAACCTTGCTGCTCCTTTAGGTCACTTGCTCTGACAAGAAGCTTCTGCTTCCAGTCTCTGAAAGGTATACTGTCTTCGTCTATCTCTCTCCAGCTTCTCATTGTCCTAGAGCTGTTTCACTGCAGCACTATTTCAGATTGTTTCCCACATCTGGAAGAAAGATATCCTAAATACCCTTTGGCGTCTTTTCTTCAGAAGTATATTTTAAGAGTGGTAAGGTATGATCATCAGGTTTTAATAAGGAATACTGTAAATTCTCAGGAGGCTGTTAATAGCTTCCTTATTTTTTTAAGGGGTGCAACATCTCTGGTTCACACATGGATAAGGAAGTATAGCAAGAATAAGGAATTTTCAGTCTTGCTACCCTGTGTAAATGATAAAAAATGTTACTGTCACATGCCTATGGATGCATTTCATGGTGCCATTATCTGCAGCCACTGGAGAGCAGGCCTGTGCTGCATGACCATACTCCCCCTTATTTTCGAAGGCATTGCTGGAGACAAAAGCTTCTCCTACTTACCATATAGAGTAATGTAGAGAAGCTTCTTCCTGCATCAGAAGAATTCCCCTCTCTTTCTCGTTTAATTAACTGAAGCACTCACACCTTCTGTGTCTATTTAATAAATTTGTTGCCTACTGTTTTCGAAGAAGCAACCAATGCAGTGAAAGACAGAACAACATTTACATCTGTAAAAAAAAAATGAAAACTATAAATGTTTGAAATGTAAATACATTTTCATGATAAAATAATGTTCAAAAACCAGAACATTTAAGGAACTTAAAATCTTGGATTTTTTTTCCAAAAAACTATAGGCAGAGCTAAAATAGTATAAAATCAAAAGACTAAAGCTTAAAAAACCAGTATGCTAATCAAATGGAAAGTGCTCAAAACTGTCTCAGGTTTCATGTAAATAGATAAAAAAAATATTATGTACTTAAAAAAACTTAAGGATGAGTTCTCTTTAATCCCTTTGTTGAGTGCTTTTCTTCCACAGCCTTAGTTTTACTGTCCTCACTTGACTTGATGTTATTTTACAGTGGTATTCCATGCTGATTTTAGCAGACTTATTCTGCTTCATGCCATGGTAAATTAAACTGAAATCTGTCTTACTATGCTTCTTCATTGCAAGTAAAGCTACTAAAGAAGCAGTGGCCTTTTACAAGTTATTTTAAGTGTTTATCTATAATTTATTATCCAAGTCAGTAACTGTTTTCCAATCTGAGTGTTAATGTTTATCCGTAAAAATAAATTAGGTATGTTACATACATTATTTTCTCATACAACTATTGATCTGGTTGCATAAGATCAATATGGGCATCCATACCATGTTGCAGCTTATATTTTAAGTAAATATTTCTTCTTCATGTTTCCCTAAGTCTTCCTGTACTAAGGAAATAACTGTTTTCATTAAGCATTTGTTTGGTAGATACAAAGACAAACCACTAAATTATTTATTTGAGGCAAGTCCTACTATTTACATGTTTTTCTTTTCTGAACAGTTGTGTGCCATTGCCATTTTTGATATCCCATTCAACAGTAATAGGGAACTAAGTAAATATTTGCATCTTCTAGTAACAACCATTAATTGCATTCTAATTATACTCTTCTATCAGACTTGTGAAGAGTGTTAATGCATGCAGCTTACATTAGTACTGTTTTAACAGAAAGTTTTCACCACACAAATAAAGATTAGATGACAAAACATAGCATTTTGTTTGCTTTGCACTGGAGGACTTCTTTTGTTTAAAATTATGGCAAGGCTGAGATAAATGGGAAACCCAGTCAGAATGATTCCACAAGAGAGACTGAACAAATAATAGATTTCATAAAAAGAGTCACATTTATGAGAATATAATATGAGATAAAATAGAATGTCATGTATGCATAGATATACTGTATACTTGTGCATGCTGTATACTTCAAGCACGTAAATTAGGTGCTGCTAAATGATATCTGTCAAGATGCACTCAGTCTCCACATAGAACACCAGACAATGTTCCTCATTGGGGTGAATGTGTCACTGTATTAATTTTATTTAATCCATCCCAATTCTCATGGGTCAGACAATAAAAGTAAGACCTATTCACCATTTGCATAAGTGCAGTGACTCCTTCCATGAAACTGTAGTAATTGTAAGTCTCAGGTTTGCATTTTCCACCACAGGAGTTTACACTGGACTCTGATGACTGTTGTCATCAGGGCATATGCTCACTTCAAGCAAGACATTAGATTATGCTGCCAATGCACATACCCGCATTTTGCATAGATTGGAGGTGTGGAGCAGAATGGGGACAAAAGTCTTACAATAATAGGACATAACTTATATTAGAAAAAAATCTTTACAGAAAGGGTGGGTAAGAATTGGAACAAGCTGGCCTGTGAAGTGGTAGAATCACTATCACTGGAAGTGTTCAAAAAAGGTGGAGGTGGCACTCAAGGATAGGATTTAGTAGTGGGGAACACAATGGTGCTAGTTTAACAGATGGACTCAGTGGTCTTAGAGGTCTTTTCTGACCTTAAAGATTTTATGATTTTATGAAATGTATGTCCAAAGGATCTATTAAAAATCTAAAATTACAGTAAATGGTATCACTTTGCTTGAAGACAGCATGATTTATCAAATATACTTCACTTGAAATTGGTTTAGACTAGAGTTTGGTAGTTAAAAATTAGAAAAAATTTTACTGTCTGCTTTTATTAAAGAGTCCTAAAATGAGTTTTCCCCTTTTGATTCTTTTATTTAAAGTTAATTTTAAATTAATAGTGAAATAAAGCCCACAATAATAATAATAGGATTCATAATAGGACAACTGACACTATTTCAGTTTAATTGGTCTTTTTTCTTCTTTAGTTGGTTAGCTTTTTACTGGATTTAGAGACTAAAATGAACCAAATTATTTTTTCATTTTCTCTATAGTCTTTGTAACACGATCCTTTGAAATTGTAATGCATAGTTGTAAATAGCTTTCATGTGAGCCTCTTAGAAAAATGTTATATTCATCATAGCTTGAATTAATATGAATATAATCCTTATTAAACTGTAAAGAAATCATGACTCCTTGATGTAAAATGAAATGAAAAAGAAGGTCTTAACAAGATTTTCAAACTTTTCCAGTTTACTTCTGTGTCATATTAAATATTAAATTTTGTTTTCCTTTTCAATAAAATTTTGGAATTTGAGATTCCAATAGTTACCAAAGGATCACTATTTTTTTGCATGGATGACTAGGTATGTTTTGGTTCCCCCCAGCAAACCAGCAAAACAACTATGGCTTCTAGCCCCCCTTTTTTTTTTCTTTTTTTTTGGAAGCGCTAGTGTTTGGGCACATCTAGAGTAGCAGATAAAATAGAGCAAGGTTCTGAACATGAGCCAGCAGTGTGCCCAGGTGGTCAAGAAGGCCAATGGCATCCTGGCATGGATTAGGAACAGTGTGTCCAGCAGGACAAGGGAAGTGATCCTTCCTCTGTACTCAGTGCTGGTGAGGCCACACCTTGAATATTGTGTCCAGTTCTGGGCCCCTCAGTTCAGGAAGGTTATTGAGGTGCTGGAGCAGGTCTAGAGAAGAGCAAGCAGGCTGCTGAAGGGATTCAAGCACAAGTCCTCTGAGGAGAGGCTGAGGGAGCTGGGGTTGTTTAGCCTGGAGAAGAGGAAGCTCAGGGGAGACCTCATCACTCTCTACAACTCCCTGAAAGGAGGGTGTAGCCAGGTGGGGGTTGGTCTCTTCTCCCAGGCAACCAGCGGTAGGATAAGAGGGCATGGTCTTAAGCTCTCCTGGGGGTGTGGGTGGAGGGCAGGGGGTTAGGTTAGACATTAGGAAGAAATTCTTTACAGAGAGGGTAATCAGATATTGGAATGGCCTGCCAAGGGAAGTGGTGGATTCTCTGTCCCTGGAGGTATTTAAGATGAGACTGGAAGAGGCACTTAGTGCCATGGTCTAGTAACCATGGCGGTGTTGGATCAAGGGTTGGACTTGATGATCTCAGAGGTCCTTTCCAACCCATCTGATTCTGTGATTCTATGACTCTATGTTAAAGACAGTTAAATCTTGCATGGACTTTTCCCAATTTTCCTGTCCAGAAATGTCATTAACACAAAGCCTACATACATTTTATATTGTTGGTTTGTAGTTTGATTTTTTTTTTCCTGGCCATCTGAATTTGCAACAGCCCTGGACCTACTGTATGTTTAACCTGACTGGGAGTCTGACTTCCTGTCGTGGTTTAACCCCAGCCAGAAGCCGAGCCCCACACAGCTGCTTGCTTAATCCCATAGCGGTGGGATCAGGGAGAGAATTGGAAGGGTAAAAGCTGGAAAATTCCTGGGTGACTTGGGAAGACAAATGCCATCACTCTAAATGTCCCTCTTTCTTCCTTCTCCCCCCCAGTTTATATACTGAGCATGATGTCATATTGCATGGAATATCCATTTGGTTAGTTTGGGTCACCTGTCCCATCTGTGTCTCCTCCCAGTCTCCCATGCATCCCCAAATTCCTTGCCAGCCTAGTAGTACAAAAAGATGAAAAAGCCTTGACTCTATGTAAGCACTGCTCAGCAATAACAAAAGCATCTCTACTATCATCACTGTGCACAGCCCTGTGCCAGACACTGTGAAAAATTAACTCTATCCTGGCCCAAACCAGCCCACCTGTACAATAATTTCAGTATTAAAGGATTTGCTTAGACAAACTGTACCTGCAGTAATCAGTTGCACAGTACTTTCAGATGAAATTTATATGTACATGGCATTTCTATGAAAAGCAGATCTGTAGAGACAATAATGGGACAATCGCAAGATAGTCCATATAGGAGAAAACTTAGTCTGGATTTTCTCAGTCAGTCTTAGAGTCAGATGATTTTGACGTATTTATAGGATTAGATTTAGAAGACAGTCTTATTAATATATAAAACCTTTGATTTCTGTTTATTAAACATATGAATTTATAGGTATTTATATTTATATCTATATTTATAGTTATATCTACATTTGTATTTATATTTATATTTATTTTATTTAGTAAAATTGAAAAATGGGACAAATCTAGACTTAGCATACATGTTCACACTACGTATTCTCTCATTCATATTAATGGATAAAGTGAAGACTGTTCTTTTCATCTCAAACCTGGAGTATTAATAAGCAAAATGTTTACAGTTTTTTAATTTTGATAATTATAATAAAGATTTACCTATAGTGAAAAATGAAGAGCAGGTAACCCCTAGGATTTCATAAAAAAGCTAAACTTTAGAAAAAGTACATGCATTTCTTGATGTTTGACATCAGAATTGTGTGGAAGCAAATGCATGCATACATATGCAAGGGCTAAGTCTTTGTAATGGGTGACATTTCCGAATGTACGTAAAAGAACAAGTACTAGTGGTTTGAATCACATGATTTTTCTTTGTTTTCATATGCCTTACAGGTGGTTGTAGCTTAATTCATAAAACCTACAGAAACTGGAGCATTAGAAAACATCTTTAGAGAAATATTTATGAGCTATAAAGCAACACATATATTTAAGTAACAAAAGGCTCTTCTATTTCATAATGGAGAATGAACTGGATTATTTTATTAATATAGGTAAGCATGGTGCGTTGAAGAAAACTACTTACTGAGAAATAAATGGTTTTATTCTAATACTTGCACACAGCGTTAGGTTCCCTGTGATGAGAGTGCGATTGAGAGATCTCCATAAGGTACAAATAATTAGATTTGTATGGCATGAGCAAACATTTTATTTCATGAGGTATTGCTGGAACATCATTCTATTTAATGAAGGTATGAAAAGTAAGTGGTCTTGCATTCTGCATATTCTGTCTACTTTAGGTTACTTAGAAAATACTAAGGTGAGTCAGCAAAGCATAAGGAGTGCATTATGATCAAAATACTTTGTTGCTTCAATGCATATTTAATGTACTTATTTTAATGTTTGTCCACCTTTTAAACATAACATACGTTGAGTAAATTATTGAAATAAAATTATTTTTGAAGGGTTGGTATAAACATAGACATTCTTGGACTACCTCTGGAGGGGTGTTGGCTAGCTGTCTTTGTCAAAGGATTGAGAGTAAAATGAGTTGCACTAATACCTGCAATTATATGTATACAGGGATACATGCATACAGACCTTTCTCATGCCTAGCCAGGCTGTTAAAAAAAAAGAAACAAAAAAACCCCAAAGCAGACCTTTGCTTCTCGTATTATTGAAAAGAATAGAAACAGAAACCTTTTAGAGAAACATATGTGCTATTACTGATTATGTCTTTCATTGGAATCACCACTGTAATAAGTGGTATATATCTACTCTCTTATAATAATGCCTAAACATTCTATGGGACTACTTGAACTAAACCCAAAGAATTTCTATATTATTCAGTGATGTGCAGTTATGGTAGAGGCAAATTCCCAGTTGAAGGAGATCACCACTTGATTTTGCAGTGAGTATCTTTTTCTTTTATATGAGTCACATGACTCTTGTTAACCAGTCTAGCTACCCAAGTGTAAGGTTTGAATCTAACAAATTAGAAAGATACTGTTGCAGTATGGTTTGAGGATATAAAAGAATGCAGAAGTTTGTAATGTTCTTAAAGTGACCACTTTTCCAAGATGGTGATTGTGACTCTTTGTGTAACCCTTCTTCTTCCCAAAATACCTCGCTGTATCCTTGGAATGTCTGAGAGAGAACTGGAAACTCATCTATTGGTTGTTAACCCTTTGTCATCATTGGTTGTTTGTAAGATGTCCTGTGCTCTCAGTGGTTACTTTGTAATTCCCCCAAGACCTACTTAAGCTGTTGTCAGATCAATAAACTCTTTCTCTGCCTGCATCCCTCCTGCCTGACTGACGGCCCCGTGTCCCCTCTGCAGTAGGCCATGAGGCGCCGCGGGGTGGGGTACCAAGTCGAGAGCACCGCTCCCCCTTGGGGCAGGGGTAAAAGGAAAGCCTCCTGCTCCGGGGATCCCCCTCCCTATCCACCTCAGCGTTCGTCAAGATACAATATTTTTCATATTTTTGTTTAAAGCTGTTGTCACTGGAATACTTTAAAGGCATAGTTCCAAGGTTATATCAACTGTGTGTGTCAGCTTTGGTTGTCCATTCCTTATAATCTTGCTTTTAATACCTTCATAAGACAGGTTTCATGAATTTACATAAATATTTTTATTCTGGCAAAGGCAGAACATATGCAATTCCATATAATGATTTATAGATGGTGACTATAATTTAACTATTCTGATTATATAACTAACTGTCTATAGCTTCCTATAAAGGAAGGATTTTAAAAAACATTTTCTTTTTATTATACCTGTCATTCCTTCTGGGACCATGTGGTCCACAGGATAAATAAAAACATTCTAGGTAGAAAAATTCTATCAGATAATTCAGCTGTTACATAAGAGCTAATATATAATAAAGAGAGGAATGCTGATAAAATGAATATATATCCAAGCGAGAAATTATTAAGCATTCATAAATCAGGCAAAGGCATATCTGGTCCTGAAATGATAAGGACAATTAAATCTTTTCCATTACAAAGTAAAATTACAAAGGAAAATTTAGCTTTTATACTGTTTTCCAGAACAGGCTTAATATTACTACTTTATTAAAAAAACTATGAAAAGGTAGAAACCTGGAATACATGCAGAGGTAAAGAGCTGGTATCTAAATGCTGCATGCAGTAAGTTCTACAGCTGGTTCTGAGTCAAGGTTAACCTACAATGTACCCCTGAATTTTTAGACAGGCTGAAGAATACATATACATTTCAATAAATAATACTAAAAAGCTAAAAGATGACTTGAGATAGTAAGCAGTCACTTTTTAACCTTAAAATTTTGCCAATAATAGTAAAAATTTTTGTATCTTAATACTGTAAATTTGCTACATAGGCAGAAAAAATTTACAAGCCAGGATGTAAGGCATCTTCTTAAGGATATGATTATGTAATTAGTGTCTGAGATATTTGACAACAAAATTTAAATTACTTTAACTGTGGTGCTTACTAAATTGTGAAATGTTTTTGAAAGATCTATTTCAATTTTACTATTTTTTCACTAGGACCTCGCATTTTAAAATTTTTATATAACCACAGATAGCCCTTTACTCATTTTGCTTACCAACCTAATCTCTTAGTCACATTTCCAGTTACATGTAGAATTCAATATTGATTATAAACATCTCAAATTTAATGTACATTGAATAATAATGTTAAAATATTCTTTTAAAACTTTCCCCTTCATATACTTATTTCAGTCAACGATATACAGAAAGTTGCTTCTCCAAAAAACAATAATTAACCAAATCATTATATTATATATAAAATAAAATATAAAAGTTTAACATAATTTTAATTTCACTGGCAGATTTTGCAACAAGTCATGACTAAGTATTGTAGGAGTAGCCAAGAAGAATCTGTTATGTGTATGGACTTGAGATCACCAAACATTAGTAAAATCACCAAAATTAGTAAAATCATTTTCAGTGCCAATTTTCAGGGTGTTGACTTTGTCAAGAGCAAATGTAACCTTTTTTAAATTATAATAGAAAGAATATGTATATTATAGATATAATGCTTACATTATATACAGAAAGAATAGTAAAACATCTGAGATTTAACATACGTTATATTGTAGAACATAGATAAAAGTACCTTTATTATCATTTCAGACCTGAAAGACTGGATAGATGAAGTACATAGATACAGTGTGTGATCATGAACTCTATATATTATAGAAAAAGACCTCTAACTTCTTTTTCTCAACATCAAGATTTTTTTTCAAGTGAAGATTTTTTGAACATAAATATTATTTAGCAGACTTCATTGCAATTCACTTCTAATGAATCACACTTTCAGGTTCTTAGTTGGTCTCTCTCCTTCACAACATCTACCTTTAGCAGCTAGAAGTGAATGCCAGTCTCTTTGCTCTCTCTATCATGACTGACCATAGCATTTAATTTTTTATGTGAATCGTGTGACCCTTTTCTAAGTTTTTGCAAGACTACATACACTGCATCATTAGATAGTAGCTTGAGTTAATTTGCATGCCATTCTTCTACAGGAGCGATGCTAATCTTCTCTTCATTGTTCCAGTTTTAGTATATGTGCAGCCAAAGTGAGCACATGGGATTATTTCAGTTGGTTAGAGTGCCAGGGCCATGGGTTTGATCCCCATACAGGCCATCCACTTAAAAGTTGGACTTGATGATCCTTGTGAGTCCCTTCCAACTCTGTAAAGGGACACAATCTGTGAATAATCCTTGAAGCTTCTGAGTAGATACAGCTGGCCTGGAGACATCTGATTGACAGTCCAGCACTTTATACTATAAATAAAGCACCTATGTTTTAGTATCATCACAGCTTGAACATGCTCAGGTCCAATCTCAATCGGACAAGTTGAAAAATACACCTGGAAACTTTCTATTAAGCAGTCCCTTATTCTCCATTAATTTGAAAAATTTCTTCAAAATTAGAACTAGAATTAAAAGCATGAAAGATTTCCCTGAAAATTTCTGTTTACCTCAAACTGAAGTTTATTGACGTCAGGCCTTCTTTATTTTGTTTTCATCTTATTTGTGAACGAATGAATGCTGTGATCCAGTAGTCCTTGCCCCCTCACTGAGCTCTGCTGAGCTCCAGTAGCCTATGACAGCTACCAGATAACCAGTCATATATTGCTTGTTGTCCTTCTCATGGAAAGTTAATTTTTATAAGCTACTTAGTTCTTTTCTTCCTAAACCACAAGGCTGTCATACTCCAGCAGAATCAGTCACATCAGCACAGTTTTGTAGTTCATACTTAATGTAAAAATTAAGGATTGCATAACAAAACACGATATATGCTTCATCTTTGTTGCATCCGTTTTTCTATAAAATGATTTGTGCAACATTTGTAACACACTTAGTCTTTTATTCCTACACATGTCACAAGATTGAAAGAAAAAACATTCATATGTCACGAGAAAAAAAATCATCAGCCAACCAACCCACTCACCCCTCAAACCCCTCTCCCTCGACCTGCTGTTTTAGCTAGTGAGACTGAAAACTTTTTTAAAATGTCACAGTGGAGTGAAAAGTTCCCTTACTGCAGAGGGGTTGCTGGCACTGCATAAGACTTTGTGTCTATCTTGTGCATGGGGAAGAATACAATAGTGCTGAATCAAGGTGCTCTTTAATGTATTGACAGTGGAAGTTTTTGATCTTTGCATTAACTGTCAAGATTTTTTTTTTTTTTTTAAAGCTTACTCAGTTAAAGCCCCAAAAGCAATGTCTTCCTTTCGTCTTGCCTTCTTCAAAACAACTACACTTGGCTTGTGTTATATGAAAATCCATAACGGGACTCCATAGCATAACCAAAACTATTTTAGAAAAGATTCTACCATTGGGGATCAACTTCAGCAGTGTTTTTCTGTTAGTAATTCATACATTTTACAACAGGCAATTGTTTGTTAAGTTTGTTTGCTTACCAGAAAGACTAACATTCCTTAAAGCTATTCCATTTCCCTTGTCTTTTATTTTTGTATTACTACTATTGCACCTTAAGCCCAATGGTTTCTGTCGTAATTATAATCACTAGGTAAAATATGGTTATTCCAAGTATGTTTGATGAAGTCAAGGGATAGAATGAAGACATGCATTCAAAGAAATGCAAAGTAATAAATTAAAATTAACAAACTTGGAAACTTTATTTTTTACAGTCTGAGAAAAGTAAGCCCAAGGCACACATTTTTAATTTATAAAATTCATTGAGGTAGGAAAGACATTCAGCATGATTTCTCTCCTGACGCTACGTAATCTCCAGGTGCTCAACCCCCTTCAAACTACAACTCCAAGGCTGCCAGTATGCCATATGCCCTAGGCTTGGAAATATCTGAGTAAATTGGGCATACTCTAGAGATGAGCTTGCACATCAAGTTAACTGTAGGGTTTCATTATTTATTTGTGCCTAACTTGTCTTTGCTCAATTGCTTCCCATGCCTGCAGCCTTTGCTTCAGTTCTGCAAAGCTGACGTACTTATCTATGGCTTTTTAAAATATATATAATTTAACCAGGAGAGGGAAAAAGTAATTTAGGAATTAGTCCCTGGTTTCTAATATTCTCAAAAGACAACTGTGCAAAATGTCAGAGAGATGTTGCAGTGTGTTTTCTGCCTAAAACTATGGAGGAGAATGACAAGAAAATAGTGCTCGAACACATAGAGTTCTCATGTGACTGATGTACAAAAAGATTTGATCTCTTGCCTTTTGTCAGGGGATGTAGTCATAGGAAGCACTTCTGTAGGACTGAACATAAGGTTTAGGAGTTCAAATAAAAATATTTGGACTTGGTAGAAATACAGGTTCAGATTGAAACTGTTTTAAGTGCCAAATCATGTGAAAATAAAATCATATGCATTCTCCTTTTCAGCAAAAAAACCTGGGGGTTCATCTGTGGTCTAAGGTGCAGCTTAGTGAGGTGCTCAGAACCCTCAAATAAACCTTTGACTAGGCAGCTCATCAGACTCACATGGCTAAAGCATGCCACCTTCTCTAACTAGCAGCACACCACTGATATTTTCAGCATCATATATTTGCTGGCTGACAGATGAAGAAGTTCACAGAAGTACATAAGCAACGGTATGAATATGCCCAACAGTAGAGTTAGAAAAAGTGGGATTCCCTACACTATTATCTTACTCCATGTTTACTCAAGTAAACAAGGAATACCCTCCTATCTTGACTTTTTATGTCAGAGCACAAATACCCACAGGAAAAAGATAGGGAAGGAAAGAAAGGGATGGGAAAAGACTCAGTAGGCATTACTGACTTATGTCTTAAGAGATGGTCTTAAAATTCTGTTCAAAATATACCTCATTCCTATCCCTAGGTCTACACATTTAATTCATTTTGGAAGTGGTAGGAAGTGGGAAGATTGCTCTTTCCACAAAGCTGCTTGCTTTCAATTCAGCTATATATAGTTATGTTTAGCAGAAGTATTTCTTTTCTTTGGCTTTTGAGGCGCCAATCTATATTTTTCTAATTTGAACTTTTCTAATTTGAATTTTTTTAAATTCATTTTTATTTGTTCTAGAATTTCTTTTATTTTGTTAGGATTTTTTCTATTTGTTATCCATGCTTAATTTGTAAATGTCTCCAACTTAATAACTGAGCTGCTAGAAGGCGCTTACTGCCCAATTCCAGTAAAAAACAGTGGCCTGTTAAGAGGCCTTACTAAAGGAATACAAAGATAAAAAAACACACAGTCTGCTCATTATTGATACATTAGGACAAACTACTAAAAAATTTCATACCATAAGCAGAAAAAAAATTGAAACAACTTAAAGTCATTCAAAGATATCGTTGGAGACTTTAATCATTTTGTCCCTGATTGCTGTGAACCTTCTCTTGTGGTTGGCCAGATCCTATTGAAGCAGAGAATGTAGTTCCTGGAGGGTAACATGTTTCCTCTTTGCTCAGGAGTGCAGACTGCGCATACACCATCCAAGCTTCAAAAACAGAGAACAGAACCAGGAGTAACTTCCTGCTCCAAACACATTTCAAATGTTAAAAACTCATAGCTTAGCAGACATGTCTCAGGTAGTATAGCAACATAAGCATCCAATAGCCCTATCCCAACAGTTGTTTTGCCTCTAGCAAACTGCCTAGTTACGGCTTCGTAGAAATAAGGGCTTGTGACCGCACCTTGTGGTAGCTACCCATTCCTTTATTGTTGATTTCCCTAACACTGTCATTAGAAGATCTGTGTAAGTTTTTTGTTTAGATAGATCTGCTTCTTCACACAGAAATTGTGTGATCATTGTGTGCTTGCAGAAATAGTATATCCTTCTACCCCATGCCAGCTTTTCTAGCTGAGAAATACCACTTTGAAGCAGCTGCTAGAAAGGGAGAGCAGTGGGAATCTACATCACAGGAAACTTACTATACATGCTTTTGCTTCCACAGCAGTAAGCCTGGCAGTTTGTGGCTGTGACCTTGCTGGATGTATTAACTTTCCCTTGACCTCCATCCCAGAAGCCCAGAAGCAACCAAACCCTCTCACGCTGTTTTCCATTTCCTTTATGCTACTATGACCACTCCAAACTGAGCAGTACAGCTTTGAAAGGACTCAGGGCTTGTGACTGGAATTTCAGAGGACAAAAATATATCAAGTACAAACTCATTAGCAGAAAACTTCCCCCCTCATTGCCTGTATAGCCACACCTTGGAAATAGGACTTGAAACTGAACACATTTCACAAGGGCTACATGATGCTATAGAAATAGGGAGAGAGAAAGGTCTGAGTTTGGGATTGTTTCAAGTGATTTTGCATCCATACTAAACGATTAGGAGAGACAAGCTTTTTTATTAAGGCCCCTATTAATCTACATTTAGTAATGACTTATGATTGAAGTAGAGTTATTTAAATTAGGAGGTATTAGTTTCTGGTCCTTCCCATAATTTTCAGATACTTAAAGAGACTGAGTCCTGGAGAAAATTTTGTGAAAACATCTTTGCCTTCTAGAGCATCCTAAATTTAAATTGGGGGGGGGGGGGGGGGGAGGGAGGAATTATATAATGGTACCTTTATGAAAAGTATGCAAAGGTTTTTTTGCATTATAAGACCTAGATATACTTCTATCCTTACTGCAGTCCTAGCATTAGGTGGAGGAATGAAAGACAAGATGTGCGCAGATCTTCCCCACAAAAAACACATACACAAATAACAAAAGCAAAACCCAAGAAGATTTATAAACCTAATTAGTTTCAAAAAAAAAAAATATTTCTGAGCATAACTAGATTTCATCCTCCATACACATCGTGTTTTTAAATTTCAACCCTTTTACAAATAATTTCGAAGTAGGCGTATGTAGGAGTAAAATAAGTTTGCATTTGACTGCATATGCCTAGCAGCAGCAGAAAATTTAGTTTAACTGATCTGTTAATTACCTGCAAAATAATAAAACTAATGCATTTGAAATACAAATTCTCCAAAATTGTCTTCTGGGATTTAGGCCAGTTATAGGCTCATTAACATTTTTCCTCAGTCTCATAAGATTAGGGTGAAAAGTAAGAAGAAGAAATCAGTAAAACCAAAAGTTTCTCAGCCATATTTTTTTTGTTTTGGACTTGTTCTGGACTTGTTCTGGACTTGTTCTGTCAAATTATTAATAATTCTCTGCCTTCTTGCTCCCTTCCTCCCTGTTTCTTCAGTAAGTCTAATAATTGGATATTATTTCTGTGGGAAGTCTAATGATGACAGAAATTAGCTACAAAATCACTTAGACCTCATGCAGCAAATACCATGTTGCAACCATTCTTTCCAGTGGAATAGCTGAAAAATTTTGTAAAGTTTCTAATAAAAAATCATGAATTTTCCAGTATATGTGCAACTGGGAGGAGGAGGAGGTTATAAAGCAAACATTTGATAAAAACCACAAACTATAAAAAGCCATAAAAAAAAAAAAGTTTAACTTAGTAGTACTATTTTAGAACTAGTTTTTAGTTTACTTTCGTTGTGTTGTCAATTTGCAGCAACCGTGTGCCACTTCAAAAGTACTTGTCTTATTTGCTTAAGCTGACTTGCTAGCTATCTGTAGGCAGTGCCTGCCAGGAACAAACTATTTTCACATAATTTGATTTCACTTTCTTAATACAGCATAATATGTTATTTCCCTTTGCAAGTAAAATTCATTTAAAATACATTTAAAATTTAGGTCTGCTCAAAGAACAGTTAACTTTAAAGGACTTTTGATGCCCCAAAATTTTTAATTTGCATAGCAGTTCTCTCTATACTTCTGTGGTACAAAATATGATCTTTCTAAGGAGATAATCCCCAATAGATTTGCAAAATCAAACCTGTAGCAGAACATTGTCTTTTCCTGAACATGATATATGAAAAGAAAAAAAAAAAAAAAAGAAAAGAAACACAATTAAAATTTGAAAATAAATTTCATCCTGTGTCACAGAATACTTCAGGTGGCAGCTTAGTAGCTGACAACACAGTGTGCAAATAAGTGATTTACTTCACAAAGATCTGCAAAAAAGAAATATACCTCAGCTGAAGTTTGAAATCTCCCCCCATTTTTATCTTTGAAAACACAGTGAGGTTCAGATTTTGCTTACTTACTGGAAGTAAACACCATTAAAATCACAATTTCATCACTTTCTCCATTTGGAATCAAAGGTAAAAGGTTTTTTAACATTTGATTTTTTAATTTTTGTAGATCTTAGAAGTAGTTATGTAGTAAATGTAGATTTTAAAGTAGAAGCATATTATCCCTTTACCCTTTAACACACCAGCTACACGTAGTAAACCCTGTTACCCATTCCCATATCAATTCTCCTAAATTCCACTGGCCTGTTTAGTCTCTTTCTCAAGGTAGAATTGTAGAGAACACCCTAACCCTAAGGAAGAAGATATAGCCATAGACGCAACAACCTTCAGTTCTAGGACTCTGGAAGGCCACCAAGAACATTACATGATCTGAAGAAGATGAAGAAGAAGGGGGTCCCAAAATGCCCCCAGACCCACTTCCCAAGAGGCATGGCAGGGGCAGGTGGCTGGACGGGGATTGGGTGAAAATCATTATAAAAACTGTGAACATCTGTGAACATTTGGGAGTGTGTGTTGGGGGGTATTCCTGGGGGCTCATTAAAGCCTTTGTATCCTTATCTTATATCCTACCTAATTTGGCTTGGAGTCTTTTTTTCCTCACAGCCATTTAGGCAACACTTTAAAAAAGCAAAGTTGGCTATTAATTAGGTTCCAGACGTAGAGCAACAGGATCTGTAGAGAGTGATATCAGTATATGATTTCCACTTCTGTTTCCTCAGATATTTTTTTTACTGAATAATTCACTCTTAAATCTCTTTGCCTGAAAAGTGCTCTTGTTGGTATTTTTAAGTCCACTGAATTCAAGTCATGACTGACAGAACCCATAGGGATAGACATGTACTTATGAACATAGTATAAAGAATAAAAATAATGCATGGGTATATTGCTGTAGACAGAATAAAATCTCGCCTAATCTTGGCCATTCTTAACTAAAATAAAATTCAGTCATTTAAAGGAAACAAAGGCTTGCCTGTGTCTCATATCTTTTGCTTTTCAGAAGCAGAAGAATTTAAATACTGGAAAGGAATAGCTCCTGCTCTGTGAGTAAGCACTTCTCTTTACTGAACACACAGGAAAGTCAATCAGAATGGCAAACCTGATTAGTTTAACAGCATTAGTCCCTTATTTGGAAATTTGGGGAGTTAATAAAGATAAATTAAAACTACTTTATTCTTAAATAGGTGTCCACACAAAGATTTAGTGCAGATAACCAGTCAATTTTAAATTCACACCCCAATTTAATTTGTTTTGTTGTTATTGAGTGTCCCTGAAAATAACAGTCAAGAACCTGATCTTCTGGTGTTTTCAGCTTACAGTGAAACAAGACTTTTAGGTAGAAATCTTGGTGCATGTTATTTGGGCTGAGATCTGACTATTAAACTTTTGAGAGTCAAACCTTCTTATCATGTTTGAAAACAAAACACACACAAAAAAGCAAAACAAACCTTTCTAATGTTATAAGAGATAATTTGAGACCATCTGAATGAGTAGGCTTACCTTTTTTTGTTTGCTTTGCTTTGTTATTTAAATCAGATTTTCTTTTAACTGCATAGAAAATCAATAGTGGCCTTTTTAGAGAGACCCTGCATGTTTACCACTCACTTGAACTCTATAGGTTTCACACTAGAAATGAAATTTGGATTGTTAGGAAAATTTAAAGTTGAGAGTTCAAAATTTGCAGAAATATTCCTTTGCATATGTCAATTATTTCATTTAGAAGTAACTGTTCTCATTATGATTTCTTATGTGCCATTTCCCTCCTTTTAGAAGATTGATATTTCAATTAGATGGTGTAAAAATAAACAATAAATAATATTTTCACATGGGACACAATCTTTTACTTACTAGTTTGAGAACTCGAGGACATATAAAGGTAATCTGCCAAACTTGGAGATGTAACTAAATCTAAAACTAAGTTTCTTTCTTAGTTTTATAAATATGCTGTAATTTAGTCATTTAAATATATAAGTAGGAGACTGAGGTTTATGTATATCTAGCTCACAATTTGATACAGAATACATAACACTAAATTCAGCAAGTTTTTCATGCTCTAATTACCATCTTGGGTCTTCTGTAATGTAGGACTGGATTTCTGTTTCAGATAGCAAAGAAATGATTGCATCATTATGGCAGAGGTGATTCTAGAAGACACATGGACCAGCAAGAAGATGGAAGGAGTGTAAGGAGGTTGTGCTATCAGGAAATAGTTTCATATCAGGAAAACAATTTGGAATAAAGCCTTATAAATTATGCCTCAGAAATAAGACCTTTAATTATTAGTGCATAAAAAAGCATATGATATTTTCAACAACTTTAAGGATCTTTGGGATTGAGGTAGGATTAGAAAAGTGAAAGAAAGATGAGAGAAATAAGACTAATTAAAGGCAGCCTTGTATCATACCTGTTTTTATATATCTCCAAACTTGCATCAAGTTAACAACAGGTAGCATAAGTGAAGATATCATCTCTACACTGCTATGGAAAATTAACACATTTGGTCATTTATTCTTTGGTCAAAACGAGAAAACATGGAAACTTTTAAAGAAAACTCAAGCCATTCTTTAAAAACTGTGTTAAAGAAAAAACAAGAGTAACTAATTTAACAAAATATTCTCTACTAAGGAATATAATTTTATTTAAAGGCAAAGTACCATAATAATTTACAATTATTAAACAAAAATACTAATTTATCTGAAATCAAATTCTCAAATTTATATCATTACTACGGAAGATGTTTGTGAAGAACTGGAGGAAATCTTATAATACAACACTTTGAATGCAGTGAAAGACTCCTAGGGAAATAATTCTTGAAAATAGAAATGCTTCACCTGAATCTAAGACGTATTTGAGTAATCACTGTTCCAACAGTAGAATGATGTAAGAATCAAGAAATATTAAGCTTGAACAAATGGTGTTTGCTGATGGTGATTTTTTTTAGTTCTGCTATTTATTAACATTTCAACAGAAAGCACTTCAGTTTAAAGAGAAGGTTTTGTGTTACTTTAGTTTTACTTTGCTAGAAGGGTGAAGGTCTCCAAACACTAAAGTAGTAGATAATAAAGTGCTTTCTGCAACCACAGTAGTGTTCAGAAGAACCAGTAATCATTATGAATTTATAGTCCCTGTGTTCCCAGTGTATGAAATATAAATTTTATGTAGCAGAAAAATATTCATCTGAGTGGTATATAATCATCTTTACTATCTGCCATAAACTTTGTATGAAATCACAATGTTTTTTAAAGAGTAAAAAAACATATGAGCACGCTGCAAGTTTTCTGAAACTACTTTTGCAGAAAGCCGGGAATACTCACCAAGCCTTGACCCCAGAAAGTGTATCAAATATTAAGTGCATTGGGAGACTAGAAGAGAATGGACAAGAAAGATTTTTCTTGTTCCTTTCCCTTTTCCTAAAGGTGTATACACTGGTACATAACCAGACCAAAGACATCTGAACCAGTCACTGGTATGTAAACATATTTACACAATATTTGTTGAATCTGATTATGTTGAGTGCTCCCATGGCCCAGTATGGAGTCTAGGTTGCATTCCTTCCTGTTCTCCACTGCTCCTTTCCCACCGCTTGGTGTGTGATCAGCCTTCAGCTTCTGAGGCTAAACCTGCTTTGGAAAGTAGACCCACTAATTGATTTCCCTGCACCCTACTACAACCACTGTGAGGTTCAAACTAAATGATCCTAGTTTTGGGGTGTCAAACTAGAATGCTTTACTGAACACATGATTCGCAATATACTAATCTGGCAAATGGGGTATGTTAATGAGGAGGACAGGTTATGCTAATTATGGGATGGATTATGTTAACTAGAGGATTACACAATTCGCTTTTAAGGTGAGGCAAGGTGGTTAATATGTTTCCATAGCAAGGAGCTACATGGGGGAGAGGACGAAAGGGGTTTCTAGGAAGTCTGACAACATCACCACAAAAACCATCCGTATCTTGTTGAGGGAGACAGGAGAATAAACATAGTTAAATGTTAACAGGTCTTGTGAGGAGGCTTTTTGTTCTCAAAGCAAAGAGTTTCTTAACTCCTGCTGTCCATGGTTTCCTGATTTAATCCTGTCAGCTCTCCTTCTGCTGATAGCTGAGTTTCAGTCCCAATACATCACTGCTACAACAAGTGAAGCACATGTTCCAAAGGCACATGGATTCAGCCCAGCCTACAGGCTGTTCACATTGTCATTTCCCAGCAGACCTTGGTAATACAATTTTTGAAATTTCCCCACACTGGAAACAGTTTCATATATTTTTGGTCTGCATATGAGAGGACATCTTGACAATATTTGAGCTAAGGTTAAAACCTCTGGCAAAACCTCTGAACTTTTAGCAGATGATGATGATGGATGAGTGGAAGATGTAGAATATGATCTATGGGTGGACAGAGAAATAATTGATGCAAGGCTTATTGTTTAGGAAAAGAAGAGAATGACTGTACTAGCATCCAGGGATGCAATAGCACTAAGACTTGATACTTGGATTCCTAATGCTGTTTAAGAACCATCTCGCATTTCAAGGTCATTCTGCTTTATGAAAAAACACCAAAAATAATGCAGCTGTAGTTTGCAAATGGTTGTTCTAAAAGTAATGTAATTTTGTTATAGTTCTGAGATCTGTACTCAGTTTCCCGTAAGAAGTGTCTCAACATGACCACTGTCCTGTCTAGTGCCTGCTAACATTTTCTCCTTTTACAGCCTAGAAAATACAGTTCACCATATCCCATTACTTCAGTACCATTAACAAAAGAACATTTTTAATTGAAAAGAACACGCAGTATGCATGCTGCATAATGACAAAAAGTGTAGGGTAAAAAGTTCTAGGCAGAACTATATAGAACGTGCTACAAGTTAGTTACCAACTATTGCATTATCCCACAGAATGTGAGAAAAATGCCTTTGTAAGTAGAAGAAACCAGAATGTGTCATGAACTTGAATCCTAAAAGAAAAATGAAAATTTTGATACAAAATCCCTTGTCAAATAGTTTTGTACAAATTTTTTTTGTCTCCAAAAGCCATTGTACTCTAGTACTCAAGTAGTAAGGTGAACGATTAGTTTTCCAATGACACTGAAAATAGGCTGGAGTAGTCGTGGTGGTATATACGTAATGTGAAAAAACAATAAATGGAGTTCAGATGGTTACAGAATGTATAGAAGTCAGTTTTCGATTTTACCTTTATTAATATTATTATTAGCTGTAGTGAAATGGGAAGGAATCTGGACACAACTTTGCTTATCAAAGATATCCAGGGACCTGCTATTTGGAGCATTAAAGATTAAAATAATGAAATAGGGAATAAGAGTCTTGGAAAATTAGCTTATGGAAGACTCTTCAGATCAGCTGCCAGGAAACAGGAATAAAAATCCAAAATGCAACTAAGACCTTCTGGTTTGAGCTTAGCTCCACAATTATCCGCAAATAAATGTGACCAAAAAAGATAACTTATGATGCCTTTTGCAGAGAGATTTGTAAACTGATCACTTAATTCAGCTAGTCTTAGCCTTTGGCAAGTTGCTTCTCCTTTTGTCTAATGTCTAATCTTCTAGAGGATTATTATTAATAATATCATTTTTACGGTGTATCTGGGTTTGTTCAGGACTATGCCTGAAAGTGATATATGAGTTTTAAATTACAATTTGTATTTCAATACTATCCTCCATGTATCTTTTGGCCTATCACAGTTGTAAATTGCTAACACTAATCTTCTACTTAATTCTGTTCAAAGAGTGTTTTAGTTGCCTGGAAAAGTGACACCCAACTGCTGTCCTGGAAAAGGACTGAGGATTATTAACCCCATGGAATTCAAAAAATTGTTCACGTGAAAAGGGTAAAGGGGAAGTTTTTCTGCATACTTTTCATTAATAGCAATGAAACATTGCTCCTTTAAAGGTTAGTATAGCAAACAGAGACAAATCTGGGATTCCTTTACAGATCAGACCTGCTGTGTAAATCAGGTACTATGTATATCTCTCTAGAGAAGTTTATTTCATTCAATATGACAGTATAAACTTCTAAGCATTCTAGTGTTAAGCCCTCTAAATATCCATTCCAGTTCATTAAGTGCAGAGCATAGCTGAGAAAAACCCAATGAAAATTGTTGTAGCCATCCAAAATATAGTAGCAAACAAAACTAAGATCTCAGTATGAACAGCAGCATTTCACTCAGTAACATCTTTGAAACTTTAGAATTGAAATGTTCATCTGCTGCAAAGCCATTCTCAGAATAACAAAACCAATCCTTGGTCTTTTCCCATCTGGAAGGGAATAGCAATTGTTTTCTCTACTTTAGTTTATATCATTGGATTAGTGCCCTGCCTACCTCGTTGGAAACAGTTAAAGCTTTCAGTCAAAGCTGTGGCTTTGACTGAATAATGGCTAGGGATTCAATGAGATGGAGTTTCTAATAACTTACTTTCTCACTCTCTCCATCACACTGTGCTAAATGCACATACCTTTCAAACACTTCTTAAATATTTGTTTGGCTCAGAGGTGATTACAGCCATAACAGCAGTAAAAAGACTTCTGGGCTTTGATACTACTTCCATCTGCCTCAAGTAAGAACAGTTTTGGAGATTGTTCACTTATTTGTGACATAATAGCATGCCAGTTTTGGATAAATATTCAGAATTGAACTAAAATTATAAGATTGTATTTCACTCACTGATTTTGAGTCAAGCAACAGGATTTTTTGAAGAAGTAAACAACAGAATGATGTCCAGATTGTGATTTTATTGTTTTAAGTGAGTTTGCAAAATAGTAAAAGTCTTCTGTTTGTCTGGAATGGTATGAGAAAAAAAATCATTTCACAATGTTTTGTCTGCAAATCCGATTAAAAAACCAAAAGCATTTCTAAGTAACTGAACAGCTGAAACTTAATCAACAAACAAATTCAGCAACCATGTGACTCCAAATGCCAACCTATACATACCTGACTGTTAATTAGAATATAAAACATAGAATTACAAGAATGACATGGGAATTGCTTGTAATGTCAGCTGCTGAGAATTAAAAAGGATAGAGTAAGAGATATTTATGACACAGCTATCAAAAATAGTAAGTCAAAAACTTTATCTAAATACTGTCAGAGACGTGTATAGTTTAAGATTTCAGAAAGGTTTTTGTACATCACAGGTAATGTACCCCAGAAAACTAGCTGTGAAATTTGTTGACATTGCTCAAATTGAGTGATCTTTAAAATATGAATTTTGATTTCTCAAATCAGGCAGTCAACTTAATTTAAAATATAAAAAAGTACCTAATTAATACAAATATACAAATTTTAGTCTGATTGGCCATTTATATATTATCTGACAGAGTAACAAGACTCATAAAGCTTAGGCAAGAGAGGTTTTGAGTTCTGCAGCAGAATACATTCAATTCCGAAATTGTTTTCAAGACTTAGACAGCCATGTGAAATGTTCATGAAGTCAACATTGTCCTTCTGAAGTCACTTTAAAATTATTAAAAACCTGAAAGCATAGAATTTTTGCCTTTTATTTGTAGAACAACTAGCATCTGATGGACTTAGGCTCCTATAATGATATATCTACAAAATTAACTTGGAAATAAGCGATATGAATGGAAGAAATTTCTAGGTTCTGTGTGCAGATAGCAGAGAAACAAGCAGTGTCTATTTCAATACAATTGTCTAATTCATTTTGGCTTTGTATCCTCTTGTCTCAAGTTTTTTAAATGTATTTTATTTTATATATCTGTTTGTGTGTTGGTTTCATTCCATTTGCTATTGAACAACTTCTGCATTGCACCTAATTCCTGCTGAGTTCATGAGCTACATACCTGTGAGAAGGCTCATCTAGGAACCTGCATGTCAACCCACTAACAGGTTAACAGGTTTTACCTTACAGTATCCTCAAAGAGTATTTCCGTCCTTTTTTGTCTATTGATGCAATCTACTTATGCTAAACTCTCACACATGAAGATGGAACATTTCAGTGTTTGGGGGATTAGTCTGGGGCTTGGGAATTGAGCTTTCAGTTTCTTCCTTTATCCAGTTAATATCTGAAGCAAAGCAGTTGGTCTTCCTGTGACCCAGGGGATTAAAATAATCATCTGGACACTACATTCCAATCCTTTCATATTTAAGTGCCTCAAAGAATGAAGCTATTATATTGTGAGGATAATTCAGCATCAGATAAAAAGCATCCGATATTTCAGAAGAATCTGCTGATTGCCTGCAAAATCTTTTCCTGTTATAAGAGAAGACGCAGACTTCTAACCCTTAACTTCTCCTGTCCTTCTTCCTCTGGTGATAACATTGAGGGAAGTTATTGGGGAAATCCAATGTGAAGAGAGGAGACAGGATGGTGAGCAGAAAAAATTAATTTAGAAAAAGACTAAGTCTTTCTGTTAATTACAGTAAAACTTAATATAGGAAAAAAAAAAAAAAAAAGAAACAGTTATGAGAAGCCATGCTTTGTAATAGACAAAGTTAGAGGGTCTCACCATGTTTCAAGTTTTCTAATCCATTCTTTTATTATGATAGACCAGGTCATAGACAGAGTTTGTGGTAAACCTTAACAGAGAACCTGTTGGCGTTCTGACATATATACAAGCATTGCCCAGTTTATCATTGGAAGGTGAGCAGGACTTTCTTGGATTACAGTAACTCTCACCTAAAGTAATTTCACTGCACATCTGCCAGGTAACCAAACTGCAGAAGTTCCCATGATGTGATGGTAGCTTCACTGTATGTTGAGCCAGTTTAAAGGAGAGGGGGAAAAAAAGAAGAGAGGAAGTCTAAGCTGTAGAAAGAATTCACTTTGTTTAGTCAAGATCAAAATATTGTCTTCTTTATTGTGTACGGCTTCGTTGTTGCACCTGTACACAGTACACTGGACATAATAGAGGATGGTAAATATGCCTCACAGTCCAAGCGTGATTGCTAACAATCTAGTAGAGATGACAATAGAAAAGTAGCTGAGAATAAGCTGAAAAAACATCCTTGGGATCCTGAGCAGTGCTTGGGTATCTTGTCCTCATCCTTGCCCTCATCCAGTTGTGTCCTGTCATGTCCAAACTGCTCTTGGTAACTGGGCCAGGTAGTTAAGAATTAACCTGAGTTTGTCTATACATTTCCCACTTTGAAATCATCAGTCTGCTCATTCAGAAAAAAAGAAATATACATTATAGTTCCTGGGAAGATAAAGTTTACTTTTTTCTATGTCTCTGTTCTCTTACCACCAATAAATAACCAGTACTGCTAATAAGCAATAATAGTGTGTTGTCAATATGCCATTTCTGTATTTCCTATGAAGAAAATTTTTCAAACCCCTGCGCTCTCTCTGTCTGCTGAAGTACAAAATTAATGAATGATTTGGCAAAATATCTATTGTAAATTAAAGAATAATTAAAAAAAAAATCTAATGGCTTGACTATATTGGGCTTTCTTTAAAAATTTGACATTCACTATACTTCAAATCAAAGTAACCTGTGTTTTATATGTGATGATATATCCAAAGACCAAATGAAAATAAGGTTTGTGATCATATGCTATTTTCATATATGCTGTCTGTCTTATTATCTGCTACCTCCCTGTAATATTTTTAAGTGTGCTGGCTAATTACAAGCAAACCACAGAATGATAAGAGGAGGAAAGGCATTGATATTTTATTGGGTTTGTGTGAAAAGGCAAGGACCCCATTGAAAGCTATTCTTCCCACAATACAGAAAATTCTGCTTCAGGAATTTCTCACTGATTATATGTCAAGCAATATACAGAGTTCATCCTTGAAACAAAAACAGAGAGAAAAAATGTTCACAATGGTACAACTGTTCGCTTAACCACTTATTTAAATGTTTATGTTGCAGCCTTTTGCAGATCACACATATTTGCTGGGCCTTACATAGTCCCTTAGAATTGCATCTATTTAAAACATTAATCTTTAGAATAGCATGAGTCTAATTTAACTGTCCTAATTGCAGCTCCCTGTAACATTTCGTGTTTAACTGACTTTTTTTTAATAGCAACATGTTCAGTAACAGATTGCAATGTGGATTGCACTGCTGCTCCACAGCCAGTTAAACACTGATTAGCTTACAGCTGAAAGTTTTTAATAATACTTGCTCATTTCTTTTTAGTGTCACATTTTATTTCAAGAATAAATAACCTATGTGTTTTCAACCCAGCTATTTGCTTTATTTCAAAATACCTAATTGGTTTAGAGAATTATTGTATTGCTTAATGCAAATATTACTTCAAATTAATAATTACATTAAATGTCTAAGAAGGCACTTTTACTTCAAAAAAACCCAAACAAACAACAAAGCCACAACATAGAAACAAAGCAAAGATTGGTGGGATGTATAGTTCATATCCTAGGTTAGCTGAACTTTATAAGCACCTTTGGGCCAAACTATGCAACTTGTGGGATGTCATCGACCTTAGCAATAAGAAATCTGAAAATTATTATATTCTTAGGTTTTCAGAGGTCTGTTAATAATCATTGATTACTGATATATTTCTTTGTTTCTCATCATCATGTGCCTTTTTCTGAGGTTATTAATTTCCTGAAAATCACTTCTTGTGTGGGTATGTTTATGAATGACAGGATCCAAGATTCTGATCTTACAAATAAATGTGTAGTGTTATACATGCATACTGACATGTAGTTCAAGAGAGTTTATCAATGGATTCTTTACTGCTAGTAGAATGAAAACTCAGTGTGGCCTCAACAGTGGCCCAGGTTTTTTGCCTACCTAGATCTCTGGTCCCTTCTTCAAGCATGTTCAAAGACATGTACAAATTTGTTTTCTTGGGCTAAAAGATGCTAGTGGTTAAGAAATGCTGGTGGTTTATCTAAAACCAGATTTGTGATCTTCATGTACAATTGCAGTAACAGAAATTTATTAAAGTCTTTTAAAGAAACATTTATTTCACAGAATCACAGAATGGGTAAGGTTGGAAGGGACCACACTGGGCCATCTGGTTCAACCTTCACGCTCAAGCAGGGTCATCCTAGAGCACACTGCACAGGATTATGTCCAGATGCATCCTGAATGTCTCAAATAAGAGAGGCTCTACAACCTCTCTGGGCAACCTATTCTAGTGTGTGATCACCTGAACACTGAAGAAGCTCTTCCTCATATTCAAGTAGAACCTTCAGTTTCTGCCCATAGCCTCTTGCCTTTTTGCTTGGCACCACCAAGAAGAGTGTGGCTCTATCCTCTTGACACCCTCCCTTCATATACTTGTAGACCTGTTCTGTCACATGAAAGGGGGCTGTTCCTTGAACCTGTTGTGTTTGATTTTTCTGCCAAGATCCCAGGAAATGGGAGATGCTTGTGCCCCACTCTTGTGCCGGTCAGAGTCACCTTATGGGGACTCCACTGAACAGTTCGCTGTACTGGTGGGTAGTTTGACTAACTTGTCAGGGCCATGTGCCGATAGTGGATTGGAGCTAAATCCTTTATTGCAATTTAGAAAGAGAGACTCTCTCCTGGATCTCCTCACTCTTATTTGAGTTTGTTATCAGCTGCTGATGACTGCTAGGGCTCTTGAAGTACTCTCACTAACCAGGTTATGAAATAAATCACTTCACTAATAGGCACACTGGAAACAGAAAATTGTGACTAGTTAAGGTTCAAAGATGTCCTTCTTGTACTGAAGAGCCCAGAACTGTAAGTTTACTATATATATATATATATATATATATATATATATATATATCAGCATACAGAGAGGAAGATTCTAACTTCCTTTGCAAAATCAGATATTTTCAATTATTAACAGAAACTATTGACTGTGGTTTGTGAGTGCTGAGTATTTATTACTATTAAAAAAAATTAATAAATATCCTAAAACAAATTATCCACTGAGAACCTTTGGAAGAATCAATAGAAAGTCATAGCTGGAAAAAAAGGAGAAGCTAAGAAACATTAATAAAACCATTTAATCAATTGCCAAACAATAAGGTCAGTTCCCACAGTAATTTGCAAGCACTGATTTAGATAACTGTTACATAACTCCATAGCTATTTGAATTGCAAAAAATAGAATGAGAGGATTAGGAACTGATTAATAAACCCAAAGTAATATAAATTATACATATCACAATTAGACATCAATCCAATTATCATAACAAAAGAAATCTTGTCGAATGACTAACATAAGCGGAGAAAAGATTGAAATATCTCTCACTGTCTTCTACATTTCATCAAGAAGATGAAGCATATAACTTTTTTCTGTTATTAAACTGAAACTGCATAATTGCTAATTTATCAACTAGATGCTTATATAGTTTCAGTATATATTAATAAAAATATATAATTAAAGATATTTCTGTACATATTTAAAAATCTCAAGAGGATAGACAATTTTAAAATAATATATTGATGTAAAAAGTATTAAAAGTCAGGATAATTTACATTTAATATTTTTGTAAATATCCCTGTCAAAGAACCTTCACATCTTTCTTAGTAGCACTTACACCACTATCACTGTAGAGGTGCAGAGGCAGAAAGGCCAAGAATGTCAAAAATAGTCAGATTTCTATAACAGGATTGAATGCATCATTATTTAAACACAGACAGTTTCTCACGGTAAAGGTTACTATCCAGATTCATGCTCCCAAGCTTTGGTATTGACAGTAGAAAAAGACAGACACTTAAAGGGCAAGTTCATCTCATTTGAAAGGAAATGTCTGAAAAAGTCAGATGACTCTTATCTTAATAACATTTTTTTCCTCCATTGACTGTCATTGCTCAGATGTATATGCTTGGTCTAAGACTAGTAGCCACAACCACCAGCCCAGTTGTTTGTAATACATATTATCTTCTCCAAAATCTTTAATCAGAAATAAAAAACCAAAAACCAAATCACAAAACCAGACAAACAACAACCCTCCCAACAAACAAACAAACAAAAACCCAAACAAAAGAGAAGGAAAATGTATTTACAGCTGAGGTTCCCATTTATCAAAATGAAAACAGAATAAAATATAAAGATAATTAACAAATTCTTAGACATTATAATATCATACTTGCAGTACATTTATTATCACTCTGTTGTTATAATTTTATTTTAATTATGTCCCTGATGTCAGTGATAGGATATGTGGGAATGGTTCAAAGATGTGCCACAGGAGGTTTAGACTGGGTGTAAGGAAAGAGTTCTTTACTGAGAGGGTGGTCACACACTGGAACAGGTTTCTTAGGGAAGTAGGAGATATCACAAGTTTGTCAGTGTTGAAAAGGAATTTGGATAATGATTTAATTCTATGCTTTAACTTTTGGACATCTATGAAGTGGCAGTTGGACTAGATAATCATAATAAATCCATTCCAACTGAATTTTTTTATTATAGTCTAATAGTAAGCAATATGATCAAGTCATTCATGATCTGGCATCTTTGACAAGAATATTCATCTACATTGACTCATTTGCTTTGAATTACATGATGTACATGTAAAATTATACAAGATTATAGTTAGTTCTTACGTAGTAAATTCCTAAATTTTCTTTTCAGGTACACATCATCTCATATTTTCGGTAGATTTAGAAAATTAAAATGAATTCATTAGGGTAATCCAGGATCGTAAGTCTATACACACTTTCAGGTTTTCCTTCTTTGACGTGGTCTCAATACCTGGTGTTTCCAAGAACTGAAAGAATTTTACTGTGATTAGCAGACAATATAAAAACTCATTCATCACAGAGAAAAAGATGTACATTGAAGAATGTACTGCATAATTAGAAAGAAATCTGATATCAGTGTTCTGAAGTCACTGAAAGTTGCACATCCTTGTTTTCATGAGGGTTCAGGTCTTTTTCTGTGAAAAAACATTCAGGAATTTTTGTACAAATTAAAGGAAATCATTATGCATAAGATCCAGTGTTTATTTAGTTTTGTCCACTTAGTTAAAAGATTCAAAAAGTATTTGAAGCAGATGGACAATCATATAGATATATAGAATGGTTGTTTTAGCTTTGGTTTTATAGAAAAAAAAAAGTAAATTTGGTTTATTATATGCAAGCTGACAAGTTAATCTGTATAACACGGTATAGTGACCTTTTATTATTTTAGCTGTACTACTCAGCATAGCAGCAGGAAGATATGTAAAATGAAGAGGTGATATCTTGATAACTGCAATGGGGTGCCCCACTTTCAAACAGTCTCCTCTGAAAGACAAAAAGGAAATGTTCTTAGCCCTTCTTAGTGACTTGTCACCATATGGAAAAGTTTTAGCAACACTGTGTTTTGACAAGTTCTGTTTCTCTTTAGCTATTGCAACTCTATTACCTTCACCAGGATTATAAAACTGATAAAGATTTGAGTTTATTATTTATTTCTTAGGATTTCAGGCAAAAAGATATGTACAAAATCCTTATAGAACTCTAAGGCTATTTTGTTTTTTTCCGATTAATAATTTTTCTTAAAGATATTTTAGCACTGCTTAAATATTTAACACTTAAATATAAGTATTTTGATTATTATTTAGAATATATATATATATTACAGTGTATTTGTGTTTCCAAAAATAAGTACATATAATTTTTCTTATACTGTTAAATTACACGTTTTGTAGTGTCACTGCAAGTCATTTGTTTGCTTGTTGCAATCAGAGGGGAAAGAAGAGAGCAAAATACACATCCTCTAGTAGAACTATTCTTTATCAGTATATACCTGAAGGCTTACCCTGGGTAGACTATGAAATCTAATCTTATTATACAAAATGACAAATGAAAAACCTGAAAAGCTAACTGTAGAATATATTTTCTGTATTATGGAAGTAGAGATGGTGATGGGAGGAGAAAGGAGAAAAAAAGGCAGTGGAAAAATGCTGTAGGAAGGAAAGATAATTATAGTTTGTAGATGGCAAGGGAAATGTCACAAAGCATAATACTATCAACTCAAGATTAATAATTGCAGGTTTATTTTATTTTTTTTTAAAAAAGCAACACCTATCTTTTCTTCTCCTTGGCTTATCACTACTCGTTACAATGAGTTCTGGTTACGTTCTTAATCTGGAAAGAAAAAAAGACAGATTTATGTCCCTAATCTGCAAAGAAAAAAAGGAAAAAATATTTATATTACTCTTCTGAATAAGAAGCTGGGCAAGGTTGGAAAGCAAAAACACAGCACCATACTAGCACAAGAGATAGAGGTTTACTGTGTTAAGTAAATTACTTACAGTGACATTTGTGAAAAGTGTGGTAAGCTTGCTTCAAATGGGTTGTAGGGAATAGTTTTTAATTTATATCTATACTGGGATCCAATTCTCAAGTTTCAGACAAGATATTACAATTATATTACAAAACCAGCAGAATCCACTGTTTTGACTTAAATCTGCAAGGTTCAGCTTGTCTTGAAAGCAAATTATAATATGTTTTGCTTCTGCATAAAAGCAAACAAACAGAAAACCACACCAACAGAAATAAACAACAACAACAAAAACCACAACACAACCCCGCAAAAAAAACACAAACAAAAACCCAAACGAAAACAAACCACCAGATGACTCCACATACATAAAGTTGTAAGCCATTTAATCCATCTGTGAACCCCATTTTTTTAATAAAAAAATGACCACCAAAAATTATGAAAATTATGAATTTCTTTTTCCAAGTAAATCTCAGTTTTGTTTATTTGTCTTACTTGATAAGGACATATTTGTGAAGTTGTTAACATATATGTTGATTATAGAGAGTGGAGGCATTTAACATTCCATATATGTAGGAAAGATAATATGTGAACAGAATTGGCTAACGATGTTCACTCATGTATAGCTTTTATTCCTTGACTGGGTGCAATGTGAAGATTTAGGAGGATCAGAAAGTCTCTGGAGAGCTTAAAATTATTAACTGCAAAAGAGAAGATAATTTAAGAAATGTTAGTTTTCTTTTCTGGTCAAAATCAGAAAGGTCTGCTTCTTCTTCAAACATGCAGAGCTGTTGTGAACTTACGTGACTAGTTGCATTTCACATCTTACCTAAATTGTCAGTGACAAAAGTGTTTTAGAATGAAGGTGAGATCTGCTTCCTAGTTGCCTTCAGGAGCTCTTAGAAACCCCTCTGTTAGACCCTACCCTAACTTCAGTCAACTACAGCTTCATCCTACTTCATGTCACTAAAGTACCTAATTTTAAGGGAAATATTGTTATCTTTACTTTCAAATTTTCCAAGTGTGTGTGGTTTTGATATCATAATGAACTTGTGAGTCTTTGACCACAGAAAGTAAATACATATGAATATATACATATATATGTGTGTATGTGTGCAATTCATTTTGCAAATATTAAGGTATGAATTATTTACCTCCTACATTTAGTGGACAAGCATCCAAAACAAGCTCATTCATTCTTAAGAAAGTGACAGGGCTTATCTGGAAGAGGTGATTATTCAATGGTCCCATGTTTGCAGCAAAAACCTCATGCTTCCTGAGGGATCTTTCCCTATATATATGGACACAGATGCTGTGTACTATGTAGCATTTATTAGACTACAATGTACTGTGTGCTAACCATAATTATAGCCCCATATTTCCAGCATTCACAGTGTCTTTGAGTCATGTGAGCTGTACTATTATCCAGGAGATGTGATTTGTTTCAACACAGTAATCCTAGCTAACTGAAGTGAAGCATCTCATCCGTGGTTTTACAAACTGGTCCAGCCTCAACAGCAGGGAGGGATGAGTCTCAGTTTTGGACTCCCTTCTCCTGCATTAGAGGAGAGGCAATACTTTACTCTGGCAGTGTTGAGCTGTGCAGCCTCAGGAAGAGGTGTGTCTGCAGACTTGTGATGCACACTCCTATTACATCTGCATCTTGCTCATTGCCAAGCCATTCACAAGGAAAGAGATTTGGCTTTTAAGGTAAAATCTGCTTTCCAAACACCTGCTCCAACTTTTTCCAGAAAACCATCAGCCAGGTGGATGCTTATATCTTGCCGATGGGCTACAGCCTTCAAGTCATCTGATGGGTCTCACCAAAAAATACCAACCTTCTATGCTTGGCAAAATGGATTTTGTGGAAGTTAAGAAAGAGTGTCATTCCTCCCAAATCCAGTCCTTCTTTATTATCATGAGTTGAGGGAACAAAAATTAAATAATAGCCTACAAAATTATGGAATCATAGAAAAAAAATTTCTACTGATATTAAAAGAAATTCTGATTCCAGCTTGTGAGTACTGTGGTCAGAATGATGATGATTTATAGGGGAAATGATAAGGGAAGGGGGAAAATTACATACAAATAAAAATCTTACAAAATCATGACCTCTGTGATGTTTACTATAAACAACTATTCATGAACAGTCTTGCATACAAAACTATGAGGGAGACAAGCAAAACAAAAATTATTGCCATTTCAATCAGATTTCAATCAGTTTCAATTCATCTTATACAGTTTGTGTATAATTATTTTGAAATCCACTCAACTACACTGAATTATATCCTTGGTCAGATTCTCTGAAAATTGCCCTTTCTGCTCTCCCATAGTGCTGTGTGTGCACACAGGATTCATTTTCACATCAAAAATTATTTTAAAAGCTGATTTGCAATGCTGGATTTGATTAGCAGTGTAATTCCTACTTGCCTAAGCTTATCTCACAGACACTTCATCAGCTCTTGTGTCTGTCCTTCCCATCTGTATCAAAGCAGTGAGAATCACAACCACAAGAATGCTTTGCATAACCGCACCTGGTAGCTCACCAGTGGTTTGCTTCAATTGCTAATAGGAGCAACTCCCAACATGACTATAATGAACCAATATGATCCTTATTTCATTTCCCTGTTTGAGCAACACTGAACTCAACTCTCCTGCTTTGCATTTTCAGGTTGTACTGTGGGGAGCATTCCCTCTGGACAGGTAAGACATGTATGCAAGGCAGAAGGCAAGAGTGACTGCTCCTTTGTACAAGCACAAGCACAAGCAGCTTTTTCTTTAAAATCTAAACTTAGTCTTTAGATTAAATTCCCTAATTGAAACCTCAAGGTTATTTGGACAGAAAAAATGTCCTTTCAGCAGCTGTTGCATGACAAACTTTGTTCTGTTATACTTTGCAGCCCCAAAATAGAAGATGGGAGAAGTAGCAGAATGGTACTCAGGCCAGCATAAATGACCTTTGTTTAAAGCTTTATATCTCAACTCCAACTCTTTGCTAACTGAAAAAACCAGCATGCACAGGTTCACCAATATCCATCATTAAGTCCAAATGGTTCACAATAGGTATAGGATGTCCATGAATTAAATTTTGAGACAGACTGGTTCAACACTCAAAACTACAGAAAAAAACAGCTCAATACCATGTATGCCCTTCAAATGCCAGCATGAGGGCCAGAAAACTTTCCACTCACCACACTGCACAACAGTCCCCTATTTTTTGTTTTACAATATTTGCAGAGGCTCTGTCTTATTTAGTATATTTTTGGCTTGTATTTGTAGGACTGCTGACTGCTAATGATGTGAAGAGTCACATTCAACTGTTTTCTTGCTTAGCAACATAATATGTGCAATGCATTTGGACAACCTTCATAGCACACTATTAGCATACCTTAAAATACTTCAACTGGCAGAAGGATGTATTCTTTACTCTTTCTGTGCTGGTTGCTCGTGACATTATTTAGAAATAAAACTTGGAAGCTTACTCTTTATATTTATTTTTTTCCCCCATATTTGCTATAATATTGCAGGATTATTATCTGCTGTAGTATGCCAAGGAATCCTTTTGCTTTGCATTTTTTTAAAGTGGATTTGTTACTGGTTCTCTCTGGAACAGAAGTTGCTTTAAGAAATTCCTTAAGAGACTATTGCAGTAGCCTTTTCTTGCTCATACAGATAGGCTGCAGGTGTCTGTAGTGTCACTTCACTGTCACTGACACATCCAGCCCGTTTTGATATTTCTTTGATAGGCAGGAGTAAAATTCTCCAAAATAAGAGCAACTATTTTTTCCTGTCTGCAGCAAATTGATTGTTTCTTTAAATGAGAGTGTTTTTTTCTTAGTAAATATATTATCAGTGACACCATCAAAAGAGAGTAAAGAAAGCTACCTAACTAATACTGAGGTTACAAATGCTGTCTGATTTTTTTTTCATTTTTCTGTTCTCTCCCCCCCCCCCCCCCAAAATGTATTTGCAGTACATATAAGCTGTGATACTTTTAGCTTGCTGTTAATAATCCATTCGTATTTTGCTTGGATGAACTAACCTATTTCTAAGACTTTCTGTCCTTAAATACTCATATTATTCATCCCCTGAGTATTCTCTGCTTAAAAAAAATGTTCCATGTAACTTCATTTTTCTCCATAGGTCTCACCTTAAGCATATTTTCTATACACCCTCGAATTTTTCCTGATTCTCCATTTACCTTCTTTTGAAGCTATATCTTGGAATAAATAGTGCCTTTGAATTCCTAAATCAAATATTTTGCATATTAACCTGTCCTTTATGATCCTTTTGAATACATCTGGGAAAATATACTTGTTCTCTGTCTCTCCGTGGGATCCCAAAGGACTTAAACCACATTTATCACTAACTGTAAATACAAGCTGGATGCATTTCATCTTGTTAGCTGGCATATTGGTAGAGAAAGGAAAAGACAGCATAACTCTTGGTGAAAAAGTTTTTCTATCTGGAGGAAATGGGAATACAAACTACTACTAAGAGCTAAAATAGCCCTTTATTTTGTCCGAATGCTGATCTTATTCTCGTTGTATTGCACTAATTCCCAGAGCAGGTAAAATACTTTAATATAGGCTGAAAATCTCTGTGCATGCCAGGTTGCAGATGATCCCCTGTGTTCCAGGTAGGTGCTGCACTGACTCACACCGTAACATCTAAGTGCCTATGCCTAAGCCTATAGCAATTGTGTGAAACTGGAAAAAGCAGTTTGAAGAAAAACTTGAAACTTGAGCAGTCATTCAATTTTCTATTCCCATAGCAGTCTCATCTTTCCATAGCATATATCCCATGCTGAGTCCTGAAAAATGCAATGATTTTTAAGTGCATGATCATTATCCTTTCAATGGAATAACACAGCAAAGGAGTGTGAGTGAAGGCTTCTAACAGACAAGGAATCTTTAACCTATTAAGTAGCCCCAGTCACACAAAAAATATTTAAAGTGCTGAAATTGCATGAAGATTAAAAAGGTGAACCAAACCCAACCAACCAAGTCACCAAACAAGATAAACTAACAAAATAAAAACAAACCACACACACAACACAACCAAACAACAACAAGAATAACAAAAATACACCAGGGAGTGTGGGGAGAAATGCGGATAGAATTCAGGCAGTCTGAGCTGTATATCACTAGAGAATGGCAAAGTATACAGGAGAAATGTTACTAGATGTTTTCCCTGTTTCTCCAATAAGGTGCTCATTCTTTACAAGTTTCATGAACAGAATAATAGGCTAGATGGGCCTCTTCTGTAACCTACTAAGGCATGAGAGAATAAGAGAGATATAAGTCACAAATGGCAGTCTGGATTGCAAACTGATATTATTGTTAAATGAATGAAATTGGTGATAAGGTAATGAATTAAATTATGGATGTGTAGTCAGACTTACTTTCATTGATAAGGGCTGCACGTCTAAACCTTGTCTATTTCAGGTGGATTCCTGTTTTCCAGGTGAAGCTTTGATGTAAGTGCTGCCATTTAGTTTTAAAACCACAATCTATATTACAGATTTTTAATTCCACTACTTTCCCCCCTCTCCATACCTTACAACTTCAAAGTGGAGAAATGCTTTAGGATATCTTACATACTATAGTACAGGAAAATGAAAACACAGTTTGCTTTAAAGGAAAAGATATTCACCAACAAATACATTGGATTATTTTCAAAAAGAATCCAGAATGGTTGGTAATTTTATTTCATTTTCCAAACTTTAATGTATCATCATTCATTGATATTTTTGCCTCTGTTATCTGTAAAACTTCTGTTTGCTTTGAATCAGAGTATTGTGACAGAAATTGGAAAGACCACTCCCAGAGTGTTACATGCTCTGACACTGCTTAATAGTTCAGATTCATTTTTATCTGTGAAATACAATTTTTTAACTGAAGCAATTTGCTACAAGGAGAAACATGGATTTAGAACTTCTAAAAACCTTAAGTAACCAAGTAACTACTTCAACTACACAGTAGTGCTCCCAAGAATCAAGAGGATTCTACCCATTAGGTGTGAGTGCAATCATCTCCACTAGAGTGTTGCCCTCTTCAACCTGCATATTCCATTCACACAGTGCAATAACAATTACAGTTTCCTCAGTCAAGCAGGATGGAATGGGAATCTGAAAGTATGTTAATAGTTTAGACTGTCTTACAATTTGGCATAACCGCTAACTCTGAACATAACTGTAGCCGGGACAGAGTATTCCCAGGAGCACTACCTTAAAAATAGTTCCAGTAATTTATGCCATTACTACAGCTCCCTAAAGCTGCTTAGTTGGACATTCCGCCAAAAGGTTTCCAATGGCAAGAGCCAACCAAATTCTCTTAATAACCTCACTCATGCAACCAGACTACTGGGTAAAGATCAGCAACATGTTCTTTACTTGCCCTCAGTAAGAAAAAGTTAACAAAGAGCTTCAAAGGTCCATAGCTTCCCTTTCTAGATTCTTAATAGTTTAAAAAACTGCTTAAAAGAGTTGTATTTTTAAAAGGAGAGTTGAGTGATCACAGTGAGTAGCTTTCCTCTGCCTCCATTTTCACCTTTATCTTATGCTTACCAGATCTCATGGATGAAAAATAGAGTCATATAAAGATAACAACAACTGAAATCTCTGCCCTAAACTAAGGCATATTGTTAGCTTTTTTCTTTTCCCCTTAAAACCAGACTTCTTTCACAATCTTGACAGCAATTTTTATACTAGAAAAACTAAGTCCTGCACAGAAGGGTTTGCATGTGGGAAGTTAGTGGTGAGGGGAATGAAGGAGAGATGCAGATGACAAAGTTGCAAAGATACAATGGAAGAACGATAGTACAAAAAAACCCCCCAGGAAACAGGAGAGATCTACAGTACAAAAAAATGCAAAGATATAATCAAATGGGAAAAAAAAAAAGGAAAGCAGACTAGTGAGCAACCCCTCTTGAAATATGTCTTTTCTGGCAACAAAACTTACTAGTGAACCTGCTTGTTTACATGTATCTCACAATATCTTTAGGAATGGATTATTTCATCGATCAATCATCAAGATAGATAAATTTGTATTCCCATATTCAATATGGTCAAAAGGAAGAAATACTTAAATAATTGCTATAAAACTTTACAGATTTTTTAACAAATCAGACTCATTATGACCTCTAGCACATTAAAGGGAAATCAGGTGAAATTAGCAAAAGGCTTTTTTTTTTTTTAATCCATTAAGAAGAGGCAAAAAAAGATACGAAGATATGGGAACATTTGTTTATGCAGTATTGTATTTAGTGATACTCAAGAAAAAGTAACTAGACTAGCTGCAAAATACTACCTTTATTTGCAGCAATATTTTCAACTGCCTGAATTCACAAAACTATTTCATCATATCAGTACCCATTCTGACACAGGGAAGCAGTTTTTTAAGCTAACACTAAAGATGATACTTAAATGGAACCATTGTTTTAAGATACTAATTCCTTTTTATTTGTACCTCTAGTATGGCTTTATGTAGTCAATACAGCTATACCTGTGCAATTAATAACAGGGTCACTACAGACAATTTATGAAACTAGTGAAGTTGCCTGCAAGATTCTTTTAAGTCTTCTTCGCGATTTTATTCCTTTTGCATCATATTGTATTTCCCCTATGCATATTCCTGTCACATTTTATTGCACTACACTTTAAAAAGTTCTGTTTGAATTGTGATTGGTCTGACTTGTCTGTTTGTAAAATGTGCTTTTTTTATCCCTTGAGATACCTGTTTCTTTAAAAAAAAAAAAAAAGAAAACAAATAAAAACAAACCCAAAAAATTCTGTCCAGCCAAGTTTTGCAAAAAAATTGAAAGATGTTTTTATTTATAAGGATCTTATCAATATAGCAGAAATTGACTTGGAAGCCTAAATTGCATAGAAAAGCCTGAATCACTACAGATAAACATTTATTGCAAGAGGCAAATGACTAGAAAGATAACAGATGCAATAAGTAAAAATTCACAAAATATAATTTATCCTCAGTGATTACAGTAGGCTCAACTGTGCAAACAGTAGTTCATGGGTCAGGGATCACTAAGGAGCATTTTAGCCAGCTCAGTTGCCTAAAGATAGTGCCACTATGATTCTCTGCACTCTTAGGTGTACAACCAGCTTGTCATCCACAAGGATGCAGGTCTTTTGGTTGTGTCTGCCAGCCTTCTGAGGATTTTTCAGATAACCTAGAGAACCTCAAGTGACACTAGGTGTCTGTGTTTGGGCAAGGAAATTGCTGCCCTCTTTTTCATGAAGCATACTACAGATAGGCTTCTACAGCAGATCATAGCATCTAATCACATTGACTGGATTTGCATTCTTCAGGAGAAGCAATGTAAACAGCATCTGTGTTTACAGCAAATGCAGCCCTCATCATGTCTGCCTTAAATACGCTGTATATTTTCAGAAACTTCACATGCTTTAGTTCAGAGACTGTTTTTCAGAGCCTGACTAAAGTGTCCTCAGGAAACTCTACAGGCCCAGCTATAGAAGAAATGCTTAAGAGTAGGGCACTAATACACAGAGATCTGTTTCTCTGCATCTTCCTGCCCTCAGAAAAGTCCACTCCAGTAGTCAGCAAAATGTATAAGGAAATAACCTTTAACCAGAGGGAGCAAGGAAGTGTCGAGTATGGAATAGGGAAGGAATCAGCTAGTTTCTAATGAGAAAAACAACGGAAAAGGCATCATAAAAGGACAGTCTTAACGGGGAGTTAGGAGAGCTGGTAGAATAATATGATTGTCCTACCTATCTACTGCATGTATTAGTGAAGAAATAATTACTCTATGCTTTCAGTTATTTACATCCTGGTGACAGAATCTCCTTCATGGAATAAAAAACAACTGAACAAAGTGACCCAGAGAAGGAGGTTAATTTGTCTCCTTCTATTTTATTCACCACTATTACTTTCTTTTTTACGTGTTCCCATGTGCGTCAGAAGCCTCTTGGAGACTTTCTGGTTTGCAGAAGACACGACAGAGATTTTTCTGCATTCCCTGTGAGTATTTGTCATTGTGAAACTTCCCATGCCCTGCTTGAGCACCTTGATCTACTGCGAACTTTTCTTTTCTCTGCTATGCTGTTAAGTCAGTGCTGGCTGTGTTTCTCACATACTTAATATATTCTTTTCATAGATCTCTTACCTTCATGCTCTAGAAACTTCATGCTCCAGAAACTTCTCTGCACAAACATTTCTCAGTTTATCTCAGATGCAAGTTCTCCCTCCTCCATATACTTACACTCTACTCTCTGTCCAGCTACCAGGACAGTTGCCCTGGTTTTGGCCAAGACAGGGTTAATTTTTTTGCAGGAGCCAGGAGGGGGTATGGCCAGGACTCTGAGGTTATTCCATACCACCTCATGTCATTGCCAGGGATGGGGGAAAGGGACTGTCTCTCTTCTGGGAAGAAGGGGTTCCTTCCAGCTGAGAAAACGTGTCAGGGAGATATCTGGTAGGTTTTCTGTGTGAATCCTTTTCTTTCTTATACTGTTGTTATTAATATTGTTTCTGCTACTGTTTGTTTTCTAATATCATTGCTTTTTCCAGTAAATTGTTCTTATCTCAACCTATGATCTTTGCCTTTTGTTCCTCCAATTCTCCTCTCTGGCCACCTGCACAGAGGTGGGAGGGGGAGGACAGAAGAGGGGGACAGGGAGTGAGCAAGCATAAGCATGGTTTTGGAGAGTCTTGGTGGGAGTACTAAACTGGGGAATACAATTCCTGAACCATGACAACAGCACAAAGAAGCAATCTTTTTAACAGAACAGAAGTTAGAACACATCGTAAACCACAAAGAAAAAATGGAATGTTTTCCATTACATTTGTTAAGGATTGGATGAATCTGTACCTCTCTGTTGTGGCAAACCTGTGTGTTTCCATATGCATGTCCACACTTATGTTAGTGTACCAATACAGCCAATTGCAAAAGGCTTGTGTAAACTTCTCTGCACCATTAAGCTTTTTATATCAAGGGATGTATAACAGCTAATGGCATCAAAAATGAATATTTGCCTCCATAAAGGACTGCTGGCATCTTATTAAATTTTTTCCTTTTGAGATTGTTATATTTTGAAATGGCTGTTCATTCAATATGACATTTTCTGTATGTTTCGTTGTTCCTGGTCATTGCAAAGTATATGTGCATAAAAAGAGTTTATTTTGCTTGTTTTCATTTGCTTCTACTGTCATAATCATAACAGAGCATAATCATAACAGAGGCAATACAATATATAAGCAGCATAGTTTATAGGCAAAATAAATTTTAAAATCTTGCCTACAGTTTCCATTGCTTCTTAGTGAAAAATGATGAAACTCAGATGAAGATATTCTTGTTGGCCTTAGAAAAAGTATGGGAATGCTCACATTAATTTTTGAGTGCAGCCTTTGGTGTTCTGCATATCTGAATCTGACAGACTGAGGGGCCAAACTCATCTAGGTGATTCATTTCCACATCAGACTACACAACAGTGTGTGCAAGACCCCTCTGCTTAAATGAACATTCCTTGATCAGCTGTGCTTCCTCTGCTTTCCTGAGCAGAAACTTTCATCCATCATAATATTCCTTATAGCCTGAGAAACTTCCTGAAAAGAAAAGGAATATGTTACAGCAGCACAGAATCAGGTACCAGTATGCTGAGATGTTGTCAGAAGAAGAGGTTTGTAAGCTCACTGCTTCTCAATCTGATGGAATTATGGCAAACTGATGCTTCAAACATGAGTAGATGAACAAGAAATAAATTTTTACAATATTCTTTTAATCTAAAAATCTGAGCAATTTTTTTTTTTTTTTTTTTTACTGAAAGAAAACCATGGTATCATTGGTAATCTGTGACCATCTAGGTCTCAAAACTGGCCCGCATGTGAACCACAAACAGTTGAATCTTTTAAAGCAAAAACCATGATAGCAGTTAAAATTCTCCCATCTCCAATACCTAGAAAGTTTTATTTCTGGAATTAATTACATAGTCTAGCAGAGGACTGAAGGTTTACCCCATACCATGAGTGTAAATAAGAAGCTCAGAGTTGTGCAGTTTTTTATCTGCCTACCTCCTCAAGAGTAGTTGGAGTAGCCAACCACTAAATCGGGAGCTGCTGGTATGCATCAGCATAAGCACAGTCCCTTTTCAGAATTTTATCCATCTCAAATCAAGGGTTTAAAAGTCTCATTAAGTGCAGCAACTGTTCAATTCCTATTTCCAACTGGCCCTTCACTCAAGCCTTTCCATAAAAATATAAAGGTACCAGTAATTGTCCATGAAGGTCAGTATTCCTTAGAAAGAATAATCAAAGACATCTTGAGGAGTCTATTTTAAGTATTTATTGCATGACATCCATGGTGCTTTTGCTTTTTGCAATAAAACCTTTATTGGCATTAGTTGCTGACTTGGTAGTTATATAGATACAATACTGGAGACTGAAAAGTTCACAGCATTTTCCTCTTACGTGATTTATGCTCCTTGATCATTTCAGTTTGCAGAGGTTGTTCATCTTGAAGGACAGAAAATGCCAGTCATTTTAATCAAGCAAACTGCCAAAAAGAGAAAAAAATTAACCTTTATTTTTCATGTCTGATCACATGAGATAACCACAGACCATCACATTTCAAGTTATCCTATTGCATAATTATCATCTTCATGCATCAGATTGTTTGGGGACCCTTCTGAGCAACAGAAGTCAGTAATGATAATGTAAATGAAAAATGTTTTTTTCCCTGTAGCTCATGGTTGCTTTCAGTAAATAGTATTGACCATTGGCTTTAGCCATGTAAAATGCAATAAACCACATGCTGCTTATGAAAAAAAAATAAAAATTGAAGATTGTCTACTAAAAGGTTCAATAAACATTTTCATTTCCAGACTAATTGGATTTATCTCTAAAAGTTTTTTTTTATTTACATAAAATTTTTCATGTTTGAAGTTGGCAATGCGTATATGAAAGTGAATGAGGACTGTGATTTTTGTGTTTTAGGAGATTTTTGTATATTTACCTCTTTTTTTTTCTTGGAGTAGTTTTATCAACCTGTTCCTACTGATTTATAGACAATGAACTATGTAATAAGAAAGCTTGCTGTAACAAATATGCATATTTGTTAAAATTATGTTGGCATGATAACTATAATTAATATTAGGCTAGTTATCCTTTTTGTTCTATTTCCTAATAGTATTTTTCTTCTGTGACTGTCATTATCAGTAAAGGCACAGCCAGTTCATCTATTGAGTAAGTATCTTTCTACTTGAGGAAAGATACAAATCATGACAAATTATACAGGACCAAAATATTCTGAGTTATGATTTACAGCCAATAACTTAAAATATAAATAGAAATATTAAATAGTTTGTGACAATGAAACAACCGCTATCCAAATTAAATAAGGTACTAGATTATCACATTCCTCCCCAGATCCTTAATTTTCCTCACTAGCCTCCTGAGCCCAGAAATGTGGGTTAGAAATCTCCCAAAAATCAGACTAGTCTTCAAATAGGGAGAAGGGAAGAGTGGGAGAGGGGGGAAAAGCTAAAAGCAACTCTATCAGATAGGTTAAGATTAATAGTAAAGAAAACTTTCCTCTCATTTCAGTACATCCACTTAACTGTAATGGTCAGAAAAGGGCACAGCTGGATGAAAAACTGAGTACCAGTCAGTGTTCTGATTTCAAGCTTTATGGGTTCGCTCTTGTGTTTCAGTCAAAAAAATATACTACAGAAGCTCTAGCAATGCACAAATCCCAGCATCCAATATAACGACAAATAACTAAATTTGGGAAAGCAGTATTGTACCACTTGCAGGTGCCCAGGTGCTGACGGCAGCAGCAGCACTGTAGGAGTGCAGTGTCAACTGCCCTGCCCAGACACAGCCAGTTCCAGCAGCTCCAGCAGCACACCACAGGGCACGGTTGAACCTGCCCAAAAATATTTCAAGAAACTCTTTCATCAAGTTTAGAAATATCATATTTAACAAGTAGTGGTAACCATGGGGAAGATACCTGTGGTTAGGATGTTATTTGATTGCTTCTTGAAGTACATTACAATCTTCTATCAGATAATTTTTACAGAAGTTCCTATCAAATTTATCTAGTTAGTGAGTGGTGCTTCTTTTCTCGCACTTTAGGATTTATTAAGTTTTTATGCAAAGCTTACTGCTTAAGTAGATCTAAGAAGGCCACTTAGTGGCAGAAAAGTCTGTATTTTGGCAATAAGGTAAGTGTTCATCTTCTGTTCATCACAAGAGGTGAGCAAAAACTAGCAGAGACTGAATTTATACCTTCTTTGATATTATAGTGTTTCTTGATGAATAAAGCATTTGAGAATAACTAGGAAAGTGTTTAAAACCTTTATTTCTATCCTTAAAGTCAATATCATAGGGTGAGTTTATTCAGTTTTTTACCAAAATGGAAGTAGGCATTGACATGATGGGAAGAATCGAGAGCTGCCCACTGTAGATTGTGCAAAGGTGTCACATTTGGGGCACAGCTTCACACAGTTCTTCTGAGTTTACTGCTGGTAGGTGACTGTGGAGCTTAAGTGAAACCACAGGTCTTCTTTTCATAAGAAGGATCACAGGGAGCATTTCACTGGCCCTCTTAGAACACTAAAACAAAGTGTGCACTGACGTGTGTCAGTTCTGACATTTAATAGTTCTTACAAGTTCAGTAGGCAAGCTGAGCATTCAAATTGCCACTACTGAGTAGCTGAATTAACCTATTGCTTTGGTGGAACAAACTTCTTATATTGCTGTTCAGGTGTATTGCAGATTGCTTCATCTCTTACACTCTTCAAGTGCTTGTTTTGTAACTCTAAGTGTATATGAAACTCTCAACTGTGAGATGAGAATCACAAGAGTACTTATGAAGCACAATCTGGTACAAAAGCACAGGCTGTTTCTGAACTCTACTTCTTTTCCGGAAAAGTTCTTTATTTTGGCAGCTAAATTTTTGTTTTGCTATATTGATGAGTTCTGTGTATACCTGTTATACGTCCTGCTTGCTAGCAAGAGCAGTTCTTTGATAGAAAAAATGCAAAGCATAAAGCAAGGACATCAATCTTCAATTGCTGTCTGCTAATGTAATATTGACTACTAAGTTTAAAATTATATTTCATAGCCCTATCAAATATAATTTTTGTGTGTTTATTTCGTAAACACATGGTACAGTTACATGTACCCTATCCTGATCTGAGTTCCAGGGTAACTAAATGTCTGCACTTGCACTTTGCAGTTATCTGCACATATCTATATCATCTATATCATCTATATCTGTATCTATCTACATCTATATATATATATCAACATCATGTTAGCAGTTTCCAAGTCCATATGGGAATATCAGTAATGTCTACACCATCTTTGCCATTTTGTACTTTCTAGATTTTTATCTTCAGGATTGTATTCCAGGAGATAATTTTCAAATGCTGAATGTACAAATACACATATATGCAAAAGTGAACAAAACACCATTTAATTAGCCAGGTTTAGGTTTAACATGTCTAATTTATCTGAGGATGTACAAAAATTATTCTGGTAACTCCTTCACTCTTTAGACAATCATGTTTAGCACTGAAACTTGCCTGAAGAAATTTTTGTATTGGAAATCCTTTTAAAGCTATAGAAATGACAGTGTATCACTCTCATGCTTTAACCCTGATGGACAGCTCAGCCCCAGGCAGCTGCTCGCTCACTCTGTCCACAGTGGGATGGGGTAGAGAATGGGAAGGGTAAAAGTGAGAAAACTCAAGGGTTGAGACTAAGACAGTTTAATAGGGAAAGTAAAGCTGCACATGTAGACAAAGCAAAACACAGAATTCATTCACCACTTCCTATGGACAGGCATCTCCAGGAAAGCAGGGCTCCATCCTGCATAACAATGACCAGGGAAGACAACTGGCATCACAGTGAAGATTTCTCCCTTCATTCTTCTTCCACCAACTTTGTATGCTAAGCATGATGCCATGTGGTATGAAATGTGCCTTTGGGCATTTGGGGGCAGATGTCCTGGCTGTGTCCCCTCCCACTTTCTTGTGCATCCCTGGCTCCCTTGCTGGTGAGTGGTGTGAGAACCAGAAAAGGCCTTGAGACTGTATAAGCGCTGATCAGCAATAGCTGAAACATCTTTGATTATCAAAACTGTTTTTAGAACCAATCCAAAATGAAACCCTTTACAAGTCACTAGGAAAAAAACCCCTCTATCCCAGCTGAAACCAGTACAGCCACAAAATTTTCTCTTCAATATACTACATTGAGGTATGTGAGAGACATTTTGGTTTTAAAAGAAAATGCGAAGTTTGGTCATGTTTAACAGCAGGACAGATTTTTTCATTTAAAGAATTTCAAAACTTAATTCCCAGGTGTCTTTGAGGGTTCTGTTTTTGTAAGCATGTCCCACTTTACACTGAAAAATAACGAAGTTTGCAGAATGCTTCATGTCCATTTATAAACATCACCTGTCATCAGTGAAAATCATGTTGCAAATAGGATCATGCAAATGTTGATGAAACCAAAGCCCAACTGCAACTAACAAAAATGAAAATGAGACTTAAGTGCTGGGTTTTGATCTTTTTTGTTGTTGTTTTGTTTTTGAGTTTTTTGTGGGTTTGATTATTTCTTTGTTTCCCCAGAAAAATCTACCTTTCAAAATTTTCAGTGGGAAAATAAATAGGAAAGAAGACTAAAAAATTTTAGAAATATATGCATGTGTCATTCTGCCATCCAATGTCAGTTCTAATGTTCCAAGATCAGCTTTGGTAAGGCACATTCTTTTGTCAGAGTAATGAGTTTTTATTCTTTTTCATGCACAATCTCTTTTTTTTTTTTTTTTTTAGTAAGTTTTCCTTTTTAAGACTCAAAAATAATTACACTGTGAATGAGGACTGGTTGGTTTCATGAATTTAATGATGAGCCATATGAGGACCTATGGTATAACATTTATTAATTGTTTGTAATTTGCTGTTAAGTCATTCACATAAACTCTGCCATGGCATTGCAAATAGTGTCTTCTGTCCATATCAAAATGGAAAAAAAATGGACATGACTGTTTTGGTGGTTTGACCTTGGCTGAACACCAGGTGCCCGCCGAGCCACTCTATTGCTCCCCTTTCCACTTGGCCAGGGGAGAGAAAATAAGATGGAAAACTATTCATAGGTTGACATAAGGCAAATTACTATAGCAAAAGTGAAAGTTTGAGCATGGATAAGCAAAGATGAAAAAAATAGGTTCATTCTCTACTTCCCATCAGCAAGCGATGTTCAGCCACTTCTCAGGAAGCAGAGCTTAGGCACATTAGTGGTTGCTCAGGAAGGCAATAACAAATGCCTCCTCTTCCTCTTATATTTGTTGTCTTTTATATCTGAGCTGATGTGTTATGGGATATGCCTTTGGTTAATTTGGATCAGCTGGCCTAGTTCTGTTCCCTCCCAGGATCTTGCCCACCTCCAGCCTACTGATGATGGGGACGTTGGAGAGACTGCACTGATGCTGTTCCAGGTCCTTGCAAAATTCACTCTTCATCCGTTCATGTTATCTGATGCAAATGGTATGGAATAAGGGGTGGAGATTGTATTGGTTAAGATGAAGTTCATTTTCCCACTGAAGCCTTCACAGTGCTGTGCTTTGCATTGGTAGCTGGAAAGGTCTTGATAACACACCAGTGTTTTGGCTGCTCTTGAAGAGCACTGGCACAACATCAGTGCTGTCTCTCCAACGTTCCCCTCATCAGTAGGCTGGGGGTGGGCAAGATCCTGGGAGGGACACAACTAGGCCAGCTGACACAAAGAGATATTCAATATCATGTGGCATCAGCGCAGTTGTAAAACCCAAGGAAAGGAAGAGTAAGGGTGAGCATTCATTATTTACACTGTTTGCCTTCCAGAGCAACCACTCTATGTGATGAAGGTCTGCTTGCCGGGAAGTGGCTGAACATCAGTTGCTGATGGAAAGAAGAGAATGAACTTATTTTTTTTCTCTTTGCTTGTGCAAGTGCAAACTTTTGATTTTGCTTTAGTAAACTGCCTTATCTCAACCTATGAGTTGTTTTCCAAGGTCAAGGTCAAGGCCAAGGTCAAGCCACCACAGTTGTATGGAAAAAAAAAACACCTTTTCAGCATTTTCATTTGTCAAAAGGACACAGAAATTGATTTTTTTTGTTGTTGTTGTAAAATGAATATGCCAATTATATCTGAAAATCTTTAGTAAGATAATAATCCTTATTCTAAGGAAAAAGAATTGCACTGTATATTAAATCAGGGAGTTTATTTCTTTCTGTGAAGAACACAAAGTAGGATTCTGTACTGAAAGGGTTATATTTCTTATGAAATAGAATGTAATAATTTCTTGTCTGTGGTTGCAAATGAGAAAGAAACATTTAATAAACCTATAAATAAATAGAGAAAGAAACCAACCACACCTTAGTCACAAGTGTAAACCATTCTTTCCAAACTGAAATTCATGTCAGGTGGCATCTATATTGCATTTCAATGTCTAAGATATAAAACCTTAAAATAAAGTTTTATTGTGGGAATACATAATATTTCTACTCTGTGCTGCATTAACAGGATCAATGTTTAAAGCTTTAATTAATTTGCCAACTCAATAAAAATTATATATTGCTCATAAATGTGGGAAAATCCCAACCCATATTACCACATTTAAAACCAGTGTCCTTATTGGGCTGATGAATAGAATGGACCAGGGAAGGCAATTTATCCAGTCATTACTTGCATTTCATGAACTCTAAGAGTGGCTATTTTACCAGGCTTTCAGTTTGTAGCTGAAAACCACAGGCTGTGCTGCACTGGAAATGCTCTCTTATCCAAATCCTAGTAAGATGAAAAAGGTGAAATTAATATTATAAGGAAGCCCTGGAATCAGGCTAATAGACCTATTCCACAGTAAGCTCTTTAGCCCTTGGGTTCCTTTCCATTCCTTGTCCCTAAAGACTTCCCAGAGAGAGATTTTTTTCTGTGTTCTTCCCTATGGTATAGATTATGTTTTTCTCCAAATATGTGTGCTGTTTTGCTTGCAGTAAATGACTAAGTAAGTTTTTGGTATGTCAGCCTGCCAGACACCAAAAAAAAAGAAAATGTCTAGGCAGATAAGTTTTAGGAAGTGAAATGTATCCATGTGGGACTCAGAGCAAACTCAAAAACAAAAATAAAAATCTACACAGAGTAAAGCGTTACTTGACTCTAACTGATCAAAACCCAGTCTTTTCTTTGCAGATATCAGTTCAGACTCCACTTCACTGAACGTCTGATAAAACAGCACAGTGCAGAAGAATGAATATTGTCAAGAGGCTGTTAAAATTCACCTGTTTTCAGAATGAATCTCCTGCTCTCTGAACCCTGGGACAGATTAGGGCTGATTAAAATGAAGTTTTATCTCAGTGGAATCAGTAGGATTAATATAAATAAATGAGCTGGTTTGGGCTGAGGTAGACTAAGTTTCTTCACAGTGGCTAGTATGGGGTTGTATTTTTAATTTGTGCTGAACACAGGGTTGATAATATAGAGATAATTTTGTTATTGCTGAGCAGGGCTTACACAGAATAAAGGCTTTTTTTTTCTTCTATTTCTACTGCCATGCTGATGAGGAAGGTGGGGGTGCATGGGAGGTTAGGAGGAGACACAGCTGGAACAGGTGACCCAAAGTGATCAAAGGGATATTCCAGATCATACAGCATCATGCTCAGTATGTAAAGTGGGGGAAAGAATGAAGAAGGGGGGGTGCTTGGCATGGTGGTGGTTGTGTTTACAAGTCACCATTATGTATGATGGGCCCTGCTCTCCAGGAGATGTTTGAGCACCTGCCTGCCCATGGAAAGCAGTGAACTAGCTCCTTGCTTTGCTTGTGTGCACAGCTTTTGCTGATAAAAACAGCTGATAAAAACTGTCTTTATCTCAACCCATGAATTTCCTAGCTTTACCCTTCTGATTCTCTCCCCAGTCCTACTGGTGGGTGAAGTGAGTGAATGGCTGTGTGAGGCTTGGTTACTGACTGGGGTTAAACCATGATAATAATATCTCATAGAAATAATAACAATGATCAAGAAAACCACAGAGATTTTGTTTAAAAAACTACCACCATATGAATTCAAGATTGCAAAATCAAGTCTTGACATTTGATGAATTTTTTATGAGTTAAAATATTGCAACACATATATTTGAGGTGTTGAACTAAGTAACTTCTTTGATTACTGGAATTAATATAAAGAGATGTTTTCTACTATATTTATTAAATTACAGTTTCGGTTATTCAGATAATAATAATTAAAAAAAAAAGAAAAATAAGCATGGGATCTTATAAAGGGATGACAAATAAAATGTTTTGTAATTCAACTTCAAAAGCAGGCTGTTCTCAGAGCCAAAGTTGTTCTTGAACTATCTCTTGATGTGGTTTAATGCTTTCCTGTGTAGAAACTGAAGAGTAAATGGAGATTAAAGGTGACTGAGATATTTTTCAGTTCATTGTTTTCCTCAGCAAAAGGTTATCACAGATAATAGGTTTAGTCCCATGCTGACAGTCATGACCAAGCTGGAACAGATGATTATTTCTAAAAATCAATAAAAGTAGAAATGTGGGCATTGGCAAGACTAATATTGCTGGCTTGGCTTGCATTTCCTTTGGTATTTCTAGCTGATTTATTATCAGGTAATGACACTGTATTCTCTGCAGTTCTCCTGAGCAATTTCACCACATCTCATCAATCAATCTGTCAATGCATTTTAGAAATTCTACATATTTCTCATATGATTGCCTTTCACAACAAAGTTGCTAGAACATTCATTCATTTTCTTACATTAAAGTCTGAGGACGTTATTAGGATCACTTCTGAAACTCTTCAAGATATTTGCTTTCAGATAATGGGTATTAAATGCCAGCAGACATTCAACACATAATAAAATTCCTGAGTTGTGGAAAGAATGCAGAGAAGACGGTGGATTTTAGAGAATGATTCCTGCCCGCACTGTTTATTTTGTTAACTTCTAATGAAAGAACACAGAGATAGTTTAAGCTGTTCTGTGTGGAGTTAAATAGTTTTATTAAAGCCATATTTTAAAATATATTGACTCTGCTTGAATCAAAATAGTGGTTCTCCCTGAAACACATTAGGAAATTATGAATTTTATTTTGTCTGAGCTAACAGTTTTAGTTAAAATTGGAGTCAACTTTTGACCGCATGTTTTATTTGTTTATGTCTTTTTTTCTTTTTTTCTTTCTTTTTTTTTTTTTTTTTTTAGAGGAAAACTATGTTAATTTAGTAAAAATACCAGAAAAATTTAAAGAGTTCTTGACTTTAAGAGATTCACATTCAAACAAGCAGTAAGCTCACACCTGCCCCTAACCAGTCTGCACTGCTGATTTACTACTTCCCAGAACTAAGCTCTATGTAAGACAGCTTTTTCATGATTTATGAAGTCTGGCTTGCAGCACTCATTGATGCAGTCATAGCAGAGTACACATGCTTCTGTTACTGCTCACATAAGAGTGGAAGCTGTACTTTCCCTTCACAAATAAAAATGCTAAGAAACACAGAGCAGAATAAATTTTTGTAAACATGCATTTGGAATCAAAAGAGACCAGAAGCTTTAAGATGGGTAAACAAAATTGTAAACAATGTATAAATATGTATAGCAGATGTCAATAAAAAATTAAGAACAATTTAAGCCTAAATTGATTTCTTGCTATTGTAGGAGCCCAGAGATCCAGGTTTTTAAAGATAAATTCTTTCTTTTTATCACCTTCTTTGTCTTCTGAGTCTAAAAGTAAAAGGGTAACTTCATCTTTTTTTTCTGAAAATTATTTTTATTGTTGTTAAGTTGCTGTGGCCTGATACTGCAGGTTTTTCTAATAATTTCTTTAAGTTATCAGCTTACCAGTATTCTTGTCTGTCAGTTTATAAAAAGACACATTCAGGTAACCCAGAAGTCAAACTAGTCCAGAAATACTTTTTTCCAGTTAATAAATAAGTCTCTCCTTATTTGCTCACTGCAACATGACCAAACCCCTGAAAACAAATCACATTTTCTAGGGGAGAGTGTCCTTACTTGGTCTTTTTTTTCGTGAGTTAAATATGGCTTTCAGACACAGTGGTGAAAAGGCCCTGCTACCTTACAGAAGAGTGGGAGAAAATCAGTTTTCATTTCACCTTGAAGTCTTGTTTTTTCCGTTATTATAATCTCCAGCACTTCGACAAGGGCACCAGTCTGGGATACCTGGAGAGCTAGGTATTTTTTTCTTGGATGAAAACTACAAAGATGATAGATTTAAAATGAGGATAAAGGTAATCCTGCAGAATCAAATACTGTTTTTAACAGGTCCTAAATGCAATCCAAGGATAAGGCTATTTTTTTTTACTTTTCTGTTTAATTCAACAGAACATGATCTTTGTTTGAACTGAAATATTTAAGTATATCTTTTGCTGAATACAGTCATCATTAGTGATCTTGATGAGGGGACTGAGCGCACCTTCTATAAGTCTGCAGATGACACCAAGTAGTTTGGGCATGTTGATCTGCTTGAGGGTAGGAAGCCTCTATAGAGGGATCTGAACAAACTGGATAGACAGTTTGAGAGTGACTGTATGAGGTTCAGAAAAGCAACATGCCAAGTCCTGCACTTGGGTCAAAGAAAACCCATGAGCTGCTACAGGTTTGGGGCCAAGTGTCCCAGCAAAAAAGACTTGGGGATATTGGTTGACAGCCAGCAGACCATGAACCAGCAGTGTGCTCAGGTGGCCAAGAAGGCCAATGGTATCCTGGTCTGTATCATCAGTAGTGTGTCCAGCAGGATCATCTCCCTGTACTTGGCACTGGTGAGGCCACATCTCAAATCCTGTGTCCAGTTTTGGGCCCCTCGCTACAAGGAAGACATTGAGGTGCTGGAGCATGTCCAGAGAATGGCAACGGAGCTGGGGAAGGGCCTGGAGCACAGGTCTCATGAGGAGCAGCTCAGGGAGCTGGGATTGTTTTGCATGGAGAAAACGAGGCTCAGTAGAGATCTTATCACTCTCTACAATTACCTGAAAGGAAGTTTTAGTGAGGTGGGGTTCAGTCTCTCCTCCCAAGTAACAAGTGATAAACTAAGAGAAAATAGCCTCAAGTTGCACCAGGGAAGGTTTAGATTGGATACTAGGAAAAAATTCTTTCACCAAAAGGGTGATGTGTGCACTGAAAGAGGTTGCCAAGGAAAATGGTTGAGTCACAGCTCTCAGTAAGAAGTTTAACTCAGCAAGCTATATACTTGATGACAGGTAGGCCAGTTTTCAGTTTAGTGGGATTGTAATAATACACTGAACTCATATACCACACAGAAAACTGGGAAACTTGTCCTGAAACTTCTAGTGGTCAGGGAATTAATTTTCCCCTCTTAAAATGAAATTAATTCATTTAAAGAAGAGCATTTCATTTTAGAGAAATTCAGTAACGTAGATTACCTGGGCAACACCTGATATTTAATGAGTTCTTTTCTTGACATTTTAGTATTTACAGTCCTTCTGTCTGACTGTTTTTTCGTGGAACAAATGCTGCACCATCTAGGTGCTTCTGATTTCTGGTATTAACAGCTTGCATGTGGGGAACTCTGACCTACTGTGCCTGGTTGAAGTCGAAATATAATTTAGAAAATAGCTCTCAGTCTTGATGGTAAGGGCATATTGCTTCTTTCTCAAAGGTATACCTTGTGGAAAACTTCTGTTTCAAAATTACCTGTAAAAGAAAGTCTAATTAGAAGGCTCAGAACAGTTACCCCGTGACTGTAGAAGACCATGTCTAATCTCTCAATGTGAAGAACATGCACTTTCCACACAAAGTTCTGTAATTCCCCAATCTGTATTTGTGAACATCATATTAGTCCCCGGTTCAATTAATAAATGTAACATTTGATGCCTTAAAAAACCCAACATTAAAACAGTTGCAAAATAAACCCCAAAACTATAAAACTACAGGGATCCCTAATCTTTTGGTTTGTTGAAGGTGGGAATGGAAGGCTTAGACAAAGTTTACTAAAGAAGCCCTGCCATTGAGTTACGAGGTGCAGAAAGGATCCCCTTGCTTTCTGAACTCCTTTTCAGAGAGGAGACAAGGTGTGGCTGGAATCAATCTTAGCCTCAGATTTTGTCAACAGTTGAAGGAATTTTAGAGGTGTGATTGAAACACTTTTGTCCTGCAAGTTTTAATGATGGCAAACTGAGAATATTTCTATAAAATGAATCATGTATTATTACAAATCAGCAGGCCAAAGATCTTAATCAAAATTATATAGTGCACAATATAAAAGCTAAAAGTACTAGTAGTATAGTATAATATTAGATAGTGCGTTATATCAAAGCAATTATAATAAAGCAATTATATCAAAGCTAGTGAAAAGAAATAATTATTAATTAGAGATCGATGTAACTCACCCATACCAGCACTTGTGGGGAGATCTCTTTCTACCAACCTCAAGGAGAAACTTTGAGGAGTGTCTCCACCCAAGGGAGGAATCTGCACTCACGCCAAGAAGGATTATGTTAGATGAACCCGTCTGGATGCAAGTGGACTGGACTTTTATGGTATAGATTGATAGACTTATAGTAACCTGACTCCAGTAGTTGCCTCACCATCAGGATGTTAATTCAGGGTTGAAGCCAGACTGGTTGTGACGTGCCCCTCTCAGCCCACCACTGAGAATATTTTCAAATAGATCAGTGTCTTAGTCACATTCCAGGGGGGAATGTTCTGCCGCAGGTTATGTGACTTGAGAGGTGCAAACCTTTCTGGAATTTGAAAAAATGTGTAGACACATGATCTGTGTTTCAAAGACCCTTGTAATCTCTCACTTAGAAAATACAGTGTCAGAACCCAAATTTTTTAAGGCAAACAAGCACCTTTTAGGCAGACAGTACATATCCACATCTGTAACTAGCCAGACACACATCTTTAAAAGCAAGTTCTTATGATCACATGACTCTTTAGGAAACCGAATACTTAGTAGCACTGAAAACATGATAGTAACAGTCATCACACATCAGAAAACTAAACAGCTCATTAGAGCAAGGCAATACAGGAATGACATTAGCAGTGAATGACATGAGAGGAGAGAATTCCCGTGCTATGGAGAAGAGAACTGAAGAAAAAGTGTGTGTTCCCTGCACAGAAATGAGAATGGCTATTTTAAAGCAAGCAAATCAGCAGTAAAAGAGTAAAGAAGAATTCAGAAGTATCTGTCAAGCTTGGGAGTGATTATTGACAGGAGTAGGGAGAAATGGGATGCCATAGGCCAGCTGATGAGTCTATGAGCATCCTGCCAAAAACCAAGAACTGACAAGTCATTTAAAGAACTAGGAGAAAAAATATCAGGACTGAAAGGTGACAGGATTCTAGGAAGTATTTGAAAAGCTATTCACTCTTCATAGATCCTGTCTTTCTGAAGATAATCTCACCGGACCAAAAAAAAAACAAAAACAAAAACAAAAACAAAAACAAAAAAAAAAAAAAAAACCACACACAAAAAAAAAAAAAAAAAAAAAAAAAAAGTGAAAGAGGTTTCTATTTCCAAAGATCTTAGATTTGTCACTTGCAACACAGACTGAATACATGTGACCCAAATAAGAATTATTCACCATATCATTCCATTTGTATAAGACATTATTTTTTTCAGTTACAGGTTTTCAGCTAGTATAGAACTGTATCTTTATAATCACTCTGTTTCATTTTATACTTTGCCATAAGAAAAATTTCATGACCTTGTACAATTTACAAGATAAGGCTTTTGAAAAAAAGCAGACTTATTATGAGATGTATCACAGAGCAATATGTAGTTAGCAGGTGGTATCAGCATAGTGAGGCTATATGTTTGCAAAGATTTAGCAAACAGGAGAGCTCTACCTTGGTCCTGCTATATTTGATCACCAATATATGCACTTTATGTTTGGTTTTTATATTTTCTTTGAGAGAAACCAGGCTATAGGGCTTTTTATTATGGTAGACACTACACTGGCATAATGAAATATACTTTTTCCCCTGAGAAAAATTTCACATAGGATAATTATTTTCACATTTCTATGTTATTGTTCTGTAGATGAAAAAAAATGCTATACTTTTTGATTCAATTTGTGAACAATTTTGTTCAGCAAATTATGGAAAAAAATAAAAAACAAATAGTATGAGTAACTACTGTCAATATTCCAATATTTACAGGAAAACCATACTGTTTTTCAGGAATCTGTTAAAAACTCATAGATATATTTAAGAAATTAATTTAAGCTTTAACATTTTTAAGAGCTAGACTTGAAAATGATTCCTAAGGCAGTATGAAACTAAATAATACTTGATGACCTCCAATTAACACTCCACAAGGTTTCCTTCATGAATATTAAAACCTTTTTATTTTCAGTAGAAGGCTTCCAAGGAATCTTCTCTCATTTAGTTCTCACTGTAAGTATTGAACCATGAAGATGTAAAGAGGGATGGTAAATGGCTTCCATCTCTTAAAGTAGTGTAGATTAGTATTCCTTTATAAAAGTAAAAAGAGTGCTTCAGATTTACATCAGCTAAGAAAGTAGTAGTTTTCTCAGTTTGAACAGTATGGAATTGAAAAGCTGGCATTGATTAAAAATCCAAGGCATTCACTGAATCTTGATATCCAGTTTCTGGAGTAAAATAACCACTCAAACACTGGACATTGATGACTTGTAAAATAAAATGCAAAATACTGAAAACCCATACCTATTATTACCACAAAAATATCTTTGAATTAGCTTGAGGAAGTTCTTTATATTAACTCTTTTGTCAGTAAAGTATAGTTATTTACACCATTGCTCTGAAAATATAAAAATATATTATTGGGAAATTAGGCTTTACATTCAATTATTCTGCATTTTTTTCTACTTGAAACTAATTCTGACATCATCATATAGAATTACTAGATTAGAATTCTTTTCTTATAGTGAGGGCTACTCATACACTGATGTTCACCAAGTATCAGATGTCACACTCTGAGTCCAGAGTAATGAGACATGCATGACTATAAACAAATCTGCAGATCTGATACTGAGTCTGGTGCAGAGGTTCTTCTTTCCTTCATATTTACGAATAAAGTAATTTTTTCCTCCTTTTTCTCATGATTTTTCTGTTATATACTTTATTTGCAGTAAAAACTATGAGATACCTCAGCAACTATAATAGGTTCTGTATTAGGTGTTCTATGCTGTAGGATAACATGGTGTTCTAGGCAACTTGACATCAACATTCAGAAAAGCTCTCAGAATTCACATGAACAATCCCTTGGAATTAGACAATACAGAAAAGTTCTCGATGATTGAAGTGCTATCCAGTTATCTTTAGAAATCTCCAAAATGAACGTTCTTTATAGATGCATAGTGTTCCCTTCAAATTGACAGGTTGTATTTATGTTAAAAAGTTGAAAATACTGTATAATTTCAGATAAAAATGTAAGAAAACTGGTAATGGGTATGAGGCTAGTGGGAAGGATTACATTCCAGAGAGTTTAAAGCCATTTTGTTTTTAATTAATGTGGAGTTCACACAGCATCTTACTACTGAGACAAAAGTTTGGTTCAAATGCTCCAAAATTCACAAGTCAAAGTTAGATATTTTCCATAAACACAAAGACACAGTATGTTATTAAGAACCACAAATATAATTGTTTGCTCTGTTTACCTCATAGAAGATTGATGATGAATGAGTAGGAAAGTTTTTCACAGCACTATCTGCTCACAGTATTTGTGCAGTCAAAACATCAGATAATATAATTCATGTCTGTGAATACACTTTGCAGCATAGTTAATGCTTAAGAATAATATTTCATGGCTATATCAAGAAAAATAGTAGTAAAAAAAGAGTCAATAAAGTAAAATATTTAAATCTGATCAATACTTGCTGAGAATTCTGTAGAGAAGTAGAAATCTCATGTTTCATTTTCTGATAGGTATTGGGCTGGTTCACATTTTAAAGTTAAAAAAAAATATTAACTATTTGGGTCAATATTGAGTACTTTATTTAAGTACTCCTGTAACATGGAGCTTGCAATATCAGAACATTGGAAAAACTATAAATTGATATAAATGCTACCTGCCTGGGAAGACTAGCAAAGTTCCAAACATTTGTTCTTTTATGGCCATTTTTAAGCACTTGTTTCATTACTGATAAGGGCCATGATAAAAGAAAATATAATTTAAAAAATAAGGCAGTAAACATGATTTTTAGCCAACTGAAACATTGCAAAATGTATTGCAGAGTCCATTTCATCATTTATCATAGTCTTCTTACTAGAAGCTTCCCAGAGGTACTAACTTCATCTTGCTGAACTGCTTGATGCACATTTTCATAGAGTTAATAGGTGTTTCTTTACCATATTTGTCTGTTTATATGTAAGAGGAGTTATTTTTTAGACTGGGTTTTGTTGAGTGGAAAGTAAAGTTAATGCATGCTCTTAAACAATTCCTTAAATGAACTCAATTAGTAGAGTGAAAGCTTGATAAAGGAAAGCTTGAAAAAGGACAAAAAAATGGGATGTTTGAATAGTTTCCAAACTATCAAACTAACCAGCCCAGCTGGAATATTTGTTTCTGTTTAGGTGTATTGTTTCTTAAAGGACCAGTTGTCTTTCTGCTGGAAGCACCACAAGAGGAGACTGACATCAGGAAGTCTCCACATTTCCTTTTGATCTGAAGGCTCTGTGAATGATAACACTACCGCACAACTTACACAAATAGAAGATAGAGAACTGTGAAATCAAGAGGTTGGGAAGACCTTGTTTTAAGACTGGCTATCAAATGGAATTTTATCACATAATTACAGAATGGTTGAGACTGGATCTGGAATTCAAATGATCTAAACTCCCTTTCACCCAGAGGCAGTGGCCCACGACCATGTCCAGATGTTTTTTAATACATTGAAGGATAGTAACTCCACAGCTTCTTCAGGCAACCACTGCCAGTGCTCAAGGAAAAGTGTTACCTGTTCTTCAGTAGAAATCTCATGTGCTTCAGTTTGAAAGTCCCAGTCACAAGTATGAAACTGAAATTTCTGACTGGATCATCCCAATTATAAATACTCAGGAAGTTGCTCTTTTATCATGTCCTTTTCTTAAGTTACATTTGGTCAAGATACATATATTTGTATATATGCACACATATATATGAGTAAATATATATGTCAGTATATATGTGTATATATGGTTGTATGTTTATTTATATATGTATGTGTATGTGTGTTAGTATATGATGCATGCACACGTCACACATTTGTGTATATATTTACATGATCCAAAAGGTCCACAGCAGTCTGAGACTAATGCAAAGGGGTGAATTGAATACTGAGATAGTGGTATAAGGCTTTGAAAGTGAATGTTTTTATATAAATTCTTGGTGACCCATACAGATTTTATGACAATCTATTTCTAAGACAGCCAAGTCAGTTAAAATGTACTTGATGATAGCAGAGTCAGAGAAAAAAATTCCAAGTAGATGAAGACTCTTTAACATCCTCTATTTCCTGTTAGCAGCAATTATGAACCTGGATATATTCACACACACAGACGCGCACACACACACACACACACACACACAAAAGGTGAGAAAAACTCCCAAGTAAATGCATCATTATTATTGGATTATATAGTTTATTTTAATGATAGCTAAATGATCACACTATAAAAATGTCATCAGAAAAAACTAAGAAAAAGAAAGTCTGTAAAAATTAGTGCGAATTATGTAAACTGCTGTGCATTATTTTAACCTTAAAAAAAAAAATCTATAAAATGGTTATAAAATTCATTAAAATATATAAAAGTGTACTTTGTGTTCTAAACAATAAAATGAGAAAGGTTGTTGAAAATATATGTATTTTAGTTTTATAACCCATATTTCTGAGTAGAAATTAAAGAATCTATAATAAACATAATTTAATTATACTTTGTGAATAAGCTTGTCAGTATTTATTGCTCTAGTGGGATCCATATTTGTTAAAATGCAAAAAAGAACCCATAACTATGATCTATGAAAAATAAATAATAATGTATTCCTCAAACAAACATGAGATCTCACCGTTTTCTCATTCAAAGATTTTTGCATTTGTAGTGTCTATATGTAGCTCTATTTAACACTCAAAAAGAAAATTTGTTTTTCTTGTACTTTATTAATGAATCTGTTTTATGTCATACACAATAAACACCCAATAAATATCTGCAAAAAGTAGTCTCAGTAGGCACATTCAATATGAGGCTAAAACAGATCATTAATCTTATCTAATTTTTTCAGTTATTTAATTCAGTCATTAACTGAATATTTTCCATTTGTGTTAGCATCAAACACATGAAAAGTGAAATTGAATCCATTTTTTGTGATGCGAAGTAGAGTTCTTTCATTCCACTGAAAACATCTACAAAACAAGATTGCCAAGAGATCTGATTTCTATATGAAAAACCACATTTGGTTATTGTCTTGAAGAGCAAAGACACTGAGAAATAATGCAATGTATTTAGCCTTTGAAAAATATACTAAATGTGGCTTTTCTATATATCATAAATCCAACTCCATTACATTTTACAACTATCAAACCACAACTTTAAACCATTTCACAATAAATGCAGTTATGCAAATCAGTTAAATGTCCAAAAATAATACAAAAACCAGATGGAAACATCAGAAATGAAACCCAACATTGGTATTTCTAAGCTTCTGAGTAGAATATTAGGCATCATTATGGGGCCTTTGCTGTGATGTTCAGCAGTTCAAAGATGCTTAGATTTATCTTGCAAAGATTTGTCTGAAGTCATCAAACTCCTTGTCTGCTTCAAATTACTTAAATGGACCTTATCTCTTTAATTTGACAAAGCTTTCTATGATAGAGAGATGTTTCACCAACTGTTTATCTTGTATTTTTACTGTAAGAGTCACATTTAAATGTACTACCATTTTACAGTTTCTTATTGTACAGCAAAGTCTTGGGTACAACTGAGTCAAGGCGACTAAAAAGATCTGAAATCCCCATGTGTACTGAACATGGTGACATAGGCAGAAACAAAGATAACAGAAAGTGAAGGTTTAAAAAAATGAATATAAAAAGCTGAGAATTTAAATGCTTGATCTTGTTCCCAGCTGAGAGTAAAAATGTTGCACTGCTTAATTTTTTTTTTTTAAGGTTAGATAGTCCTTTGTTTTTTATACAAGTGTAATGAGATAAGTTTTGCTGCAATCATTCTTGTATTGACTATGTATGTGGATTGCGTTCAAGTCTTCTAAGACGTTTATGGTTTATGGCCGCTGCATGGAAACCCCAGACTTTTGAGGTTTTTTCTCAGTGCATCCTGTGTTGAAACATGTTTGGCAGAGCCAGTGGGTTAGCACAGTTATTCAGATTTGGGTCTAGGCTTTGGAAAGGTAGTCACAAGGAAGATGTTGACTTTGTAAATGAGAATGAGGCATTTGAATTTAGCTTAACTCAACAATAGCATAAACTAGACCAAGCCCATTAAAACCCACAACAAGCAGGAGGAAATATGAAGAGAGGCTTGACTGCCCATGGCAGACATGATAATACTTCTGTTAGGCTGGAAGAGATTAGTCCTGCATATCATCTGGGAACACAGAAAGTAATTGGTGAGGGCAGGAGAGCTCTGTGGTAAACAAAAAAGAGAAGGTCTTCAAATAACTTCAAAGAATGGCAAGAACCTGCATTCAAATGAGCTAACTGTTGCCTTGCTTATTTTTGGTAGATGATGGAATAATTTTAACAAAAATTCTGTTTGTTGACTATGAAATGATACATTAAGTAATTGATCAATAACATATTCCAGTACTTTAAAGTGTCAGTCACTTCAATGTTGGGATAGCTGTGCCCACCTCTTAAGAGATGTGATCCAATAAGACCACCAAGAGAGGTTGAAGAACAGACTGAAAATATTCTCAACTGATGTGCAACAATCCTCAGGCAATAAGGGCAGTTTGTGCTCCTCTTACCTCATCAGTCCGGAAAGTCTAAAATTCATCATAGATCCATTTATTTGGTGACAGCTTACTCTCTCGAAAACTTGTTGCTATTTCTTTGTGTTTCAATCTCTTTTTTTGATAAATAATATTATTTATAAGCAAACTGGGCTGTAGTCCTTTACAGCAGAAACATGAGTAGTCCAGGGAGGATCATACTGAAACTACTTTAGATTTGATGGTAGTTTGCTGAACTTGAGATATTCAAGGTCTCTATACTATATTGCATTATTGACGTGATATGATGAGAACCCCAGACATCAGTTACTTCCTAGTTTAGCCAGTGTCCTTCTGTGTCCAAACTTATTGACCTCCACTTCTAAACTAGACATATGTTTTGCACCTAGTGTTCCAAATGTTTGCACCCATTGTTCCAAATGAAGAACTGCTCCAAAGGCTGATTGTTCTATAGGTGGGAGAACTTCTGATGCTTATGGTAATTTTATTTTCATATATTGAAATGAGACCATTTAGTCTCATTTCAATAATGGGCTTTAGTGTAAATAGCTCATGTTTTTCCTTTGGACAAATTCCAATATCAAAAGGCACATAAATACAAAATTTCTTTTTTACAGCCATTTCAGAAGACGTACTTGAATAGACACTAAAATAGCATTATAAAATGTTACTGAGAATGAAGTTGTTAACTTTTAGTTTATCAAGTTAAAATTAGATCATGATGTGAATAAGGTCTTTGTACATAAAGAAAATTGAATCAATGATTACTAAAAAAGAAAAAAAAAAGAACAAAGAAGACATTTATCATAGTGCCTTATAGGTATGCATATACATAGATGCATATCATCTATCCATCCACCCTATCCACCCAGGATGTTCTTCACATCCATTTTAAAAACTACTTTTCAGAACAAAGATAAAAAAAAAAAACCAAAACAACACATGCTGTTAGGAAAAGGGAAAAAATTACTTACTGACATGTCATAAAAGAGATAAGATCAATATTTTCCCAGTTATTCTTCTCCATGAACACATAACTTGACATAGGCTCAATGGAGCAGAAAGTGCTCACTTTCCTGTTTTTGAAAAGATGCATATGCTTTCAATATATATATATATCCCATATATATCTGCTTTGTCTTTCAGATTTCTCACCTCTTCTTTTTGTGACTGCTTGTCATGGTTTTGCCTTGGCTTAATTTGCTTTCCAACCCCCACACAATTACTACTAGTTGAGAGAAGGTTTTTGCAGACAAAAGAGAGACAGGATTTGGGGAAAATCCTGCTCACTGTGGTTTCTTATGTTATAATATCTATATGGTTTTGTGACCTTGTGTTGTTTGTGGAAGAATGCATGCTACTCAGAAGCTCCTAAACAAGCCACTTTCAGTTCTTTTTTGCAGATACTTTATGGTCCTCTTCCATCCAAAGCAAAATCTAACTTAGCATGGACACCAGGAAACCACTAGATCAGTTGATATCCATATTTTTTCCTGTTATTTTGATTTGTCTGGGGAAAGGTTTTGAATTTAACTTGTCCTCTTATAAGTTTAGAAGTTAGACTGTTGAATAAGAAGTGTGAGTCAGTCTCATTTAAGTATATAATAGACATTCTTGAAATGGTTCAAGTATATTGTTGTGGTCTAACCCTGTCCAGCCTCTCCCTTACTTTTTCCATGTTAAGGTAAGGGAGAGCATAAAAAGTGTAAAGGTGAGAAAACCTACAGGTTGAAATAAAGGTAGTTTAACTGGGAAAAAAAACATGCACACAAACAAAGCAAAATATGGAATTTATTCACTACTTCCCATAGGGCAGCAGGTGTTAAGCCATCCCCAGGAAAGCAGAACTCCATTGTACATAATGGTTACTGTGGAAGGCAAATATGATCTCTCCTAATGTCACCCTCCCCCCCTTACTTCTTTTTCCAGTTTTATACTGCTGAAAGTAGGGTGTGGAATATCCCTTTGGTCAATTGAGGTCAGCTGTCCTAGCTGTGTCCCTTCACAACTTCTTGTGCATCTCCAGTCTACTCACTGTTGAGGCAATATTATAGTAATAACTCACTATTTAAATCCTGCCACTATTTTGTCAAGAAGTGGGAAAATGTGTTATTCAAACAAACAAATGGACAAAAACCCTGGAAAAATAATCAAAACAAACAAACAAACAAAAAACCCCAACAAAATCAAACAAAAAACTCCAACAAAACCCCACATAGAGCAAATAGTATAAAAGATTATTTATGAATGGTCATCTACTCAAAGAGTTCATGAAGTAACTAAAATTAATAAATGTAACCAAAAGAATCAAGATTCAATCCTGGATTATTTGCAAACAAAAATACAACTCTTTTTCATCATGTAATCTGGGCTGTTACTGCCATCCTTAAGCCATATTTACAACATAATTTGAAGCAAAATATATTATAAGTCCATTATAGCTATGTTACAAACTGCATTTGCTGTCTAAAATAGTCTATGTCTGAATGGCAACAAGTTTATTCTTTCAATAACTAATAGTTTCTCTTGATTAAATTAGTGATTATTTTTTGAGACAAACCATTGTAAACCTACTGCCTTTTCAGTTTGTACAGCCTCACAATTCAATTTGAAGCTATATAAAGGGAGTAGAAGTAAACTCAAAAAATAGAGAGCTGTACAACTCATTGCCTTATCCAGACTTGACCACCTTTGATGTGATTTCTACGCATTTTATGGATCACTTATTTATAGGTAGCTCTGCAGATAACTCATGCCAGCTGCCAACCTTTGAAGAATATTAAGCAAAACTGCATGTTCTCATAGTTTCAAGGAGAAAAATGTGCAAGGAGAGACAGCAAAATGCTTTCACTTTTCATCATATCATGCCTAAATGAAGACAGAAGTTATTTGAGGTGATGCAGCATGTGGCTACAAGGATAAAATTGAGAGCCTCCATCAAGTTCTGTGTGATTACAACTGGACTGCTTCTGGTATTTAAGCAAGACTAAATTTCTCTATTTTGAAGACCTATGCATATGTCTTTCTTATTATAGCTTATAGATAATTGTATATCACGTTTGAGTACTCTATAAACAAAGAACAGTTAAACGGTTCCTCTGTATGGATATACGCTGTCATTTCCTACTTCCAAAACTTAAAAAAAAAAAAAAAAAATTCCTCAAAGCAGTTACAGTGTGTATCCATATTCTCTGTAGGAGTCTCTATGGCTAATAATGAAATCATGCAGCAACTCTACGATCAACTGGACACATGAAGATTTTCTCCTCTGCCTAGGTCTTATTTTCAGAAAAGAATCCAAACATCATAACGTTGTTTGATACCTTTTTTTTTTACCCAAAAATTTCATCCATTAAAACAAGTTACTGGAAGGGGCTCAGAGGCCGGGAATTTCATATACTCCAGGCTATGTCTGCACAAATGTAGATGCAGGGCTACTATGTTCTAGATCTGAGATCAAGTGCCATAAACTGTCTTTCCTATTACTGTCTGGAATGCAGCCCAGGCAGCATTAACATGGGTTATCTAATATACATTTCTTTCCCTTCTGCCTACATAACAATTTGTCCTTAAATCTGCTGGACAGTCCCTTTAAAGTACAAGACATATCATACAAACAGATGGTTGCTAAATAAAAAGCTTAGTAAAATAAGGCTTAGAGTCAGTACAGTCTTTTCAAACGGGAGTGAAAGTGACAAGAAAAGCATCTTCCTTCATTGCCTACACACTGATCTCAGAGGGAGGAAAGACTACTGCAGTTGGAAGTGTTTTCTTTCCCTGATTTAACTTACTGAAAGTGAAAACTTGCATGGTCGCCACTATTTCCGGAACTGACTTGAATATCCAGTAATTATCATCAGAGGATGTTTCTGCTCTTGTTCACCATTTGCATCTTGAACTATAAAGAGTGTTAAAATGAACGCTGTGTATTGTATTTCAACAATTGAATTTTGAATACCATTTTTGTCAATTGACTTTTGGGAAATTGATTTTGCCACTAGGGCAATATTTCATGTAAGTGAATCAAAGCACAGTCAAAACCATTTTTGAGGTTCCTGAAAGATGCTGAAGCTGTTCAGGACATATAGTTATAAAGCTTATCTTTTTTTCCCATAAAATTTCTTATGAAAACAAAGTTAAAAAAGCCCCCATAATTTCTATACAAAAATTAATGAGTTTTCACGTATTTTATTTGGTATATCAAAATGAGTATTGCCAGAATTTACAATATATCATAGTTTAGGAATGGTGTTGCCAAATTTAGTGTTCCCACTGAAACACAAAAACTGTATGCTGATAGCTTAATTACCCCTCCACTGGTGGCAGGACGAACAGGAGAATTGGAGGCACAAAAGGTAAAGCTTACATATTGAGATCAAAACAATTTACTTGAAACAGCAATGAAACAGAGCAGGCTGAGGGGAGACCTCATCTCATTCTACAATTTCTTTGTGAGAGGAAGAAGAGGGGCAGACACCGATTTCACCTGTGATAGGACCTGAGTGAACGGCCTGAAGTTGTATCAGAGGAGGTTTGAGTTGGATATTAGAAAGGGTTCTTCACTCACAGGGTGGCTGGGCACTGGGACAGGGTCCCCAGAGAAGTGGTCACAGCACCAAGCCTGTCTGTGCTCAAGAAGCATTCGGGTGATGCTCTTGGGCACACAGTGTGACTCTTGGGGATGGTCCTGTGTGGGTCTAGGAGTTGGACTTGATGATCCTTGTGGGTCCCTTCCAACTCATCATATTCTATGTTCCTATGAACAGTAACAGCAACAATATTATTAAAAGAGTGTAGAAGAAAAGCTCACCATGTGGAAGCTGGTAATACACAAACCACTGCCACATGGAAGAGATTTCCTTCCCCCTGACCCTCTCAATGATGTGAGGGGATATAGAACAACCACCACTTCTGGCTGCTGCAAAAATTAGCCCTGTCCTGCCGGGAACCAGGACACAATGTTGCCCTGAGTCTTGTGAATCCAGCATTGTTCTTGAAGACCACCAAAATTCTTGGTGCTTCAAAAGTGCAGGCTGTCTATTTCTGTGTTCTTGAACCTCACAGGATTAAAAAAAAAAAAAAAAAAAAAAAAAAAAAGAAGGAAAGGTGAGAAAATTTAAAAAGTGAAGCTAGAAGGAAAAATTGAAATGTAAAACTCCATTTTCAAATTATCCCCACTTTATTTAAAGGTAAAAATTATTTCTGATAATACCTGGGAACAAAATAGACAGTACATAAACATTAATTTCATAGAGCGGGACATATTTTTTTTAATTATTATTATTTATTTCTTCTATTGAAATGTTCTTCTTTTGTTTTTCTATACACTTTTCACTAAAAGCATACTTCCTTAGCTCCCTGAAGTATCCAGAAAAGATAATAAAATGCATCATCTGATACAAACCTCTCACTTCTAGTAAAAAATATATTATCAGTTTCTGTAACACTTTTTGTTATTAAAAAAAAAATGTTTTGCATATCTCCCAGGTACATCTTTGTAAACTGTTCTCAATAAATTTTGTATTCAGCACGTTGCTATTAACAAAGAATAAATGAACAAACATATATATATGTATACACAACAGTGATATTTTGTTTAACAATTTATCTAACAGAAAAAGAGAACAAGAAAACTCCACTTTGCCAATTAGCTTCTCACAAACATTTTCACTATATCTAGCTTCATTATTCAAGAGTAATAAATTAATTTTTATACCTCCCTGACTTATTGATTTCTGAATTCATGATCTGGTTCCAAGATGGTAATAAGAGTACTTCTGGGAGAGTGGTGGGGTTTTTTCCCACCTATGAATTTTAGGAAGGTTTTCTGCTTAAGCAGATACAAAAGGACCTGTGTCTGTATAATACTCATAGGGAATAACACCTTTCCTCTGTAAAGGTTTTTGGGGAATAAAAAGTTCCATTTGTTTCCAAAAACAGAGACAACAGTTTTTGTCCACAGCTTTCCCAGTTATGCACTTGAATATCAAGTTATTATGGTGTGTCCTCAAGCTGTAAGCTAGCAGCACCCAGTTGTTAATGTGTTCTGTGCTGTGCCATGTATTGACAAAGGTTTTTTAGTTGTCTCCTAGAGAATATAGGATTCTGTTTCCCCATTTGTTTGTAAGTATGCATATTCTCAATAATGACAGGGATCTGTCACTTTTCATACAGTGGTTGATAAGTTCTTGTTAATAAAAATTACACATTTCTTTAAATGCCATAACTTCCTACATTATACAGCAGAAGACCTTGGTCTATTATTCCTGAGGAATCTTAATTTACTTTATTTTCTTAAGAGGTAATCTGATGTTTAAGTGTATAAAGTGAATAGTTTCTCATAGGAGTTATACAGGCCTGATGTTGTTCTCAATGAGTTGAATTATAAACCTTGGAATAAGAAAGGAAAATTATTAAAGTGAGGAAGCTTTCCAGTGCTCTGAAAACTATGGTATTATTTGTGAAAATTGAACTCATATTGCTCTGTGTACTCTGATTTTAGCAAAATTCAAACTACTTTGAAGATAGTAAAAAGAAAAAGGTGTCTGGTAACTGCAGTTTGCCTTCAGAAGCCATTTTCTTGACTATTTTGTTCCTGTTGTAGTTTCTGTTATTACTGCAACAAATTCATTAGTGAATAAAACATAGTTCTTAGTTTCAAAAAGAGAATTTTATCTTGTTCAATTTCTTTGGAGAGCTTGTTGAGCTTTTGGGCTTTAATGATCCAAGAATGTAATTTTAGGACAGAGGTGGAAATCAGAAAATTAGAGCTCAATGAACTGTTTCAGAAAAACATGAGCTGATCTGAATAAGCCACAATTAATTCAGCTGAACAAAACTGAGGTGTCATTAATTTAAGTGTTCTGGTTTATAATCCTGAAATATTCATGCCACATGCTAGCTAATAGACAGTCTCATCTCTCAGGTACACAGTGGCACCACAAGTTGCAGGATGGGTGGCATGGTTGTTTCCTCAGCTGTCACAGCTCACAGTTTCACAGTTTAAGGTAATTTGGAATAGGTGCAAGTGCAAGCTGATATTCTGGGTTGTCGTTTGTGTCTGCTCCAGCTGGATGTTTTAAGTTTTTGGTCAAGATGGACAGCAGTTTGATACAGAGGGTGGTCAGACAGGGAAGAAAGCCCTTGCAGGGATTTTCTGAGGTTGTGACTGGAAACCTTTAATGCAAGAACATGCTGACATTTGCATTATCACATCACAAGAGCACCCAAAGAAGCTTTATCATTCTAAAAGCAGCCTGTTTATTTAGGGACCAAAACATCTAAGGAAAATCAACACAGGCAGAACACTGCTGATACCTCTGCTGAGCAAGCAGGGGGTCTCCTCTGTGTGTAGTTCAGTCTCCATTTAGAGCAGGATTTTGAAGATAACCTAATCGAGATGCTTATTTCCTTGTGAAATAGATTGTAACATATATATGTTATAAAATATATTGTAATATATATTGTAAAATATATTGTAACCCAAATTAGAAGTAATCAGTAAATGTTTAAAGATGATGTTAGTTATGAAGTAAGTTTAAAGCAAACTAAGGGTCAAAAATTAAATGTATTTCATACATTAGTACCCCTTTCATTCTTGCTCTTGTCTCTATGAAGGTTTTACAACATGAAACTAACAAAGCCTATGTAACTTGTGACTTTATTTTAACAGCTGCTCATGTCATTTCAATCTGACATTTTGAAAAGTGCAACAAGAGAAATATTCACTAATTGTCAGAAAATAGTGTAGAAAATGCCTGTAGTGTAGAGTCAAAAAGATTAACCGTAACAACATGTTTGGGAGATTCCTTCATAAAATACGCTGATGTAAAATTCAATTTAAATAGGAAATTTTAAATAGCTCATATTCAGCATGTAGAACTGCCATGAAGAGGAGAGGGCTTCAGCCTCATGTATTCACAAAAGAATGATTTGTTGCTGCAGTGATACCAGAGCCTATGTAATGGTCTTACATAGAGGTGCATCTTCTGTCAGTTTGATACGTCTGGCTTTGGGCCTATGGTATTACAGCATATTATCCTTCTTAAATGGGAGTCCAAATGATCATTCAATAAAAAGGAATTTTCAGTAAATGATGGAAATCTTCTTGGCATAATTGAATTGTGATAGGAATGTAATTCCTAATTAACATGAACGTAAACCCATCTCCATTAGCCATGACCCTTTAATTGAATTCATCCTTCAGAAGACCATTAGAGCAAGTATTAACTAGTAAAAAAGTGATCCACAATGCAAGAGTCCTATCCTTTTTGCCAAACATGCTACATTATGCAATAAATACCACTGATTCCGTGTTTCTGGAAACACTTTTACTAAGATGAACTCATGCATCTTCCATGCTTTGAATCTGCAAAAATTATCATCATAGATTCATAACTGAAAACAATGCATTAAAATTTGGATATTAAAAAAAAGAGCATGTATATTCATGTTTCCATTGAATGCAACTTCCTAAGGAACATGCACATAAATATAGAGAAATGATTGTATATAAAACATAGTTGTCCTCTTGACAAATGGTAAGTATAGATGTAATTTTCTGCATTCTTAGGTTTATTTCTCATTCCAAACTGTGTCAGAATAGCCTGTAAATGAAGAATAGTCTTTGGCCTTTGCAAAAGGTTTTTCTGTATCTATTGAAGCTCTAAGATGTGCAGTTCAGCAGAAGCTATTGGGAAAAATGTTGTTATGCTTTGCTCATACTTTCTTGCCTGAGGAGTACAGATGCCTCTCAGACTGATGTCAACAGAATGGCTTTCAAGTTAATTGAAAAGGGTAGTCAATCTACTTGGGATTTCTGTCACAGAGAAAAGGGAAGAATTGTATTTAACCAAGCCTTTGTAGTGTTTATGCATGATGTGTTCTGAGTGTCATGTCAAGCTTTACATGAAAAGTAAACAGAAAGGTAAATAGAAAGGAAATAAGTAGAAGTGGTGCAAAAACATTCTGATTAAAAGCTTTACCTTCAGGACCCTGGCAATGCATTGCTGCGATGAAGCCTTCTAGGGCTCCAGTTTAACAAATTCAGGCGTGCTCAGTTGACCGTGATGAAATTATTGTCATCCTCAGTCACTTCTCTAGGTTGTTAGCTAAACAAACCTCAGTGAAGACACTCATAGGATTCAAAAAATCTTACTGATCCACAGAAGTCTGAAAAAGTCATCCATCTTTAGCATTTTAGGGCAACTTGGGACTGCTAATATATGATTGTTATTTTTTTTATGTGCAAAAAATATTTTGAATGACAACAAGTAGGTCATCTGTTGTGTAATCGAAGAGGTACAGTGTCCCTCTGTCTAAAATTCTCTTATGAATAAGTATCCTTTCATATATATTTGAAAATTGCATGCTGCAGCAAGACAACCAAGAATACATTGGTAAAATTTACCTAGAATGCAAATCTTCTGTTCTATCTTTACCCTTTGCGTCTCCTATCTTACATAATCAAAATGATCAGTGTCATAGTAAATATTATGATTTGAAATATTTATTGTACAGTCTTCAGATTTTAAGATTTTTTTTTCTTCTACTAAAGCATGCTTTGAAAAACTAAATTTTACTGGATAAGAACTTATTTTCCTGAACTGCAATCAAAACTGCTTCTTTAGCTGTATATGTATTTACTTTTAATTCCTCTGTATCTCTTTTATAAGCAGGAACTGGGTTTTTTATGCACAGAGTTCACCTCAGTTATGTTCCACCTGTGTGATTTAGCTCACTAAATTAGATTCTGTAAACTGACAACTGAAATGGTCTTTGTGACAGCAATTAGTGTATCTACTGTTTTACACATCTTTTAATGAGAGGCATATATGTAAAGAATTCAGCCTTTTCCCTTATTATTATTAACAAAAGTATTTATTTCTTTCATAAAAGTTTGAATATCCAGTGCATAATTGACTTGTCTTATCCTTCCTAGCCTTTTACAGTGGGTGCACTATTTCTGAATCCTAAGTGAAAAATAGTTTTAGTTTAAATAATTCTATGAAGAAGCATGAAAAAGCTTAGCATTTCTGGACAGTCTTATGTGAAATTTTTAAGACTTTTGCATTTGCCAACACACATTAGTGTGAGTGGAAAAATTTGCTTAAATTACAAATATAACTATGATGATTACAGGTGCAAATATTATTAATAAAATAATGCATTTGGGTCAAGATATATGACAACAGGAATATGCATGTTCAATGTTGAATGAAAAAAATTGACTCATACATTTGTCCTTGAATAGTTTTAAAATCTTGAAAATTCACATGGAAAACATAAATGGCTAAAAAGGATTTCCTACCTGCTCCCAAAACATGGTGGGTGACATCTACTATCCACATTCTATTTGAACTTGACAGCTGCAATAGAAAGTGTGGATCACTTCTGTTATCTTTCTAAGGGAAAAAAAGATTGTATTCTGACTGGCTTATACACTACACTCAAGGCAACAAGCAAGGGGCTATGACACAGATCGATAGCGAACATTTTATTGCACTCACCAATTGTCCTACAGTGCAAAAAGCTTTAGGCAAAACAGAGGTATTTATAAAACAGTAGGTTTTAAAATAATGCTTTTGTGTACATGTAGATAGTCTTATTTGTAATAAAAATAATTATTTAAATAAAAATGAAACTAAGAATTGAGGTGATATTTCTTACTTTGTGCTGTTATTCATAACAGCTATAGCAATTGGAAGTGCACTGTTTTGCTTTCATCAAATTGAGAAGGGGTACTGTCAAGGTAAAACTCATATCATCCCTTATCAGAGTTTTTATGCATAACTCCTTAACAAGTATGTTTTAGAGATTTTGCTAACAATTTAGTCTTCTTAGAATGCCTTCAAAATCTGTAAGAATTTTATAACAATAAAGCCTTAGAGACTGTTGTAAAGCTTCCTCCATGTGCATGAACAATGATAAACAGAAGGAAAGAAGAAAACCTGTAATCATTCAGATCTATACAACAGTAAGTTTGTAAAATAAACTTAGGCATCTTGTATAAGCTAAATGACAAACTATGCTAATGTGCTAACGTGCTAATAGTGAAAATGGTGTGTGGAATTCATGCAGCTCTCCATGGTACTTCTTTTCAAAATATTATTCACCACCTCCAAATTAAGGATTCTTCTGTCAGACAAACAGATTATACTCACAGGTTTATAATAGTACATGTGTAAAAGGCTTCATATATTGAAGTCCTTACATATCGACACTAGTTAGCAGAACTTTAGCATATTGCTCTTTAGTCTGCAAGGCTTAGATGCTTGTTGTAGTGCCTGAGTGAATGTGGCTTAAACATGACTGTAAGATTGAGTTTACTAAAAAAAGTTTATGCAGGCATCACTGTACTTTGTGCCTTCATGGCAGCTTGAGTTGCCAATACAAAATAACTTAATGGGCAAGATCAATGTCAAAATAGCTAGGAAAACTGCCACAGTCAAGTGAAGGAGAAACAGCAAGATGATAAACTTCACAGAATGTTCTGAACTGGAAGGGATGCACAGGGATCATCAAGTCCAACTCTTAAATGAATGGCCCTATATGGGAATCAAACCCACAACCTTGGTGTTATGAGCACCATGCTAAACCAACTAAGCTTATCTCAGGGAATTGTGGGGCACAGTGATTCAAAATGTGTATTCAAACATGTGTTCTTAGGAGAACCTGGGGCATTTCAGATGAATTTCCTGTGCAACTGAGTTTGTAATGTTTGCATTCTCATAGTCAAATTTGAAAGGGTGAATGAAAAAAAAAACAAGCAGTGACATTTAATTTAAAGATGCAAAGATATTACTGCAAAGGAAATTTATGTGCATGACTCCAGCATATTAGAAACTTTGCTCCCTCAAAACTTAGATTATGAGGAAAAAAAATGATACTTTCTAAATTATTTGATACAGGAGTGAAAGATAAAGCAGTCAAATTCTGACAAGAAAAAATGCTGAAGGAAAAGCTGATGCCTTAAAATCTAGAGGTTCTCTGTATATATGATACTGATAAGGTAGACAAGAATTTAATATTTTTCATTATTTTAACAATGAAATCAAAGATTGCCAAAATGAATTTCTGTGGAGGAAAGAGTTTCACTAGTGTGTATGTGCATGTGTATGTGTGTGTGTGTGTATTATTCCCCTGCTGCCACTGTTAAGCTTCTAGTCAGGCAGCTTCCACTGCATTTCTCAGAAATACAGCTCTCAAAGATAATTAGGTTTCCAAAAATTCCTTGAAAAGTTTCTCTAAATTTATGAGTTGAGAGAAAACCAAGTTGTTTATTCCAGTGTTCATGGACCTAGTTGCTTTGGAAATATATATTTTTTAAATAAGTTGAATTGTGTCTTCAACACTAAATCAACTTGGTAGAGATGTTTATAGGCACTGTATATAAAACTTGAAATCTAGTATGAGAAAGAGTAAATCACGTGAACTACTCTGGTAGGGTTGAACTAAGTTTCTCAGTCTTGAAAAACTTAGGAGATATTAAGAGAGGTGAATTTCACTTGGAAACCATGAGTTCAGCTATGCAAAATAGTTCAGTTCAGCAAAATGAAGTATCACAGAAAGGTTGTAGGATAGCACAGAAAATTAATTAAGGTAGTTGCTCTTCACTAGTATTATTCAGATAGTGGTAAATTACTACAATTTTTTTAAATTTATACCAATTTTTTTAAACCAAAAATATAGGTTAATCTCTTTTCCATCATGGTTAAGTTTTCCATGGTCACGAGAGGATCAGCTCTGATGCAGGTGCATTCCATAAGCAGAGTATCACAATGCACAGGGTGTGTTTCCTGCTTGGGCAGGAATCAGCAGCTTGCACGAGAGCAGCCTGGGCAGGGCCAGCACTAATGGTGGGTGCCCCCCACGCCAACAAAGGTCACCCCTAGAGATCATGAGCAACCAGGAGCACCACGATCAGGGCAGACTGACAGGCCATGGCATGTCAGCCAGGATGTGGTACAGCAGTTTGGTTGGGGGGGTGTGCAGGGATGGTGCCTTTTCGAAGGAGGCATATTCCACCAGCTGAGTGGATCCACTTCAAGTCCACATAACTCAGCAACCAGGCCCCATTCTGTGATCATCTGCACAGCTCAAGGGCACTTAGCCTACCTGACCCTCAAAGCAGAATGCTGGAGGAACACTTGTCTGAAAGCCAAGCCTTTCAAGACTCCTACCGTACCATCTACAGTGGTGGTGGCCAGTGCCTCCAGTGAGAGGGAACTGCTAAAGGGAGAGGCTGCAGTGAAGATCTCAGGCTACAGGAAGTGCCAAGACATTTCTCCTGGGGCAGGGACAAGCAGCAGACCTGCCTGCAAAAGATGTGCCCAGCTGGCTGAGATGCAGGAGGTGGTGAGAAGACTGTGCAACATCAAGGAGGCTGAGAAGCTGGATAGCTGGTTCCAAGTGCAGTCTGCAGTGGACTCTCAGCCCATGGCCAAACAGCCAAAACCTCCCCCACCAGCACACAGAGAGAAGGGAGGGGCCCAATAATGTAGAAGAATGGAAGATTGCAAAGACAAGGAGCTGCAGGAGGGCAGAACTTCTTAAGACTGAAGACGAAAGACCCCTCACATCAGGAGAGGTGCCAGGGCTGAGTAAGGATACCCAATCTTCTCCATGTGTAACAACCAGCACATCTAAGAAAAGGTGACAGTTAAACAGAACTAGGCAACTGTCCTCTGGGAGGTACAAAAGCACCAATTTGCTGACCTGATGCACTTTTTGGAGAGGTGTACTGCTTACTGGGGCCTTGTATCAGGGATATCATGGAGAGACTACCAAGCCCACTACAGTCTGCTATTAGCCACTGCTGTTTTTTATTTCACAGCTCTCTTCAAGTTTCTTTTGTACTGCACTGTATTTTTGCCAAATGTAACATTACTGTCCTTTGCTTCTTAGGAGTGTTCTCTAGCACCTGAGGTGTCAAAATTCATATGCCAAAAGAAATATTATTCAGCAGACAATGTAGGTTATGATGTTCTGAATATTTAGGAGGAAAAAAACTACAAAAGACAGCACTTCCCCTTCCTTTACAAATCAACTGACCTTATATTCAGATACAGTAGCAGCTGTCTTCCACTCCTGAGCTGAAGGCAAAGTATACTTTTCTCAGTCATGCTGCGTTTTGCTCTGTCTTGTATCCAACCTAGTTAGATTTGATTGGCATCCACCTAATTGGACAAAAACGCACACTTACTTTAAATTTGCTGCAGGCCAGGCCAGGTCAACTACAGACAGTCCCAGAGACTTCCCATCTAAAAAGTCTCAACAAGTCAAAACTGGAGCTTAAACTATTATTCTATAAAAACTGATGTAAATCTTTGATGTTGGTAAGGAAGTGCTGGGTGTTGACTCATGGCAGGAGGCAAGATGGCTTATTCTTTGAACAATTATGGAAAACTTAAACACAATTAAAAAGGGATTAAACTATATTTACTGATTTTTCTTTCATAACAGATTTATTAGCAATAATTTACAGAATAATAGAAGGGCTTTGGTTGGAAAGGTCCTTAAAGGTCATCTCCTTCTGGCATCCCTGCCATGGACAGGGAGACTTTCCACTGGACTGGAATGCACAAAGCCCCATCCAACGTGGCCTTGAACACTTCCAGGGATGGGTGTAACAGGTTGAGTTCAAAAAGATGCCGAGATTGAAAATCAAGACACTGCTGAAAGCTCAACAATAAACCCAATATTTATTACTGAAAGTGGCCAAGTAAACTGGAACCCGAGAGACAAGAAAGGAGAGGAGTAAACTAAGTCCTCAGTGAAACCCCCACTCACATAGGTGTGTTTTACGAGGTTGTCTTACCGATCCCAGGATAATCAGAATTCCCAATAGCAGAGGCTGCATCCTCGGGGGGTCAGCAGGCTCACAAAGATCGCGGGCGTCCCCGCAAAAGGCAACATTGTCCTTCATGTGAAGCTTGAGAGCCCTGAGCATGAGCCACCTGCATTTTTATCCAATTAGCCGGTGATGTCTCCCTGGGCCAGTGTGGCAGCACCGCCCAGCCAGAGGTCTTCAGTCCCTCGCCCCATAGTGTGAGTGCACCCCTTCAGCGCATGCGGAAGAACTTTGGGATTCCCCTCGCACTTGCGCTGTTTCACTTAAGGGGTCTTATCTGTTTGGGTCTGGGGGCTTTACTTCATCCTCTCCTCTTCAGTTTCTCCTTCAAATGTCCTCTACAGACAACCAGCCAATCACAGAACACCAGTTAAAACAGTTTATACAAGAAACTCTCTCTCCAGGGACAAAACTCCAGTTTATCAGTGAACTTGACAGGCAAAGAACAAAACTTTTGCAGATGGCTGGGCCAAACCCAGACCAAAAAACTATCAATAATCCCTGATACAATGGGGAATACACCACTTCTCTGGGCAACCTCTTCCAGTGCCTCAACACCTTCACAGAGAAGAATTTCTTCTTTATATCTAATATAAATCTACCCTCTTTCAGTTCAAAACCATTGCCCCTAATCCTGAAACTACACTTCCTGATAAAGGATCCCTCCCTATCTTTATTAAAAGCCTCCTTTTAAGTACTGAAAGGCTTCAGTGAGGTCTCTGAAGAACCTTCTCTACTCCAGGCTGAATTATCCCAACTCTCTTCACTTTTCTTCACAGGGAATGTGGTCCAGCCTCTGGACATTCTCAAGCAGTTCCATGTCTTTTTTTATGCTGGACACTCCAGAGCCTGGATGCAGTACTCCAGGTGGAGTTTCATGAGAGTGGAGTAGAAAGGGACATTCATCTTCCTCAACCTGCCTGCCATGCTTCTTAGTCTTTGTCAGGTCTTCAACAAATAAAGAATTTAAACTTCTCATGTTTTCCCATATTCTGTCTTGAAAGTAATTTTTGTCATTACAGTATTCCCATATTGACTTCTAATTCTTTCTGCCTTTGTAGCCTAATCTGAAAAATGAAAAATTCATTAAGGGCAGAAAAACTTTGCAAAAGCTCATCAGGAAAACTCCAGTTTTCAGCATAAATCAAATGAAACAGTGCAAAGTTTGTTTAGTAGTTCTTCAAAATGTATATATACTCCCATTTAGGTGTGCTCTATTACTTAAACAACAGTATGTGCAAGAATCATGATAAAATTCTTTTCATGAAAAAGAGATTTTTAATTCTTCCTTTCTAACTCTTCAGTTTTATTCAAAGAACAATCAGAAAATATGTGATGGCAAAGACAAATTTCAGGAGGAAATGGAGGCAGTAACTAAGTAGTGTAAACTTACAAGTAAAGCCAAAACAATTCTGAATTTTGCGAACTTGGTCCTAACTTTTTCCTCTTTCGTATAGACAGTCTTTACACATTTAACCAATTCAAAGGAGCAGCATTATATATTTCTTTAATATATTCTTCTTTAGTCTACATTGAATGGACAGAAGAACAGAATTTTAAGACAAATTTCTCAAAACTAAAGACAGTAACATATAGAATATAAACATATATATTTATATATCTAATTTCATTTGTATGGAATCCTCTGTTAGAGAGTGTTGGATACCAAACTATGATATCTGCAGAGAGGACTTTGAGTGGACTTTGCAGAAAGCCTTGGACTACCAGAGTTGGGGAAAAAATCTCGATTCGGGAAACAAACAAGGTATCATTGATGTTTTTTGCCCTGCCCCAGATCAGAGTGTCCACATCTTGATTTCATCAAACCTCTGCAGAAAACCTATTGTACCTTATCCCTCCTTTTTTGTTCCCTGAATTCCTGCATCCTGTAGAACCAATTACCTGTTCCCCCTGTAAAATCCCCTAAGTTAAAGTGTGTTTTTCCCTATGAGGTAACTGCTAAAGCCCCAAATTTGTTAACCTGGGCTTTCCCCTTATGTTATCCCCTAAAATCCCCTATTTGTACTAAATGGTAATAATTCCAACTCCCTGTTGAATATGTAAACCCTAAACTCTTTAAAATGACCTTGTAATTCCAATAAACCATTCCAGTTTCTTGCCTCCACTGGGATTGTTTAGTTTTTGACTCGCTACAAGAGAGGTCAGAAAAATTATTTTCATTTTGACTATTCAATTGGACTTTTTCAATTATTGTTTGCAGATTCAAGTCTCCAAATTTTTTTTTTTTTTTTTTAGTTTTTACCTCTTTGGAATGATCTTCTATTGTTATGGAGGAAAAAAAATTAACTTCACTATATCCCCTATTAAAATTGTATTTTTTAATCATAAAAGATTCTTGTGATACTGTATATTATGACAGATATAAATAAGGTTTTTTTCAACATCATATGAAGGAGAGCTATGCCAATCTTTAATATTAATTTCTATGACAAATTTCTTATGAGCAACTTGTAGCAAACAATCTAGAAAGTATGGGCAACAGAAGGTGACAGGTTCATGTCACAATACTAACACAAAATACAAGGAAATGACACTGTAAGAAGTCAAGAAATGTACATTAAAAACAAAAAAACAAACAACAGCAAAACCAAAACCAAATCAAACAAAGCACAAATAAAACCATAACATAATGCAAAACATTTTAGTAGAGCAAAAAATCTGTTTTCAATTTTCAGGCAGGCAAGGATTGATATAACTGCAATATATTTATTGACATATATGGAAATGATAAGACTGATATTCATGTCAAAAGAGGAGTACTTCGATTCATAGAATATGAATTCTTTTAAGAACTAAAATACAACTAGACAAATAAAAATATATTTCTTACTAGATGTGGAATATGGATACTTCTGCATTTATTCTGCACTATCAGTTGTGATTTTCTAGATATTTCAAAGTTACTCTAACAGAATAAGGATTAAAACTTATCCTAAAGCTCTCTTAAAATGGAGACTTCAATTTTTCATTGCACAGGATTGTGTTGCATTTTGCCTTTAAAGAAAAAGGATCATTTGCCTGGGGATTCTTGAAGATATGAAAATATTAAAAGTGTCAAATATTTTGCCTACAATAAGATTTGTTATAATTGGTAAGAAGTCAACGACATCATTAACTTTAGCTATACAAGATGGTTCCACCAATATTCCACTGAAATACTTTTTGTTTAACTAATCCATTAACTTTCCCTGAAATCAATTGACATTAAGATATCCTTGTTTGTTCATGAACATGCTAATATGTAATCATTCTTTTAGATATTTAAAGTGTTGCTGTGTAGATGAAGAGGATTATTAATCCTCAGTAATGTAATTAAATTCTACATGAAATTATAATGCCATATTAGCAATATCAAAAATCTCATTTCTGTAATTTTTCTCTTAGCTTTGAAACTAAGTTTGAAAAGTGTTAATGGGGTAAAATATGCCTTAGAATATAAGGTCATAAATCTGCAAACTCTTTCAGATATAAAGTAAATCATCACCGAAGAACATGCCATAAATTATCTTTTTTTTTTTTCTTTTTTAATGAAGGAGAATGAATGAGGTTTGTCTTCATGATCATATCCAGAAATTTCCAACTAATAAGACCACGTATCCTATAAATTTTACAATTAAGGAATGAAAGAATAAGTGAATGAATAAATAAATAATGAGGCCAAGAAATCTCCATTTTTAAAAAAACCAAACAACATAGTTCCTATAAAAGCAAACAACTGTCATTCTAGATATCTAGGAAAAAATACTCTCATCATATAAATTGTGGAACTCAAATGCAAATTCTGTCAGCTACTCTGTATACAAAATGACTACAGAATATGCAGCACAATTTCCCAATGTAGATAGGACATCTGCAATGCAGATCAGAGGAAGGAAATTCTGCCTACGTTTACTGTATATGTGTCGAGGCACATTTATGTATTACTAACAAGCCTCCTAGTAAAGAGAGCATCTTCCACATAAATACAGTATTTTTTAATTTTATCTATGATTATAAAAATAAAAATTGTTATTACTTTGGCACATGCCCACTACTATAAAAACTCTGCTAATAATTTCTATTCTTAGATATTAAAGGAAGAGAAGTAGAAACAATGTGTGCATTCCTATAAAGCCTAATCTTTGAGGGGACACATAGTCCTTCACAGCGTCCCTTCTTCTCTAGCTATTTTGCTGATGGACACCTCTCTCTCTTTCCATTTAACTATCTGCTTTAGTTCTCACATATGCAGGGCTAGGATATTTAAAACTATGCCTTATCACAAGGTTTCAAAGCTAAGGTACCAGACGATGATTTAAGTTTCTTCAGTACAATGCAAAATTAAAGGCAATAAATAGTAGATTAGGTTCTAGGATAAATAAAGGTCGAAGTCTGCTTTACATTCAATTTCAATGGTTTTAATTAAAACAGTGGCCTGGAAAAAAAACACCAAAACCAAAAACAAGAAAAAACACAAACAAACAAACAAAACACAACAAACAAAAAAAAAAAAAAAAAACCACAAACCAAAAAAACCCAATAAAATCCCAAAGAAAAAAACTAACTAAAAAATCCCCCTCAATTCATTAGCTTATCTTTCTCCCTACAGACTTTCTATTCTCTCACAGCAAATTAAGAAATAAATGGCACTTCCTGTAGCATTAGAACCACTCAAAATAGAAAAAAGCAACTTTTAGTTTAGATTGCTTCCAAAGCAAAAGCTACAGCAGAGGTTCAGCAATATTTCAAGGTTGCTGTGTCAGGATGCATTTTTTCATTCTCAAATTGGAGATTGAAGATGCTGCCTCTCAGAGGAAAAGGATTCAAGTATCTTAATTGCTCCTCTTTGTCTCTGGTTGAGGCAGCAGCTCCCTGGGTTTTTTGCTGAGTTTGGACCTTCTGGAAATCAAGAAAAACAACTATTTCTCATAGATACTACTTGCTAGATATTATGCTTTGGTGATGGACCTCCTGCTCTTCATTTCAAAATATGCCTCAGACAAAACCCTCTGGCAATTCCCTTTGACACCTAGACTGCCTGTCAGCAGCCTTTGCTATGTCAGCTGTTTGATAACTTTCTCAACTTCATATTTAAAGGCACTTAAACAATGAACTTTGTATTAGCATCTCTTGTCATTACCATTTTCTGATCTACTGATGCTATTATTATGACATGGCTAAGTAAAAGATGTTGTAGGAAAAGCAGAAATAATGAAATTCAAATTTTTATTTAGTAGAGTTTTATATTTTTTGATAACTAATCTATCGAGTTCACTCTTTCTCTGTCATGTCCTTAAAGCCCTCTCTTTTCTTCCTTGCACAAGGAAGAAAATTTTTCCTTATATTTAATAGAAAAAAATACTGGGTTCAAAGATGTGAGTATTTTTATTAGGTAGCTATTTACTTCATTCTGGAAGAAATATAGGCCAGATTTACATCTGATTTTTCTTCACTAATGTCTCTCTACTTATGTTGAGGTCCTCAATGACTTTTTTGCCTAAATCTTTACCTATGAGTGCTCCAACCACACCACTCAAGTCACAGAAGGAAAAGGCAGGGACTCGAAGAATGAAGAACTGCACATTGTAGTAAAAGATGATATTTGAGACCATTCAAGGAACTTGAAGGTCCACAGTTCCATGGGACCTGATGAGATACATCCACAGATTCTGAGGGAATTGTTGAAGGAAGTGGATAAGCCACTATCCATCATATTTGGGAAGTTGTGACATTCTGGTAAAGTTTCTACTGACTGGAAAAGAGGAAACATAACTCCTATTTTTAAAAAGGGAAAAAAGGAGAACTCAGGGAACTACGGGTTAGTCATTCTTATCTTGTGCTTGGCATGATTCTGGAGTAGATCCTCCTGAAAACTATGCTAAGGCACATGGAAAATAAGGCAGTGATTAGTGACAGCCAATATGGCTTCACTAAGGGCAAACTTTGCTGGTCAAATTTTGCCTGACATATTTATTGGCCTTCTAAGATGGGGTTACAGCAATGGTGGATGAGGGAAGAGTGACTGATGTCATCTACCCAGGCTTGTGCAAAGTATTTGACACTGTTCCACACAACATTCTTGTCTGTAAACTGGAGAGACTTGGATTTCAGTGATGGACATTTGGTGGATAAGAAGTTGACTGGATGGTCACACTCAGAGAGCTGTGGTCAACAGCTCAGTGACCAAGTGTAAAGCAGTGACAAGTGGCATTCCTCAGGGGTCGGTATTAGGACCAGCATTTTGAACATCTTTCTCGATGACATGGACGGTGGTATCAAGTGCACCCTCAGCAAGTTTGCCAACATCACTGAGCTGTGTGGTTCAGCTGACACACTGGAGGGAAGGGAAGCCATCCAGAGGGGCCTTGACAGGCTTGAGAGGTGGGCCTGTGCAAACCTCATGTAAGTTCAACAAATCCAAGTGTAAGGCCCTGTACAAGGGTCAGGGCAATCCCAAGCACAAAATGCAGGCTGAGAAGAGAATGGAGAACAACGACTCTTCCACAGAGAAGGACTTGGTGTTGCTGATGGGTGAGAGTGGTGACATGACCTGTCAGTGCATGACCATGTCAATGTATATTCACAGCCCAGAAAGCCAACCATATCCTGGACTGCATCAAAGAAGGAGTGACCAGCAGGCTGAGAAAGGTGATTCTGCCCCTCTTCTCCAACTCTCAGGAGACTCCACCTGGAGTAATGAATCCAGCTCTGGAATGACCAGAAGAGAAAAGACATGGACTTGTTGGAGTGGATCCATAGGAGTTGCCAAGTGGATGGAAAAAAATAACTGTCATCTGGTTTGACATCTGCAGTCTAAACAATTATAGTTGCTACACAGCAGGTGAGAATGTTTTTCACCATTTCTAGAAAAGTAATTTCCAGAATCAGATGACACAAATGCCAACCAGTCTCTAAAATACAGGCTATCACTTTGTTTACAAGGGAAAACAGAAGCTAGGAAAACTGGTTTATTTAAGACTATTGGGAAGTGGCTAGGAATGTATATAACTCACCAAGTAACTAGCAAAACCTCCCAGAGAATATTGCATCACATGGATTCTAGCCATTCTTCTAACAACACAAAATTCTTACAAGCAAATTCAGTAAGTGATAAAGAATATGCCAATGGTCCAGAAAACCTGTTGAAGAAGATGAAACAATATATTTCTTTTTCAAGGCAGTAGTTGGAAAAGATATGAACTTGAAAATTGTATTGAAATCTGTCCTTAAACCTGAAGATAATATTTAAGATATTCCTAGCAGCTGAGGACCTTTAGTTTACTTTTACTTAATATTTGCCTGTTATCACAGTAATTTCTTAAGCTTTCCATGAGAGTTTTAACTTCATTTGTGTCACCATTTATTAATAGCATAGAAAGACCTAGGGAGAAAATAAAATTCTCTCATTTAAGAGCTATTTCTAAGTAACCCTGGGGTAGTTATCTTTCAAAAAATACTTTTATACAAACCAAAGCAAATTGTACAGAGATTTTGTTAACTACTTCAAGCAGCGTATATAAATACCCTCTAGACACAAGTGTAGACTTCAATGTCTATTATCATTACTACAGATGCCCAAGAGTTCTGTCTGTAAGAGTTTTGGTCTCACACAGATTACATGCTGGGGATTCCTTCTGTGGATCTCTGTAAGCAAAGCAAGAGAGAACTTTGTAGTTTGGATCAAAAATAAAAACAGAGAAACAAGACAATTTTTCATGTCATATTGAAATTTCCCTGTGGCACACAGAGAAAAAGCTCTGTACTGTTCATGTGATATATGTATCTCTAAGCAGCAATTAATACATAAAGAGAAACGTTCCACAATTTCCACTGCTTCACACTGCCAGCATGCTTTTCTCTGGCAATTAACAGCAAGATATGGTACCTCAAAAAGTGTCAAGGAGAAACAGAAACTTTGATAAAGCCCAAGCTGTTTTTAAATGAGATTGACACTATTCAAATAAGCCTTTCTTCTTTCCCATTTTCAATACTATTATACTTTAACACCTTTTTGGTGTACAACTGTGTCCTGTCACCTTCAAAAAACTAAATAAACCTATTACATGGTAAATATCACAATTAAAAGCTAAAAATATTTTGTTTAGAAAAAATTAATTATTGCATTTCTTAAACACCAGGAATGTGCTATGAAAAACTTTTACTTTTTTACGTTATGAGGATAATATAGGACAATTAATCATGCATATCCTATGGGCATAGGCCATCATAATTAATCATCTTCAAAATCACAGAGTTGCTCTATCAACTCACTGCTATGTATTTCTGTAACTATAGACCTCTTGACTTCACTGCCTAGTAAAAAAAGAGTAACTCTGTATATTCAGGGAGGCTAAGTTAGGAAGGAAAAGAAAGGAAAGAAAGGCAAATTAAAGGGCAAGACAAGGTTGTGAAACCTATATTTTCTGTCACATACTGAGTGTGAATCACAAGACTTTAGGAAGACAGGAGCAGGTCAGGGATTGTCATGTACCAGGATAGCTTGTTCAGCTTGCAAACCTGTTTCAAGGTCATGAGGCACTAGGGATAATCAACATCTAAGTGCATTCCTTAAGGAGGAAGTAGCTAGTGTTCATGCCTCACATAGGGCATCCTACCATATAAAATAACAAATAATTATAAAAAAAGAGAAGGCAAATTTTAAAGAAAATGTTATAACACAGTGTGTTCCATTCAAATTGGTATGGAACTTGCAATCAAATTCTAATGTATCTGTGTCTTAGTGAATCTATATTCTAAGGCATATATATTCTAATGTGTCTGCGGCCCTATCGTGATACCTATAATAATATTTTCCCTTCAGCACAAAGGACCTGAAGCTTGCACCAACTATTTCACAGAATGTTTAGTCTGACAGTATAGCTATTAAACTGAGTACAACATTTCAGGGTATTTTATAGAAAAGCAAAATTCTATAATTTTCTAACCATCATATCTTCTGAACAACTTCATTCTTTGCTGTTTGTAAAGAATGTTTCAGCCCTTCTTATGAATGAGCAGACTAAAACATATTGTAAAGTTTTATTGACAATATGTATGTTCACTTTTTAGTTCTAAACACAGAAACAGAAATTATGCTTGGGCTAGTTTATTCATCAACTGTTTGTTTGCTCCATGTTTTTAATAAGAGTAATTCCAACCAATATAATGAACTTAAGAGAGCAATAAATCACTATGTCTGCTTTTTCCATTGGGTTTTAAAGACACATGGGAATAATAATGTGCATCACTGATAATAGGATAATATTCAATCATCTCTTTATGGTTGCAAATTAAAGACTTTTAAAAGAAAAGCATAAAGATTTTTTTAAATATTTTTCTTGTTGATTAAATCATGATTTCACAAATGCCATCAATGTAAACTTATATTTTCCAAAACCATTAGAAAGCTGTACACTTTGTTCCTTTTATGCTTAATGATACGTGTAGATTACCAAGGTGTGGGAACAAGTGCAGAAGCAGCTACACTCAGTTAATTAAAATCAAAAAGGAGTGTTTTGGCCTTGATTGGTGTTTTTGATAAAGAGACTGCTGTTTCTCAAAGTGTAAAACCACTTTGAACGGTCTGCATTATAGGGTGTGTTCTTCTCTCGTGGCTAAATACAGTCACCATGTGATGCGAGGTAAATGTGTGGGATCAAGGCACTGTTTTAGGACAATCCTTGGAATTTTGGTTAACTAAAAGACAAACACTGGTTGCTGTTTACAAAGGAACCCTTAAAAAGGGGGAATGCCAGAAAGATTAGTGGACAAGTCTCAAAGTTGAACTATATGTGAGCCTCATCTTCTCCTTCAGTACCCATACCAAGAATAAAAGTAGAAGTTAAAAACATGACTTTAAAAATAGGAAAGAATATTCAGAAGACATTTTTTCCTGGATGTCACAGAAGGAAGTTGAAAAAAAAGGAAAACAGAAACTATTCATATTGATAAGGATGAACAGCAGCAATAGGCTATATGCTTGCTGACAACAAAACTTACTAAGTTCTGGAACATCTCCCTGAAGAGAAAGCAAAAAAAAAAAAAGAAAAAAAAAAAAAAAAGAGAAAGAAAAGTAACTAGTTTTGATTTTGGCTTGTCAGTGAAGCAGACAATGACAATGGAAGAACAAAATCAAGACACAGGGGAATAAATCTATTTGAATTTAGATACTTAAAGTCTGACTAAACAACATGTATAGGCCATCCTCATTGCCAAAATACAATAGGAATACTACAGAGAGACAATAATGGATTACCGTGCTAAACTACAAGTGCATATGGGAAGGAAGGATCTATTTAACCTCTTCACCTAACCACGTAAATTTACACAAAATTTACACAAAAAGGAAATGGGTAACAAGGCAAGTGCAATCATTATTTCTCAGTCTGTACTTCAGTAAAGACTGATTCTACCATTAAAATGGTTAAAAAATTCTGCAGTTGAGAAAAAAAAATCTTGATATTTTAATTTAGTCTGCTACTCAGTTTACAGAAGGATTGAGAGTCACAACACAGTCAAGTATAATTTTGCCATTTCCCCATGCAGCAGGATAAGAAACTAGGTCATAGTATTCCTATACAAGAGATTTTGAAATCTCACAGCATGAAAACATTTTCCGGTTTTGCAGCCAGTGTTTCTGTGGGATCTGTTTCTCTAGTTTTTAAATCTTCCATCCATAAATCTTGATGCATATCAGATGAAAATTTCCCAGCATTCATAATTTGAGGATAACACATCTTTCATTGTACATAATGGGGAGCACAGTTTCCAAGGTTTCCTCTCATGCACTTTGTTTTCCAGTGAACTGTTACAGTACTTTTTAAACAATTTCATATTTCAGATCCAAAAATACACCTGCAGTGTTATCAAATACAAGGATATTATAGTGCATTTTTAATGTTTCTTAGCTACTTGCTATATGAAAACGTGGTTAAAGGCTAGATGTGTGAGAATTTTCCGTGATTAAAAAATATATTTTGGGTGTTTTAAAGGTAACATCACCATGCCCACAAGAAAATAACTGCAAAATTACAGTGCAGTGTGATAGGTAGAAAAAGATGAAAGGAACATGAGAGACATATGCAGAACAAGTAAGTGCAGAAAAACAGGGGCAGGATGGAGTGCAGAATATACAGTGAATTATATGTGAAAATCAACATAGATAGAGATGTAGTGCATAAGAAGCATTCAAATGTTCAAACCTGGAAAACAATTTATTTTTTCAAACTTGTTTATGGTCTGCTGTGTCCAGTTTTGAGTGAATAACTTGTTTTCAGAAATTTTGAATTAAAAATAAGATTTGGGCATTTGTTTTTATTTCAGGACAGATTGAGGAACATCCTAGAATTTTTGGAGATTCAGTCTGAGACTCCAGAATGTGTTGAGTTCATGTTCATCTGCCAGAATACTAGAAAATGCCAAAACTTAGGGCAGAATAGATACTGCCATTTCTCTATAGGAAAGACTAAAATATATTCCCAATTGTCTTTTTCAGAGTACCTTTGTATTTTCTAATCTTATTTTAATATTCTATACCAAAGTAGATGTTCTCTGTTCTTTCCAACCAAGCCCTATAAGTAAACAGAATGGGAGACCACAGAAAATGTGCCTCATGGTAAGAAAAAATGTGTATGGAGTGAATATTACCTGATAGAGAAGTGACAGCTTTGTGATGATTTGAACTGTGTGACCATGAAAATTACTGATACACTGATAATTTCCAGAAACAAGAAAAGTATCTGGAATGCAAAGCCTGTGTAAGAGGAAGTGGTTCATTCCTCCTCTCCAGCCTTACATTCAAATACTTCAGTAAGAACCAAATCTATTTTTGTCAAACTTTTTAAGCACTTCATCTCTGGAAAGAGTGCAAGCCTGAGAAATTTTCTTCCAGGAGTTAAAGACTTGGAAAGATATAAGCAGCAGAAATGAGGCACTTTAAATGGAAAGAACATCTTAACGATGACTATTATGCTTGTACTTTTGCCACCTCAAGCTGTGAGTTCAGGTCTCAAAAGATAAGTGACAACAGCCTGACTCATTGCTCAGACGAGAGCCCTTTAGGGAACACTCAAGTAGAAATTCAGCAGATAGCAGCATTCCCACTGAGCTCCTAATGAAATAGTACGCATGTCAGGTCTTTGAGGCTATCCAAGACATAGAATTATTGTCCTATCTGTCTAGTCAGTTACTCTGACAGTATGGATGTGAAGCCTAGTGTCCTGGTCCAAGGCCAATTTGCATAGTTTTTATCAACCCTCAACCTCATCTGGGTATGTAGTTCTTCTTGCTCTGGAAGTGTCACAGTTTAGCCATCAAGGGACAGACATTCAGTGGTCTTCACTATCATTTTGCAGCTATGCAGTAGGAAATTACTAACCATTGAAGGTACTTCTCATCTTCCATCTGTGTCCCTGGACAAGCCATATCAAATTGAGTTTTTAGTTGGGTGTGCATGAAGTAGGCTTTTAAACAAAAAAATTTTGTCCTAATTATATGATCTGTCTGACTGAAACAGAAAGGCAGATCTATCTCCTTTTACAACTTGTTTGTTCAATGAAGAGTTAAATTTATACGCCAGTAAGTAAATGGTAGTGCTGAGCTTCAGTCAATTCATCTAATATCCTTCAACCTTTTAAGATGACATAAAATTATTTTGCAATTTCAAATGAATGTTTTGATTTAACATCTGTACACATCTTTAAAGATGTCAGATTGCAAGAATTATTATATATGTTGCATAAGTAGAAAAACAGTTAAAAAATGGTAAAGGTCTTATTTGTATGAGTTTATTTTGCAAATGAGAATATGTCATTCTAGTAAACAGAAAGGGTAAAGAGTGCTTATAGAGTCTGATTTCCCTAATACAGGTTAGTGTATAGTGAAGTTCATGTTTTCTCTCACCGAAAATTCAAGCTTTGACCCTGTTGTTCTGCTGCTCCAAATGCATTAGTAAATTCAGTGTAAGTTTGGGTGGGAGCCTTTATACTCTTCCCATAGGCTTGTCATTTTTTTAGCACTGAGCTTTTTCTAATTTTTTTCTATATGTTTTCTGTGTCCCCTGAGTGATACTAGTTTAGAATAACAGAAAGAAATTTAATGGCCTTTGTCAAGTAGTTTGTTCTATGGACACATATACTTTCTTAACATGAACAAATATTCATCCTTCTACTGAAACTATTGGCTAATATGCTCCTTAAATATCTACAGACATTCTTTTACTTTGGTTTTCTGAAAAAAATTAGTCTTAGGCATTTGCATTGTTTATTCATCCATCTATCTTCACCTTATCTGTGATACCTACTCTTTAGTTTATTGATCAGAGTCAATCAAACTTGTCAACTGGAAAAGCCATTCTAAATATAAATAGAATTCTGAGCCTATAAACATTAGTCAGAGAGTAGAGCAGCAGTTACTATAGGGAGAGATGAAATCGCTGTTTTCCTCTTCTGCTAGAGAGAATATTGAATGCAACTCATGTACCCCACAGTGTGCTTCACCTTCTATGTGTCTAGCAGTCAGAGGGAGACTGGATTCACCAGGCCAGTAATAACATATATAGGATGGAAAAGTGCATGTACTTAATTTGAACCTATCATTTTACAGCATTTCCACTTTTATTCCAAGGTAATTCTGGGTCATCAGGCAAATAAAAACTCCTTTTTCACCATTCAGAAACCAGGGAAATGTTGGGGGGGGGGGGGTGTTTCCATACCATTTATAATGCTCATAAGTGTTATTTTGTGTGTCATTTGCTAATGAAAATCTGTGGAATGAAGATCTGTTGTTTAACACATTTATTATGTTATTATATTATACATATCATAGAGATCATATCCATAGAATACATAGAACATGGGTGGGAGGAGACAGAGTTCAGGTTATAGTGTGTGCCAGGAACAGTATGTTTCCAAAGGTCAGGTCTAGGTGCAGTCACCCCATTTAATAGAAAAAAATAAGACCTGTAGGCATATGGACACAAACTTTGATGTGCTGCCTGGTATCATGATCATAGAACAGTTCTTGAAATGTTTTTATAATGAGAGAAATAGCTTAGGAATTAGAAGTTATTTACTCAGTATTTAAGAATTAATGAAACATGCATTCAGATAGTTGGGTTTTTTTGTTTGACTGAGGTTTTTTTGTTTGTTTGGTGTTCTTTAAGTCTCTGAACACAATCATAAGAGAAAAGTCAGATCAGTAGGGTTATTTTACATATTTGCCAGCTGGAAACATACCAGTTGATTTAACATTTTGTTATGATGTTATATTGTCATGGTGCTTTGTTATGATACAAGTACTGGACAATAAAAAACTATTATATTGTAAGTATACTGGAAAATACGTTCTTTTGCATGGCATATGAAGTCATTCATATACCATTACAGTAATTAAAAAAAACATGAGCAGCATTAAAGATATTGAGATTATAATAGTTTTGGAATATCTAAATTTAGCAATAAATTGTATTATTCTACTTATTGATATAATCATCTTAATTTTAATAATGGAGAACATATTTGCTTAATTTGTATATGCATAGCTTGTTTTTTCTCTATGCCATATATTAAAAATAAAGCTCAGTTACAGAATGGGATTTTGTTAATACTGAACGCATGGACATACCTTTTCTCAACAATGTTAAAGAAATAAATTAATTGATTAAAAGGAAAAATACTGCAGTGGAGTAACTTTCAGCAATATTTGTGCTCTTCAACTTCTTACTTTGTTGTTTTGCAGTGCAGTAACTTTCAGCAATATTTGTGCTCTTCAACTTCTTACTCCATTGTTTTGATATATTTATACATGTGTATAATAGGGATCAAATCATCAGGGCTGAAATTCTACACAGTTTTATTGAAAATAAATCCATATTGTCTCTGAGGCTCAGCCAATCTGTGTACCTATGCAAGAAAAACACTTAAATATTACTGAGAAGTCTCCATTCCAAAATGTAAACCAAGCTATCTTTCCATATGAAAACAGCGACAAAGGAGAACCTTTCCCTTTGGACTACATAATAATCCATTGAAATTATCTTAATACCCTTTAGGCATAGCTCTACAACCCTAAAAGCACCGAATAAATGCCTGTAAGAGGCTGGATCTGAGCTAGCTTCCTTGACCCAAAGAGTAAGCTTGGAGATACAAGTATGTGGTAGGTTGCCCTTGGCTGGGTGCCAGGTGCCCACCAAGCCACTCTGACCTGTCCCTTCCCATCTGGACAGAGGAGAGAAAATAAGATGGAAAATGACTCATAGATTAAGATATGGTAGTTTCCTAAAACAAAAACAAAAGTTTGTGCACACACAAGCAAAGAGAAAAAAATATATTTATTCACTACTTCCCATCAGCAAGCAATGTTTGGCTACTTCCCAGGAAGCAGGGCTTCAGCACACATGGCAGTTATTCTGGAAGACAAACTTTGCAAAAACAAATGCTCCCTCTTCCTTCTCTTTTTCTTAGCTTTTATATCTGAGCTGATGTCATGTGGTCTGGAAAATCCCTTTGGTTAGTTTGGGTCAGGTGACCCGGTTATGTCCACTGCCAGGATCTTGCCCACCCTGGTTGTGGGGAAGGGATTGTTGAGAGACAGTGCTGATGCTGTGCCACTGGTGTTATCAAGACTTTCCAGCTATCAATGTAAAGCACAGCACTGTGAGCGTTCCTATGGGGAAATGAACTCCATCTCAGCCAGACCCCACACACTTGGGACATTAACCTCCTGTGGTGGGTTGACCTTGGCTGGATGCCATCTGCCCACTCAGCCACTCTATCACTCCCCTTTCCAGCTGGACAGGGGAGAGAGTAAGGTGGAAAAAACAACTTGTGGGCTGGGATAAGGCAGTTTATTTAAAGCAAAAAGTAAAGTGAAGCTTGAGCATGCAGAAGCGAAGTGAAAGATAGCACAGTTAATTCTCTACTTCCCATGAGCAGCGATGGTCGGCCATTCCTGAGCAGCAGGGCTTTGGTACGCGTGACAGTTTCTCAGTAGACAGCCATTGGAGACAATGAATGCCCCCCTTCCTGCTCCTTGCCTAGGTTTTTATATCTGGGCTGATGTCATATGCTGTGGAATATCCCTTTGGTCAGTTTGGGTCAGCTGGCCTACTTGGATCCCCTCCCAGGATCTTGTTCTCAAGTGAGAAAGGCATGTTACAATGCTGGTGCTGTGCTCAGCAGTAGCCAAAACACCGGTGTGTTATCAACGCCCTTCTAGCTACCAATGCAAAGCACAGCACTGTGAGGGCTATGGTTGGGAAATGAACTCCAGCTCAGTCAGACCCAATACACCTCCCAGTTCCAAAAACTGGGGACTGAACTGCAAGAAATTGACTCTAAATAGCTCTACATTTCTTCCTACCTCCTGACAAAGCAAGTTACATTCTGCACTGCTATGTCTCTGTCTGTATTTTGCTCACTATCTTCACTATGTTTTTACTCCTGAACAGAACTGCACAGTGCTAAATAACATCTGGGACCAGGGTGACCTTTGCCCTATGTACATGAAAACTGCATAGGGAAACATATACTAAAACTTTAATGTCCCACAGAGGTTACACCTCTGGTTGATACTAACAACGTAGCCATTAGTAACCAATCATGACTCCTCCCCTTACATAAAGGATGGAGAATGAGTTTTGATATACCTCATTATGTGCCACTTGAGCAAGGAGAGTATGCAGGAAATCTCAACAGCCAAAAGCAGGACTAGTACCCACATCTGGAATTCACAGTCACACTTCTCTTACCAGGCAAGCTCTAATAGCAGTAATGACACGTATTCACTCATCTTTCATAGCAAGCTGAAACCCACATCTAAATAAATAAACCCATAATAAATCACTTCATATACAAAATACTAAACAAAACCAAATTAAACAGAAACAAAAGCCACCAGAGAAACTCCTGAAAGTAATTATCCCAAATTATTTGGGAAGCTGATTCAATGCACTGTGGCCCACACCCTGCATGTCAGAGCCCTATGACTTATTTTTATGTGTTCTGAGGAAAAAAGTAGTGTGGGATTCAAACTACAGAGCTGCTGTTACCAGGATTTTATCTCACCAAGTGGTCTCAGCTTTTCAATTCCATCTTCTAAAACCTAAAGTGGAATTTGATCAAATGCCAAATTGCTTTTAAAATTGCTTTTATGACTTATGAAAGCATTGCTCAATTTGGGATCTTCTGCTTATATTCATCTTCAGTTCCATCTCTGCACTCAAATTCTGTGCTGCTGTTTGAGAATAGCTGGCGATTTAAATTAAAGGAGCACACACTTGTCTTTGCAGTATATACTGACAAAGCACTGATTTCTGGCTTCAGGTTGAAATGCCTACTAAAACACAATATAAATATAGTCTTATTTTATTTTTTATGTTAGTTATATTGCAATTATAGCAGGATTTTCTTGGGTTTATATTTAACTTTGCTAATGATCTAAATGCTGTGGAAAAGACTTTCATGACATATGTTCAAAAATAAGGTTATATAATGAAAGAACAACAGAGTGAGGAAGGAAGGAAGGATGGAAGGAAGGAAGGAGAAAAAAAGAGAAGGAAAGGGAAAGTTTTCTTTCCAACTTCTTCAGCTCTCACAGAATTTGGTAACGTTGATGTAGAACATGAAAAATTATGACAATATAAAATCCTTATGAAAATGTAAATAGAGTTCCAGGACCATCTCAACTAGTACTAGCAAACTTTCAGACAAAGATATTCCAAGTTATCAAAAAAAACCAAGAAATTTGATTTGCACAGGACTGGTTTGGAGTGTTATGGTAACGGTTCATTACATCCATGCTATGCAGAGATATTTTTCATAGTGATAGCAAGGTTCATGGTAATTATAATTTACTCCTGAAATCTCAGAATTTTGTGAAGATCTTCCTGAAAGCAGGAGTACCAGATGGAGAAAAGAAAGTCATGTGCAAACATCATAGTCTTCATTTGTAAAGTGCAGTCTATGAAGAAATAAAGTTAATTTAACAGTGCTCCTCCAAGAATATTAAACAAAAACCTCAGTCTGTGTTCCAAGCTGTTATTTTCTTCTGAATACTTGATTCAAATGAGTAAAATTCAAGGTATTCTCAGGAGAAACCATAAGGCAGTTAGAAAGCATTTGGAAATAACTACATAGGTACCACAAGACACAATTCTTGCAAGTAAAATCTGATTTGCAGAATGTTAAAACATTAAAAAAATTCTCAACATCAGAAACATATTTTCTAAGGCATAGGGACTTGCACACATCTTGGGGCAAGGCTAAATGATGGAATATGAAACACTCTCTAAACTCATCTCTCTCACAAATCTCCCCAGGTTTTTTTTCACCCTTTCTTAGATATGTTTTTATAGAAGTTCCACCAGCATTGCTGATGGGCTCAGCTTTGGCTACCAGCAGGTTCTTTTGGAGCCAGGTGGAACTGTCTCTGTACAACAACACAGGGGCATCTCTCTCTTGCCACACAATCCACCTTCACAGCTACTTCCTACTAAAAGCTTCCCACATAAACCCAAGAAAAATATCTATCATTCAAGTTTGAAATAATATTCTCTGACACCATGTAGCAAAAGATCTTTGGTAATACCTTGTGTCAAGAAAGGAAACATTTCACAGACAGACTTCTAGAAATGGAAACACAACTTCATTTTCTCATAAGCAACCTACATAGAGTAGGAGGAGAGTCAGCTGTTGCATTGCATCTGCAAAGTCCCTCAAGACTGAGAAGACATCAAATAACAGCAATAGAAAGAAGTATAGGATGGTAGTTCTGCCTTCATAACATCTTTATTTATTCACTGTTTCAAAATTCAGGGGACAAAATATTCATCGGTTCTCACTCAGGTTAACTGCATAGTGCTTAAATTATATTTGCTGGAAGATGACAACTGTGAAAGGGGCTATGACTTTTGGTCTAATAGAGTGAATGGCCATATAAAACAGTGTGATTCATATAGCTGAACTTTTATGCAGAGTTAGACTTTGCTAGCTGTTAGGGCAGTAGACTGCCTGCACAGCTTTCGTTATAACTAACTGTAATAACAGCCCTCAAAAAGATATCATGCATATCTATTTTTACAGATGTGAAGGATGATTATGAAAAATAAGTCAGAAATAGAACAACGTGTGATCATGTGGAGTGCTAAAACAACAGGGTGTTTGCTGAGATGGCTTAAATCCAACAACAATAGACAGTTTGAAGTTATTCTTAACACTATATGATGCTATTTAGCACATTTAAATATAGACGTACATTATCTTCAACATTAGGAAAGCAATACAGATTTAGATAATGCAGAATTTACTACTTTAAAACATCTGTTCAGTGTATTACATTACTCTCATAAAGGTAGTTATAACTCCACGAAATTCTCAGACTTTTTCTAGCACCCAAAAATCTGCCTTATCAGAAAACCAGGGCCCAGATTTCACATCATTGAAGCAAATATAAAAATGCTTATTGACTTTCAGAGCATTTGTATGAGTATTTCAGAATAGTTTTTTGAAGTTCCAGAAGTTCAACTCCTTTTTGAATGACACCAATATTAGTGTTAATGAATTTTATCTCAAAGGAAGGGGTTGTTATTATTGGATTAGCCTTGAAAAACAGGAATCTTTATGATCTCTTATAGCTGTGTGTGCCTTGGTGTTATTAATTACACTAAGTATTAATATTTTCAAAATTCAGATTCTGTTTTGCTCTTTTGATATAAGCTTGATGATTGATTCTGGGTAGACTAAGAAGACTTTTTGTTACTGCTTATCCACAGTTCTCAGCTAAATGTCATTGCCTGAATATGATGTATTTTTATTATTCCATTAATGTATTTGGAGTAGAGGAGGGAGTCATGCTTAGAAAAACACTGAGGATTCCTTGAACGAGAGTCCATTGGGTTTTAAAATAGACATTAATATTTCATATCTGAAGGTAGTCCTGGTGGTGAAAATAGACATTAATAATAATTCACAATACTATTTGCAATGTCAGTTCCATTTTCAGTGGTGCAGGAAGTGGAGGGAAAGGGAGAAAGAAGAGCTGTGTAACTGCATAATTTTACTTCTGTCATGCAATGCAGTAACAGTGCATGAAATGGAATTGCCATTGCTTCCTTAATGTAATTCACCTTACCATTCACTTTTACTTCCAGTAAATCAATCTTACTATGTTACATAAAACATTATAAGTGCTAGGCTTTTTACACAAATAGAAAGGACAATGATTGTCTCAGAGAATTTACTTCCTAGGGTGTTTATTTCCACTAAAGTTAAAACAAAATTGATTTGAAGAAATTAAAGCAGGGATAATAGAAGAAGTAAATGGAAACTTGAATACCAAGAAAAAAACAAAACAAAACAAAACAAAAACAAACAAAAAACAGACTTTGAAACTCAGTTAGCTACATGGTGAAAGAAAATAGCATAAAAGAAAGAAGTAATCTCTATGTAAAGAACAATTACGGTATTGTCACCAGTGACCTCAAATGAGACGAATCGATTTGTATCTCAGAAGTTGTTCTAATAAGGCTGAACAGCTGTTGTGGAAGCAGTGTCCTCTATTCTAGCTTCTGCTCTGAGTAAGTGCTGTTCTGAGACTTCACTTAGTTGGTGTATTCTCCAACACTAAGTGGACAAGCATCTCCCATAGCACCTGGTTGCTTTGCAGTGTTACATGAATTTATTTTCACAAGGGAATATCACTGTCTTGCAGATAAGAAATAAACTAAAATAAGGCTGCTGGTTATAGCATCAAAAAATTGGAGCAATTGTACCATTGAGAGTGGCTGTTCTCATGATTTAGATTCAGGAGAATCAGTTGGGAAATATACTTTGAGATGGTTACCCAAGTACCCTATACACGGAGTGAAGAGAGTGAGGTGAAAAAAAGAAGACCAGGCACAGAGAAGATGTTGGCATCAAGTTGTACGGTAAAGCTCAGCTCTTTCTATTAGCTGTTCTCCTAATGCTCACATGGGTGTCTTGTGCTGAATTGAAGATTCCTGGAGTTTGGATTGATAGTGAAAATAGATTAAGTGCACACCTTTGTTTTCAACTCAGAGAGGAATTTTGTGAAGTGCTTAGCTTTCTTGAAATAATAATCAGAGAAGATACCTGAATTTCTTACAACGCAGATTTCTGAGGGTAATTTGAATTGGCAGCTTAGGGACTGAGGTGGAGTCCCTTCTGTTGGGGCAGAATGAGAAAATAGTGTTTTGTGAGGCACATTTCACTCCATTTTTATGATTTAGCCTAGAAAAGATAAATAAAATTATATAAATTATAAACCTCAGGAAAGCTAGAAAAGTAAACTATCTCCCTGTAATTCTTCAGCTCTTTCTTTATGAACTGCTATTGTGCTACGAAGAGATACTACGCAATAAGCCACAAAGCAATAACAGTTTCATTTCCCTCTTCCAAATTCTTCCCTCTTTGGCAATAGAAGTTATTTCTGAACAACAAAATCCATTCTGTGATCTTAATAACATACACTTCTATACCAACATAATATTATGAAAATAGCTTTCAGTTTCAGTAGGGAAAAAAATCCATCTCTGAAAATCCATCTGTTTTTTAACCCTAAAAGGAGAAACAAAATACCCACTGGTGAGTTACTGCAAATCAAATATATAGCAGTCAATTAATTAGAAATGTATTAAGGTACAAAACAAGAGTTTCTCTGTGCTGTTAAAAAACTGAATCGAATTCACTTAATTTTCACTATAAGAACAGTAAAATAGGTTAAAAACTCTATTATGGGTGAGATTTACATTTGGAATTGATAGCCCCCCCCTTTTAATACACTAGTCATAGAGGAGCATGACAGGAGGAAAACTACTAATATTTTTGTTTTAGGGATAAGACTATCTATTTTCAGTGCAGATGAGATATATTCTTTATGCAGTCACCTTAGAACATCATTCAGAGTATAAAGTTTATGATTTTAATTTGTCAGCAGAAACACAAGCTCACAAGAAAGATTAAGAGCACATGTTAGAAGCCTCAAGTTGGCTCTATGAGTACATGTTCGCTTCCCCCACACTTAGCAGCCTCATCCAGTTTCCAAGGAAGAAGCAACTAAAAAGCTAAAACAGTTTATCTGTGATGGGACCATTTCAGTTATACTTACTTGATGCTGTATAATTCAGACCATTCATCCAAATGTGTCCTGAAATATCTGGAATATCCATCAAAAGGTCTCCTGGTATACCTATACAATTGCTGGAAACTACGTCTTTAAAGGTTACAGCACTGTCACGCAGTGCAAAAACTGCTGTGCTACGCAGTGCCAATCTAATAGAAATTCTTTGTTAATGTTAACAAACATCTGGCCATGTCATCATCTGGCTATGGAGTTATTTCAGACAATTCCAGCATATTTTGAACTAAAAAGCTTAAAAATAATCAGGCAAGCTACAGATCCATTCCAATCTATGATTTCCATAGCTCAGTCACACAACACGGTTTGAGTCTTAACTGTTGCTTAGAACAGCATATATTGCCCTAACAGGCTCAGAAAATAACTACCCCAGTCGCACATATAGCTACTAGCTCAGCAAACACTCAGGCCTCCAAAATCAAAAGCAATGGTTCGGTGCCTTTAAATCCTGAAACAACATTAAGCTGTAATAGTCCACAGTGTGTTTCTGTTTAAAATAGCATTAATTTTGCCTCCAGTTACAAAATTAATGTTGAAAAAAAGTAATTACAACTTTTAGGAAAGAGAATAGTCCAGCCTCTGAATCTGATCCTCATTTTCAGCACCGAAGCAATAATTCAATATTGCTTCGGTGCTGAAAATATTTTCTTTGAATATATTTTCACAATATTATTGGGTTTGCCTGACAAGATTTTGGTAGCCAGAGGCAGGGGTTGCAGGGGTGGCTTCTGTGAGAAGCTACTAAAAGCTTCTCCATGTCCAACAGGCAGGCCTAACGCCAGCTGGCTCTAAAACGGGCCCCACCACTGGTAAAGGCTGAGGCCATCAGCCACAGTGATAGTGCCCCTGGGACATATTTGAGTAGAGGGAAAAACAGCTGCACAACTTCAAGAAGGACCTCAAAGGGCTGGAGAGATGGGCAGAGAACTGTCTGAAATTCAACGAAGACAAATACAGGGTCCTGAAACTGGGGAAGAATAACCCCCTGCACCAGGACAGACTGGGGGCTGACCTGCTGGAAAGCAGCTCTTCAGAGAAGGACCTGGGTGTCCTGGTGGACAAGAAGCTGTCCATGAGCCAGCAGTGTGTCCTTGTGGCCAAGAAGACCAGTTATATCCTGGGATGTATTAGGAAAAGCATTGCCAGCAGGTGGAGGAGGCAGAAATGCTCATTTTCTTATTTCATTGCTGCTTCCAGTAAATTGTTCTTATCTCAACCCATGATGTTTACTTTTTGTGTCTCCTCACCAGACCACTGCAGGGGGGAGAGAGAGGGCAAGGGGGAAGTGAGTGAGTGGTGCATAGTTTGGAAGGTTACAATGGGTACGTTAAATTTGGGAATACAATTCCTGAACCATGACACTAATAAAATAAATAAAATTCTTCATATAAAATGCTTTTTTGGGAGAGAGAGAGAGGTGCTGAAGATTTCTGCTTGTATCAGAATGAACTTGTTTTTCCAGTAGGCTGAGGGAGACAATTTTCTGTCCTACAATCAGACAGTAACCCTAATTAAGAATTAACACAGCTGTTGATCTGCTAAGACAACACAAATTAAAGGGAATGAACAACTAATGCAAACTGTCTAGTAAGTTATTAAGATTAATATTTAAATTGCATTTAAGGATTAAATGGTAACAAAATGTACCGAAAACGTTTCAGTAAAAGACTAAACAAGCTAAACTGAATCAGCAATAAAAACAACTCAACACACCACTTGACAAAAAATCTAACATTACATTGCTTATTTCTGCAATACACCAAAGTTAATTGGTAGAAATTATTCTGATTTCAACACGCTTGTAAACACGGAGGCCTTTGTAAACATTTGTAACCTTACAAGCAGAAAGGTTAAGGCTAATCTAGAGCACCATAATATTATTTCATAAATTGCAGAGAGTTATTTGAAAAACTGATGACCAAAAGCAGAAATGTTGAGTTTCAGTAATATATTTATATGGATTTTTTTAATAGTCAAATTTTAAAGAGACGCTTGTCATCTATTACAAGAGAAATTAAACTAAATTGTCACCACTCTCGAAGTTTCTTCGATGGTTTTCTAATTCATAACCATCCTTTAAAATGCCTTCAGTAGTCAGAGGTGTGCTCAGAACCATGTCTTGACAACTTTTAGATCTGAGCTATTCCAAGTCTGAGGTGAAGGTCTATACTAGGAATTTTTCAGAAATTCTTATATTGCCTGCCTGCCTCTAAATAAAACAATTGTTTAGCTTTTATACCCCACGTACTATGCCAACAGCATCATGATGCCAGGTTTCCAACAAGTTGGAAAAGAAATATAAACTGCATTAAATACAATCATCCTGGAAGTTTGACCAAACATTTTGGTGATGACATTGAAAGCACACATGAAGTGCATGTACACCAATGCAGTAAGGGTAACAAACAGGATGAGCTGTAAGCCATTATGCAAACCAAAATCTATGATGTAGTCATCAAGTAAACAGGGTGGGATGACTCGCATGACTGGAGTGCTACAATGGGTGGCTATAAGCTCTTCAGAAGGGACAGTTGAGTAAGGAAAGGCAGTGGGGTGACTGTTCATTAGGGAGCGTTTTGACATTATAGAGCTCAAGGACAGTGATGGACTTGGCGAACTTGGAGGTTTTTTCCCAGTCTTAATAATTCTATGATTCTATGGTTCTATGCTGATGTACTAAAGCAGTAACTTATGGCCTAAAAAAAAGTGTTTGCAAAATCAGACATCATTAGCTGCTTTAGTTATAGGTCCATCTTTTGTGTGCTTTCACAGAACGAAGGGGAAGACAGAGAAAAAAAGGTAAAGGGGCATAAATGCAAAATCACAGTTTTACTTTGCTTGTATGTCTACTTATCTGCTTTCAGGGAAAGTGAGGAAAAGAAGAACAAATCATGACAGAGAAAGCAGGTGCCATTACTCTAGACTGAGAACATTGTCATTTCCACCAAAATGCTCAGTCCTGGCAATTCTTGCATAATCTAATTATCCAAATATACCACTGTATAACTTCTATTATTCTGGTGTTAAAATGTTCTGGTTTAGACTCCAAAAAATAAGGTGAATATCACAAATGACTGTGGAAATATAGATTATAATAATCATTCACTTTATAACTTACACAGTTTAAATAATTCCTGACCTCACACGGCATTTAATTTGATTAACACTATATATTTAAATGCAGTAATTCCATGATAAAGAGAAAACATTCTACTTCAATATCATAGTGAAAACTAATTCTGTCCTCAGTATGACTTTTGACATAAAATGGCATTTTAGTAATGTCATGTCATCTATATTGCTCTACTCCCTGCTTTTTTAATTTTTCGTGTATTCAGACATGATCTAGCACCTGAATAATTGAATGTTTCACTATAGTGAAAGTAATTATATTGTCCATTATTACTAGTCTTTGATCAAAATGAAGAAAATGTAATGTGGACATGTGCTTTTTAAATGAAAGAAGGGGAAGCCTTTGTCCTATTATGAAATTATTTACAATAAGGGAAGAAAATTTAGAAAAAAAACAAATTTTCATCATTTATAGCACGCAAATTAGAACAAGTTGAATATAACAACAGAAAAAATAAACTACCCTCTGCCTATATCAGCATTAAAAAAAAAAAGATTTGTCTCAGCTAAATTTAATAAAGCTATCTTGGGTCCTACTAAGAATTCAGACAAAGGAGTTTTAGAGTATTGCAAAGCTTCCTGAGGGTTTATGCAGGACATTGGACAGATTTTACACATTACTTGGAATCCCCTACTGCTAAGAACTATTCTTAAAATTCCTTCCTGCAGTTAGCTTAACAATAAATCCCGCATATCTATACAAGCTTCAGTTACGCCTTTGGATTTCACTGAATTCAAATCTAAAGTATAATTATTTCAGACATTTCTAGTATTTCCCAGAAGAGTTCTCATAGAGCTAGCTGATTCCAAGTATATATATTTCATCACATATCTATTCTTAGCCTGAGCATTTACCATTGCTTAATAACCTTGTGGGCTTCTGTTGATCTGCAAAAATAAGCTTCAATCAGGCATGTTCCTCCCCTTGGATGCCACACACCAGACTAAGCCATAAAACAGTGTTCCATTCTTGTTGACACCTCCCAAATGAAGATAGCACAAGCTCTTATCCAGCAGATTGACCCAGTGCAGAGCCCTAAAGCTGTTAAAGATCATCCGGTTGACTAAGCTCTGAAACACAAATATTCATACAATCAATACCAACCCCTACAGAAGTTGTAGCTAACTACATCCTTTCTCAGCTTTAAAGCGTGACTCTTATCTCACATCTTGTCCTTCAAGAGCTTGAAATGCTGTCAGGAGTACTAGGGCAGAAGTCAAGGTTAAACTTGTGTACATGTAACAAATCTGGCCTCAAGTTCTACCTCATGCAAGAGTGTGCCTACCAATATAAACCCATCACATGTTGTTTAATATATGTAATAGTTTCGTGTCAGATATTTCATCGCTACTTTATGCTATAGTTTGACTACCGAGACTTCCGTATTGCAGAATAGGTTAAAGAGGGCCAACAAATGAAAGTCCCTTCTGTTTCACTGTTTTTATACATACTTAGACATATGAATGTTTTCTTTCTAGGGATTAGGGAAGAAGTTCACCCAGATGTAAGAAACTTCTTTATCAGTTTTTTAGTTCCTTTATGGTGAAATATTAAACATATTCTCACTGTTCCCTACCTGTTGTCTGGCATTAATGAATCTAACAGTACCATGATCTTCATGCTGTTTTCAAAACAGAGACACCAATTAGATGCCTAGAGTTGACTAACAATTCCTTCTCAGATTAATGCTATAGTACTTTCAATATATTTGTTAAAAGCAGTAAAAATCAAGTAGTTCTTTCTCTTAGCTTCAAACAAGTTCTAACAAAATTTCAGTACAAGATCTCAGCCTCATTTACTAGGGTTTCAGTATAGTGTTGAAAATCTCACTTATGACTCCTGTTCAATGCAGATTTTTTCATGAGTCAGTGACCTTTCAAGAGAACACATAATCAAATGCAATCCTCTTTACACATAATCATCAGAAACATTGGCAAATCCCAACTTTGCAAGCCTTACACATAAAACAAAAATAACACTATTGTTTAGAAGTTTGTTTTGCCTGTAAGCATATGATTATATTCCAATCAAAGAAAAATTCTCAGTTTACAAATTCATGTAGATCAAAATTGACAAAGGATTTGCATGGACTCTTATGATGTAGGACTGCAGGATTTTGCAAGTCAGGTTCATAGGGTATGACAGTGTGGCTCATCAGGATTATGTGAAGACAACAGGCTTCCTCAGCTGCTGCAGCATCTCTTTAAAATTGACAGCCTGCATGAGTCATGAAAGCTACTGATACCATAGCCTACTTGAAAATAACTGGCAGGGTGAGTTGTTTGGGTGTTTTTCTTATGTGGAGGGCACATGTAAATATTCAGTAAAGGGGCATTGTACTACCTGAAAAAAACTTGAATTAAATTTCCTTTAACAAATGGAGAATAATGGAGAGATAGCAGCTACATCTTTAATTCTGACTCTTCTATGTTGAAAAACATGGTGTTACTGACGGTCCCTGGGTCTTGAAAGCAACCTTTAAAATCATTAGTGTGTTCTGCCTTGTCTGGTCACTGGTAGACTGTGCTGTAAATAAATGACTGTGTGTGCACTCCTGCTCCTTCTTTCAAGTGCATAAAACTTGGTTGATGGGATTTGGTGTAACCTCCCTTTCCACTGAAATCTCCTTTCCATCTCAAAGCAGAATTTTAGCTCCTGTGCTCCTTTGTGTCACATGCCTTGGAGAGCTGAAGAAAAATGGAAGTGTTGAGGCAGATGCACATGTAAAGACACTGCTCCTGCAGGAAAGTGGGAAATGAGGCTACAGTATCCTTGTAACTGTAGCACCAGGCAGAGGGACCTTTCCCTTTCCTAACACTCTGTTTTCCAGTATAAATCACATACTGCATTGGATATGGCAAAATAAATAGATTTGGATTTGAATTCTTTCTCAGACATGTTGGTATGTACTTGACAGCCATACAGCTGAGTGAAACAATTTGCTAAATGAGGTAGATGGGAATATCTTACTATATTTAATATTCAGCAGAGTGCTTCCTAAAGCACAAAATAATAGCATGAAATAAACTGTGATGACATGCAAGAAATTTGTCTGCCTGCAGGCAGTTAATGCAATAAATAAACTAATTCAGTTCTTATTAAGTTCCTAAACTTACAGCAAGTTTTTAGTTAATTTAATTAATACTTAACAAATAGCCTACGGTTAGGTAAATCACATCACAGAGAAGCAGTACCAACTGGCAATTATTAATCTATTCGCTGATGCTTACTTAACATCTTTAAAATGATTTTGGTAAAAAATATGGTAAACATGACCATCTCTTGTGGCCATTCTGATTTATCAGTGTCCTGGTTTTGGCCAAGGACAGGGTTAATTTTTCACAGTAGCCATAAGGGGGCAGATCCTGGAGCAGAATTGGGGCATGTCTAGATTGTAATTCTTTGCCACACATGTCACCGCTGGAGGGTAGAAGTAAGAGACTCTCACTTCTGAGAAGGTCAGAGCTTGCTGTTGGGAAGAAAAAGGTGGTGCATGGAGGGTCCAGCACCATTTGTCCCAGGGGCCACACAGCACTAGGTCTGTCAGTGAGCATTTTCTGCAAATGAATCACCCTCTTTTTGTATTTTTTTTCTATTAGTATTGTTGCTGTAACTGATCATTTTCTTACTTCATTGCTGTTTCTAGTAAATTGTTCTTAGCTTAGGATCTCCGCCTTTTTTCTCTCTCATGGGAAGCAGCTCATACTTTTCATTTTAGTGGGAATACTAAATTAGGGAATAGCATTCCTAAACCATAACAATCAGAAATTTTGATACAGTGGTCCTACATGAAGTCCTACATGTCCTTCTTTCAATGACATTTCTTGCTATTGGAAACTCCACAGAATATTACAGAATATTCTGAGATGAAAGGGACCCACAAGGATCACTGAGTCCAACATTTAAGTGAGTGGTCCATATGGAGATCAGATGCACAACCTTAGTGTTATTAGCACCACATTCTAACCAACCCCTGAGCTAATCTCAGGGTAATTTATTGATTCTGCTCTTATACCTGGACACTGCTAGTTTTGGTATCAGCCTAACAAAGTTATAGGAATCCTTGAAAATTTTGTATCAGATATATGCATTTATATAATTATTAAACTAGTTTTCAGTTGCCCAACTGTTCTTAAAGAATAGGGAGTTTGATTGGCTTCTGTTTTGCATTATTTTGCTCTAAGAAAATAACCAAAACTATAAAAACTTATTATTTTGTTTGCTGTCCTTAACATCATTTTCCTGTAATGAATTAATACTTAACCCATACATTTACATGTTGCAACCATGTCCTCTCTCTTTCACAGGGATCACAATGTCCTGTAGCATCTTGGTCAGCAAGACACACTTCTGACCAAGAAATTACTTTGCCTCAGATGATGAAAACCTGCAAGAAGGAGGTGCCTGTACTACAAAACTTGCTCTAGTTCAAAAAAACCTTTTCTATATTTGTGGTAACCAGGGAAGTAGTTTTGTCTACTTAAAATAAAAGCAAGTTCAGCATTTCAGCAGGGTATTTTTTCTTTTTTTTTTTTCCCCTTAAATGGTGTACAGCTTATCTTCACTGAGATAAGAGATGAAAAAAGTGTGTGCTTGACTCAGCATATACACAGAAGTATATTAAAGATGCAGGAAGACTGAAATATATTTGGTAGATTTCCCTCCTTCAGCCTATCCCTTGCTGTCACAAGTAGTGTGTTGCATTAAAGTGATTCAATAAGGAAATTATGGTCTGGATTTTGAGCCGGTGCACCCAAAGTACAGTGCAACACCAATGTAGAGAAATTGAAGTTTGAGGACTGTACGTAATATATTAAAGACTGGTATCCATAGGCTGAATATCTAAATATATCAATTTTTTTTTGAGTATGATATTGATATCTGTCTCCAGATACCACCAAAGTTCTGCATGTTTCCACTAGAAACAGTCCTGTCAGTTGAAGTAAGAAACTTTGTGCTTTCATACACTACTAGTATGTAAATCTGTATGTCTGTCTCCACAGGAATTCAAGAACTGAAACACTTGTCAGAAAACACTGGGAGCATAATTCAAGAATATACTGTTTCCTAGATATAAAAACCCATACAATTTTACCAGCATATAAATTAAAAATGTGATTTGTAATTTTACCAAAAAAAAAAATATCCAGGCTTTTTTTGATATTTTGTATTTTTCATTTATCTGCTAAGATGATTGACTATACACCTACACAATATAAGACCCTTTTTTCTGCCATTGAGGTTTGTGACATCACTTCACTAGGCACTTGCAGTCTAACACTGTAGACATTTGACCCTATATCCACACAATCAGGGTCTTAAAAGTTATGCTTGACAGTTATGCCGTCTGATAGATCATCATGAAGGATAGCAGTCCCTGCACTAATTGCTATGCATTCCCGAAAAGTGCTCCTATTTAAAGAGAAAATAACAACTTCCAGAGGTCAAAAACACTCTGAAATTGAGCTCTCCTACAAATGTTTTTTAGAAGTAAATTAGGAATATGCTGGAATTCTTCAGGCTCGCTACTCCACATCCTTCACTTTATTAGACCTTTAATAACGATAAGCAGGCACCTTCACGAAATAAATGGTCTGTTAAGAGTGGTCTTGGGAAACCTTATTTTTCCTCATTTATTTATGTAACCTCGTTGATTTTGTAAATCTTACTGACAGAGAATTGACATTCATTATTACCCATAAATGTAGAAAAATTGGTCAAAAATATCTTTGATTTTTCTTTTTTTGTTTTCTTATCATGAAAACAAATAAAAGCATCTCAGGAATATTCTTGGCTAAAAAGACACGTGATTTAGAAATATCTTCTTTCCCTCACTCCCTTTTGTTGCCATGGAAATCTTTCTTTTGAAAGTACAGTTTTGCTACTTGACCTTAAAGACAAGGCTACATGAAAAAAGTCACCAGAGTTGCTCTGGTCTTTACATTACCTGTAATAAATTATCACTACATTTCAACAAAATTAATGACAATACATTAAAACACTAAAAGTTCAAATCATAGATCCTTTATATGTTCTGCATACATAATAACACATCCACGCCAAAATGATGGTCACGTTTGCCAAGATGCTACTTCAGTTACTTTAATTCATATTAATGATACACAATAGCTATAAAATTGAATATGTCAAGCCAGAAAGGAACAAAGTACCTGGAACACATCTAAAACTCTCTCACTGCAGGGATGAAAATGGAAAAAGAAATACACTGTCATTATTTATTTGTTTTTAGAAATAGAAATGTTAGTTGTGAACATTTTACTTATGTAAGAGACACAGATTGGAATAGGCATCCAACAGGTTGGTTGTATTCTTAGGGAAGCTGAAGAGAATATACTTAACTGCTACATCTTAAGTGAAGGACAGTAGGAAGAAAGAAGCACTGCACATGTTATACCTCTTGCTAACGAATGGAATTCAGCAGAGGTCTTGGAGAGCCTTTGTGAAAGTTCAGCAGACTGAACTGAGAGCACTTGTAACAATGTTATATCATCAGATACCCCAAGTGGATATTTGATCAATTTAGTGGAAATTTCAGAAAAAAAAAAAAAAAAGGGGGAGACATCAAATAGTGCAATCTAATAAGATGTAGTATGTCTTAGAAATGGAGCAATAAGGTGAAAGGCAATGGCGAATAAAACAGATGGAAAAATAGACCAAGCTTATTTTCAGTGTTATATACTTTTAGTGGAAACCTGAGTTTTCAACTAAGCAAGATTCTCATGAAATATTCACCTTCTGATAAAAGTTTAGCTTTCCGAGTGAAAAGTCACTCTTTTTAATTGAAAATACTCCTAGAATACCTTATGGTTGTAGTTTGTCATCTCAGAATCCACAAAACACTGTATGTTATGACTGCCATAACAAACTCTTTTTCCTATCAAAGGAAGAGATGCTGCTGCTTCCGTGTGATTTCAACAAAACCTCAACCCAGAGAACAAAAGTGGGAGCATATCTGCTTGAAAATTCCTTTAAGACATCAAGGCAGGAATTACGTATCATAACATTCAATTTTCCTGCTGAGGTTTTAGTGAAAAGAACTTGGCTTTGAGAGAAGAAAATTATTCCAAATAAGACTATTTGTTTTAAGTGTGAGATTATCAAGAATGGATGCTCAAGGTAGGAAATGCCATAAGTAAAACTGCAGTCCTCTTTAATCAGCCTTTTAATATTTTTTTTTAACATAATTGGCTAGAATTAACTACTGTCACAATGACAAGCAAAGCATACTAAAGACAAAATGTTGTACCCTTACAGGTCATTGTGCTATAGACCTTTACCAAAGAAAGGAAGACATCTCTGTGAAAGACTGGAAACAGAGAAGGAGAATAAGAATGTGCTTTGAACGGGCAAATCTGGAAGAATTTTAATATAAGGACCTATTCTTGTGCACCAGGAAAATATTGGAATCATTTTAAAGAAAGAAATTTCAGGACTTTGTAATATGATACATTATCAGAGACTTATATTTTTGATGAAAGACTTTTATTGATAGCATTTAACAATTGAAATTTTGGGCAGTAAGAAACATCTAGAAACACTAGTAAGGTGAAAGTTTGAAAAGCAAAATGTTTATTTCTTAGAATGTTGATAGAAACCCATAAGGATTTATAATTTGAATTTCATGCAAAACTCCAAAAATCGTTTTGTAAAATTAAAGTACTTCTCAGCAATATTTTGTAAAAAAAAAAGAGTACATTACTGGCTACAGGTTCTGAGCATTCTGACTGTAAAGAGACAGTTTGCACAATGATGCTGAGAAGATAATGCATTAATTGCCACTCCTGTTGTAATGTGAGGATGATTACTGTTTACAAAGGACCTCCATCTCCTTCTTCCATCTTGTCTGCACAAAAGTGTTCTGAAAGTCCAACACAGTGCCCATGTGTGTGGAGTGACTGACCAACTGAGCATTAAAGCTACAAGTTCTGCTTCACCTACAGTGCTATCAGAAAATTGCACGACTGAAAGGGTTCCTAATTCAGGTCACTGCCTGTCACCCCTCACGGCTTTTCAAAAAAAGGAAGTCTGAATGGCTCACAAAGCAGCCCCTGAATCATCACAGTTTTCTTGTAGATTATGAGATTCAAATAAGGATCCATAAATGATAGTGCACCAAGCTAAAAACTGTATTCATTCAGGAACTATTCCAGGTTTTCCCTGGTCCATGCCACAAAGAAGAGAAGAAAGCATTTATGAACGGCAGCTATTTAAACAGGCTGATTTTTATTCTGCACTGCATATGTATGAGAGCTACTTCAGTAAGTATTCCCTGTGACTTCATAGTCCAGTGAGGCACAAGTTTATGTACCTTGGTGTTGTGTCAGCCTACTTAGTCACCTGTAAACAGGCTGACAATTTTGCTTATACCTTTCAGATGATTTATTGAGTGCAATCACTTAACATGTTTTTAGAAATAAATGTCATTCTACTCTGTGGGTATTTCTGAGTTTGATATGAAAAAAAAGATCTTTTTTTTCCTTCAGTGTATAATACTCCTGTGTTTTTGTGCATGGTTTTAAGTGGAATAGAGAAAACAGAACTGAAAAGTATGTGAATTCGGTAGAGAGCTAAAGTTGAAATAGGGACATTAGGGCAAGATTTTTCTGTCTGCCTATAGTACATGGGAAAGTCAGGTTTAAAAGTGCTTGTCTTGCTAACAGCTCCAGGAAAATGTATGATTAATATTTCATATTTTTGAATATCATTTATCAAATGCATTCAAGTTCAACATCATATGCCTTGCCGGCACTCTGTTTGGTTTTCTACAACTAATAAGTTTATAAAAATTAGGACTTGATTGATATTAAGGTATGAGGTAACTGTCAAGGTACTTTCAAGCCTTACCATGTATCAATTGGAAAAAAACCCCTACAATTCAGCTGGAGCTCCAGCGATGTTTCATTGGAGTAAACTATATGACCTTTAGAAAAAAAAAAATTAGAGTTTTGATACTACTATTCCCTATACTAATAGCTTAATTCCCACTTGCCTTCTGTTGACACAGACAGGATTGATCAATTGCTAGTGCTCCCAGTTGTCATAATCTCATAAATACATCAGTGCTTATCAGAAACAGCATCTCCAAGAGGAAAAGATTTTCTTATTTCCTGCAAGTATGCAAGGGAAAAAAAGAAAGAGTTTTGTGGTTTGGTTTTGGTTTTGTTTTTTGGTGTTTGTTGTTGTTGTTGTTGTTGGTTTTGTTTTTGTTTTTTTACCAGTAATTAACATAATTTGACAACACACTTAGTGCTTTCATTTTAACCCCAAGGAAGATACTTGATTATGTGACTAGAAAAATCTTCCTCAGAATATTAGGTTCAGATTTTAAATATAACAACGGCCTTCTTCAAAGTGTTGGATTGTTAGTTCAAAGTTTGTCACAAAAGTATTTTAAAATTATGCAAATATTAGCAGTTTCAAACCATCAGTTCTATAGCTGAATGAATGACCCTGCTAGGGATGATGCAACAGGACCTGCTTGGCAAGGCCCCTGCTCTGCTTTCCTCTCAGGGGATACCTTGAAGCTACCAGCACTTACAGCACCCTGGCACTGAACCAAAGAACTGCTGTTATTTTAATTGTCAGAGAGAGGGTTCTCCGCTACTAATATTATAAAATCCATTATTATTTTCCAGTAAAATTTAGCAGTAGTCCAACGTAATTTCCTAGTTCTTTTTAAGAAAACTCGACAGTGGTCTCAGAAACTTGGCACTAAATTTTCGGCATCTTCTTGAGCAGTTGGAAATAAGAGCTAAGAGGTAACATTTCAGAGATGTTTAAAAAGATTTAGATGAGCAGTTACTAGTGGCTCTATCTGTTCTGAGTTCTGAACATTTGTACTTATTAATATTTAGGTTATGTTTTATTTTAAGAGCTCCCAGAGTAAATGTCTACATAAACTTTCTGTGAGAAGGCCATACTCCATTCAACTCAAAAGACGTAATTGGTAAGTATTGTGCATATTTGGAAATGGGATATGTTTTGTAAATTTGCAACAGAACTGGAATAATGTATAACAGTGGTATCAATATTGACATAGACTAATCTGTTGTATTTTCATTAAGGAGTAGATCTTCAATTTCTGAGAATATTACATTATTTTTCTCATCTGCTTTTCAAAACCCCAAGTCAGCATCATCTCAGTCCACAAAAGTTTATCTGCACTCTGAAGAAACCAAACCACTACCAAAAAAGGCAGGTAGACTTTTCCTGGTTATGAAAAAATGTTATATCAGCAATTCTTCCCCTTAGTTTTTGTGCTAAGGAAATTCTTGTGTGACCATCCAGGAGCCTCTCTGGCAGTCACACTCGCACCACCTGAGCTGGGGCTGAGGCTCCTTCGCAGCTACACCCCCACACTCTCAGTTAGACCAGGTTTCCTCTCTTGTTCGACTCCAGCTTTCCCATAGGAGAGTCTCAGACATCTGGATCCTTCAGATAATTTAATCATGTTATAGTAATAAAAGTACAGATCGAGCTGCTGCCTCCAAGGAGGAACCCAGAACAAAGAAATCCCTGGTCTTCTATACTCTTATAGTCTAAGCAGGGGAAAGTCGGGAGGTCCTGGCTCCTGCCATTTCCCTCAGTGTCCGGTTCCCTGGCTGGGCCACAGGTTCCCAGTCCTTTTGTTGTGCAAAGGGTCAGCAGATCACAGCCTCTTGCCCAGGGCTCCTGCCACCCAGAGTTTAACCTGCAGCTCTCACTGCATACCTGCACTATATGTATTCCCCGACACTTGTCTGTATAGGAATTGAGTAGTTAATAATTAATTCTGCTCTTTCTAAAAGACATGACCCTTAGGTCATGTCTTTAGGTAGTCTTAGGTCATGTCTTAGGTACTATGGTGCCAGGTTTAGAAGAATAGGTTCAAACTCACAGAACTGATTGTGTTATAAAGTATTGATTTGCCAGAGAAAAGCAGCTGTTGGCATTATTCTGTACTATAAATAGAAATGAAATGATTTAAAACTTTTTTTAAGCAATTAACACTATGTTAATCACCAAAAGAAACATACAGGAGCTGCATGAGAAAATTTAAAGCAAATATTTGACGTCACGTGACTTCACGTCAGTGCACATGAAGTAAATCATTGTTCTTCAGAGGTAGCTATCACTGCCTTATAAAGCAAGCAGTCACCCAAAATTCAGAGCCTCATGGATTATTTTTCTGCAGAGAAAATGAAAGAATATGGCATACCGGATATAATCCCCCTTTTCAAGAAAAGACTACCTAAAATTCTAGAACCTAGGAAAACAAAACTCTAACCAAGTCTGAGCTCCTTTCAAATTGCACTTGACAGGTTTTACATGTCTAACATTTTTCCATTCTCAGTCATGCTGGCAATTCAGACATTTCCCTGATACATTGCAAGGCACTTTGTCTTTCAATTTCATGGAATAGTTACATAAATATAGGCCAACAAAAGTGTTGTCATTTCTTTTCTTTTAAATTCATTGTTAGATGGTAACCTGCACTTCTATCTGGAAAAGGGTCATCAGGCTCTGTTAGTTCCTTACAGCTGTCATATATGCAGAACAATAATCCCTTATAATCCATAAGCAATCTCCTTAAATCAAAAACATTTTCACATGCCACTTAGAACAAAAACTCACGATAAAGAAAAGACAGTGTGTTGGTGGTGTCCTCTCAGATTAAATTTTTGAAAAATATTTGAGAAAAAAATTGAAAGCACTGACTTTTATAATGATTTTCCCCTCAAAATGCACCTACATCTCACAGTTTGCTCTTCTCTTGGCTGGTTGCATACACACTGTGCATATGTAATCACTTGACATGATAGAGACTCTGACACAGCACTGGCCTTACAAACACTGTATAAATTATTCAATAAGAATACAGGCAGAAATATTTTACCTGACTTGCTGGTGTTGTGGAGTCCTACAAGGAGATTGTGCAGAGGAAGAGAAAAGCCATAAATCAATGTACAGAACTAAAGACAGTACTGATTAACACCAGATTAAATCAGTAGAAAACAAAGGCAAGCTCTGTGTACAAGAATGTAGAAAAAGCATATTAATTTTATCTTCACAGTTATTTTGTGCCTTACCATCAGAGCATCTTGATGACTCAGACCCTAATGCATTTATCCTCACAAAACCCCAGAGACAGGTAGACAATGCTTTGAAAATCATACCTGAGATAGCTATACATATAATGTAAAAAGTTTGTGGAAAAAGCTGAACAGAACGGATATCATAGTGATCTCCTTAAAACAGCCTCCTCTCCCCATCCCTGTCTACTTCCACATATATATTAAAATACATGGAACTGATTATTTGTTTAATTACTGATGGACATTAAACTTATAATTAGTTTTCCCTGTACAACAAGTATAGGGAACTTGTTGTCCCTTTTCTATTACACTTGTTTACTTATGTGCAAGTACATAAGTAAACACATGAGCAAGAGAAATAACTTTGAATTCTGGAAAACTTTTTTTTTTCTGTATGCTTTTAGAGATAGCTATGACAGCTATTATATAAAACCCTCTGTAGAGATTTTTTTTTTCCCTAAAAAAATATTTTAAGTGAGAAATCTGATGTGTTGTTCTAGCCTTGAGAAAATAAAGAACTACAAATCTTCAGGGGCACCAACTTCACTGTCAGACTTATTATTGGCAAAAAGAACATCTGAATAGCCTTGCAATGTGATTTGTTTCTTCCTTGTGAAATTGTTCAACATTGAAAAATTTATACAGCTCCTGCTTCTCAACCACTGGAGATGAATCAGTTAGTCAGTGGTGTCCAGATTGTTAATATTCTCATTCTTCCACTAGTTGTCAAGTCCAAGGTACTCTCACACCTATGGAGTTAAGCACTATGGAGACAAAATACACCTGTTGTTTCTAACAGAGACTTGCTTCACAGGAACAGGACCCAGTACCCCATGGCTATGTATCTGCAAACCGAGTGAATGCAAGCCATCACCACATGATCCTTTAAGTATTCTGAACCAACCCCCCCACCCCACATTCATGAACACCACTGATTGTATGAATAACTCTATAAGGAGTTCAGTAATATGTCAGGTGGTAGATGTCACGTTCATAGAATATGTGCAATATCACGTGCAATGACAATGGTGGAAAAATAAGAAGGATGGCAGCAGGGATATCTAGGAAGCTACTTGTTAACAGAAAACTTTTTAGAGTAAAATACTATTAGATAAAATAAAAAAAATCCTGTAACCTGTTTACTACATTCTTCTTCTTAAACATCTAAAATTAAGTAACTGTAGAGAGTGTTTGTTCCACAGTGGAAAGAAAAGGAAAAAGTACCAAAACAAAATAAAACAAAACAAAAAAACACCACAGAAAAAACAAACTCATATTTACTTTGCTATCCCTAAAAACAAGTAAACCAGCAAATCAACCCCTCCCACCAGTGTCTTGTGTTCAAAATGTCTTTGGTTTGAAATGAACATGAACCAGAAGAAACAGAAAGATCTCATAATCAGAAAAAAAGGCACTATCTGAAACCAAAGCAGTTGTCCAATCTGTATTTTCATTTGTGGTCACATATGAACGAAACAAACTTTGGGCATACTCATATCCTTTCAATATTAAAAGAAGCACTTCAGTTATATATCAGTTTGAGTTCACAAATGTCTCAAAGTATGTGGTGTGAATTCAGCCCATCTTTAGAAATATTTGTTAAGGCATGTCATGCTGAAGTGTTTGCACTGCCCACTGTATGAGCTTCTCAGTGTAAGAGTTTCACACATTAAAAAGTATATTGGTTTATTATCCTCGTGATGAAATAATGCTTTCTTTTTGAGGCAAGACCTTTTATTCTATTTCCAAATAAGAAATAGATAAGGATCATAGTCAGAAAAAGCTCTCAGGAACATGCCCCTTTTTTGCTCAAGGTGCCAGGAGCCCCAGGGGCTCCTGGGGATGGTGATGGCAGGGCCTAGCAGGAACAGGAACCTAGCCAGGAACAGGACAACCAAGAAACTCCAGGGAAACTCCAGCCCTGGGAATCAGGCACCTGCCTGAGGATGTGTGGCCATGGGTGGGCCCAGCTTGGCAGGCACAGGGCAAGGCTGTGAGGAACAGGAGACCAGCCCTGCTGTGGGGTTGCTGGGCTGACAGTGGGTCCCGAGGATGCAGAGGGGTCTGATTTGGGTCCCGGGGATGCAAGGTTGAGGGCTGGACTCTTTGATCCTTGCGTGTCCTTTCCAACTCAGCACATTCTGTAATTCTGTGAATGGACAGGGTGGGGTAAACCCCTTGGGCTGGGCAAGGACAGTAATAGCTGGCAGAGCCCTTAGGGTCATGACTCTCACCTAAGCAGTAACCTTCTGCATACACTAAAAGTCACACTTAAAAATTCAGTAGTCCCACAGGTACAGTGCTGACCTATATCCAATTACGGATGCCTGGAAGTCTTTAAGTAGAGGAAGTTCTCTAAGTGTGGGAGGCTCAGTAAAGTACTTAAATACTTGTCCAGAATTTGTTTACAACCAGCAACTAGGCCACTGTCAGGATGAATGTCGTACAAAATGACTCCTTCCGAGGCATGGCCTGTGGATCCAGCATGACCAGACAGCATGAGGCACGAGCTGTTGACCTGCAAAATGATTAATATGGTGTCCTGTGCCTGCAGCACAGCCGTGTTACTGGACATGCACAGCAAACCTCTTTCGGCAAAAGGCCTTGGCAACTCCCAACTTAGATTTCCCTCAGCATGTGGATGAACACTCAGACTCCTCAACTGCAGAAGGAAAGGTCTTTCTCATTGACTTACAAGAAATAATATTACAATCTCGCTTTATTCAATATACACATTAAGCAGGATATGTTAACTTCAGTTCTAGTTTAAAATACTAATACATAGAAGAAGATCCTTTGGATGGTTTCTAGTTTCACAGTTCTTTGTGCTTTCACATAAAAGCCAGATAAAGACTGCTGTTTTGCAGGAACTCTGATATGACACTGAGGTTTGCATATAGAAATATATGTGTTTGTAAATTAGCCACAGTATTATCATTAATTTCTGTTTTCAAGTAGAAAATCCAGTTTCAGTACCATGCATGTCCATCCAATAAAAGCTAAATCTTAGTTTCAAATATTAGCATACCTGGCATCATAGCCAGGACTATTTACTGTAATTTTTTTTCAGAAATAAATCCCATATCTACAAGAAAGAAAACTCTGACAAGAGTTAAAACCAGGTAAATAACACAAAGTGCAATTAAATTAAGATTAGAACTGTATATTTTTTTTTCATTCAAGAGTGACTAAGATGTGATGACATCTGCTCATCAGATTTACTGACATGATAATTATTAATATATGATATCATTCAGAACTAGAAAAAGCACAAATTCAGGACAGTAGATCTAAATAATCAGAATTTTAGGAGGAGGTTAAATTCATATTTCTCAATACAAATCCTTTTTGTGCTTTTAGTTATATGTCAGAGCTAAAATCAGAAGTCCAAACATCATACAAATTGAAATGTCAATGCTTTAGTTCCTCTGTACTTACAACAGAATAAATGAATTTGATATTAAAAGATACTAAATGCTTTAAATATCATATTTCACATCAATGTGCACTCCTCACCTTTACATCAAAATGTACTTTTCACTCATTTATGAATCAGTCAGAATATAGTTAATTCACAGAACAGAAAGAGAAAAAAAAGAAGACAAAAACACCTGGAGAAAAAAAAATGTAGAGATCATCAGTTGTCAACTGAGAATTTTGTCAGCAGTCTCAATTTTTTATTTGACTCACTCACTTATCCCACCAAAATAATTTGATCAAGATTCCACAGGACTTGGAAAAAGCCATTTTTCCTTGAACTTATTCACAAGAACAGGAAGAAACTTAAATCAAAATTATTTTCTAGTCCTGGACGTTCATTCATAAGGTTAGATGCAACAAAGTTTTAATGTGTTGAAAGCAAATAATGAATGTCATTCAGTAAGCATCATGATGCAGAAGACATCAAGTTGGGAGGGAGTGTCTACCTACTGGAAGGCAGGAGGGCTCTTCAGAGGAATCTGGAGAGGCTGGAGAGTTGGGCTGATTCCAACAGGATGAAGTTCAACAAGGCCAAGTGCCGGGTCCTGCACTTTGGCCACAACAACCCCCTGCAGCGCTACAGGCTGGGCAGGTCCAGAGAAGAGCAACCAGGCTGGTGAAGGGACTTGAGCACTAGTCCTATAAGGAGAGGCTGAGGGAGCTGGGGTTGCTCAGTCTGGAGAAGAGGAGGCTCAGGGGTGACCTCATCACTCTAGGACTACCTGAAAGGAGGTTGTAACCAGGTGAAGGTCAGTCTCTTCTCCCAGACAACCAGCAATAAGACAAGAGGGCATGGGCTTAAACTCCATCAGGGGAGGTTTAGGTTGGATATTAGAAAGAAGTTCTTTACAGAGAGAGTGATCAGGCACTGGAATGGCCTGCCCAGAGAGGTGGTGGATTCACCATCCCTGGGGGTTTTTAAGATGAGGTTGGATGTGGCACTGAGTGCCATGATCTGGTAATCACAGTGGGGTTGGATCAAGGGTTGGACTTGATGATCATAGAGGTCTCTTCCAACCCAGTTAATTCTATGATTCTATGATCACTGGGCTAGATAGGAGCTTTCGTATTTCCATATACTTCTTGTAAGGTACTTACTTTTGTGAACATTCTTTCTGTTATGAATCTAAAAAAACCAAACTATAGTAATGCCATATCATATGAAACTGAAGTGATTTAATCTATTTGGACAACTAAAAGATAAAAATACTTCAAAAGCAGTGAAAGTAAGTTTTATATATCTTGCATTAGAAACTACTTTTTTGTATATTTATATATAGACAGATAAATTATATACACATAAGAAAACATGATAATCGGGACTATGAAGCTCATACTGACTGCTTGATTTCTGCGAAGTCCCATTTATAGACCTATAATTTCTCTCCAAGGAGTCTGAAGCATTTGAATCCAAAGATTTCTGTAACCTTTCTTCTTCATAAGAAGAATTGAAAGGCTAGAATTGCTTGTTTAACTCCATTGGTTAAGAAGGACATTGTGTGGTTTCAGTGACTCTGAGAGAAGTAGAAAAGATTTCAGGTCCACGTTCAGACACATAAATATTGTAGGCATCCATATATATTTATGTATATAGTGTTAATATGTATATATATGAATTCAGAGATGAAAATTACATTTGCTTTCTAATGCTGAATAAATTCCGTCTCACTTCCCCAAGAGACCTCTGTTCCTTTATCTATCCTGGAATGGTCTTTTTTCAACTGAACACTAGGAGGAAGTGTTCAATACCAGAGAGAAAAGTTCAGAGGGCAAGATAAAACACAACCAAAAAAATCACCAGCTTCCACAAGCTCAACCACTGTTCTCTGTTCATTCAAGGCAGACTGGACTTGTTACCACCAGAAATTGTCAACCTGAGGCAGTCCCAAATTAGCTTCTGTTTCCCTTGACACTTTCAATATCTGAATGTGATTTTAAGAAAAGCAGGACAGTGCTTAAGATTCATAGAAGTACTTCATATTTGCCTGGCTACTGTTAATATCATATAAGTGATCATACAATTAAAATGGACCACTGAAAATTAAATTAATAACATAGACCAAAAAAAGTACATTTGAAAACTATTTGAACTCTACTACATAGATAATGTTTGATCAAAAGATTCACAAACTATTTAACTAATTCATAAACTCTGTAAGTAGAAAAAAAACAAAAGTCCATTTAAAAGAAATCACAAAACAAATAAAAGGAATTATTTCACTAGCTTTAATCCCAGCACCCCCTAACCTGAGAATATTTTGAAGAAAATCAGTTAATTCATGTCCGTGCTGTGTAGTTTATGGGATTACTGATCTGAAATGTTATGACGTGAATGCCTGTCTCTTTCACCTCCTTCTCCTAGGAGTTGTGTGTTTCACTCTTCACATTTAAGCCTTTGGTACATCTGGTGTAAAGATTAATAGAGAAAGCTGTGATGACAGTAGTCAGAGGATTAAATACCTCTTACTAGATTTAGTCTTAATTAGTATTTTCTAATTAATATTTTCTTATCCCTGTTGGCATCATAAACATCTGCCCTCTCCACTCCTTGGCTAAATGCTTTCTGATTCTCCTGTTTCCAGAAGAAATCAACAAAATTAAATAGGAGAGGTTGCTTTTAAATTAGACATGTAAGTTGCAGGTAGGAGCAACCTGACAGATGGAGCAAGTGACTCAGAGTTGCTGCCCCAGTTTTCTCAGTAAGACAAAGTTCCAAGTTTCTCTCTGAATTTCTCAACCCATTTTTGTCCCAAACTCAATTCATCTTTCCAGTTTCTATGAAATAACTTTCAAAATCTCCTTTAGTCTCCCCAGTAGCTCAGTACATACTCACAGCACATAATAATGCAGCCTGTTAGGGGATGGAAACTTCCTATTTATAAGCAGTTGAGAAAAATTTCTGAGGAACTGCGGTCATGCCCCCTATCTAGAAAAGGCCAGATGCTCACAGTAGGTGCTGGATGATTATCTTGTTTCAACCTAACCTCTGTGCAGACTTTCCTGGACTTTTGCAATAGGACGTAGTAATATCCAAGTTGACAAGTTCTTTCTGTTTGCATAACAATTAACAAGTTTTCTTAAAAGTTTTATTCTTTCCTTGTAATTTTCACACTTCACCTGGAAAATCATATGTTTTAAATTGTAAGGTCATGAATACATAGCTGCATCAATGGCCTTTGCTTCAGGGATGACGTTGGAGCAACAAAAGAAGACAGTACACCCCCCCCTTTTAAAGTTTTATGTTTGGATATCTTTTTTTTTTAAATCTATTGTGCTGAAATTTATATTAAAAAAAAGATGTGATCAAAGGTTGCTGCCTAACACTGCAAAGTAAATTCAGTTAACTGATTTTGCTTTCTTTTTGTTTATTTGATGTAAAATAAAGTAAATAATTTAAAATAAAGAGTTAGTTTCCACTTGTCAGAATCAATTATATAATTTTAAGTCTTTAATATTCTGTTACATAACACAGTAGAATTTTAAATGCAATTATATAGATCTGCTTTTAAGACTAAATATCATTCATACAGAACTTATGAACATAAACCCCGAATAGGAAAAACATTTAATGAAAAGACAAGCAAAATTATTTTCAGTTAGCAAGAGCTAAACTATTTGACACAACAAACCACTCATTCAGTGAAAAAAAAAAATCAATTTAACATCTTTGGGAGACTATTTTGCACCACTGTGCTCTAAGTTACAGCACAAGATGACAGATAAAGAAGCAGGTTACTAGAAAAATTGATACTATTTGATATATGGGTTCAGTTGTCTGCAAAGACAGCACTTATTAGTAGGTATTTATATCCATATTTTTTGTCTTAATATTTATTTTATATTTTTAAGGTTCTACTTACCAACTGGTCACATAAAATATCTTCAAAATTCTGTAATTATTTGGAATTTTTTACTTCACAACTACTCTCTCTGGATCCTGAGCATCAAGCTAACTAAATTACATCACATTATTTTTGAAGTGTAATTTAAGCCAAGCACTTCTTCCATTTAATAAGAAAATACCATTTCTACCTGCTCAGCAAGTTAATGTCCCATTTTTCTATTTAGATTAGATATTAGGAAGAAATTTGTTATTGTGAGGGTGCTGAGGTCCTGGAGCACATCGCCCAGAGATGTTGTGCCCTCTCCCTAGAAGTGGTCAAGGGCAGGCTGGATAGGTCTTTGATCTACTTGGTCTGGTGGAAGGTGTCCCTACCCATAACAGGAGGGTTGGAACTAGATGATCTTTAAGGTCCATTCTAATGTAAACCATTCTATGATTCTATATGTTATTGATGATAGCATCTGTTGTATCTGTGAATCACCCCAAAGAGGTGATTGATCTAATTTTTTACAGTTATGAATTATGTCCAAGAAAAGAAGAAATTAGTCACAAAATATTTCAAAGTAGTTTTAGTGACATGTGGAAATCAGTACGATGTATCCGATCTAAAAGATTCAAAGTTATTTTAATTTTTAAAATAGGACTGCCTAGCGATAAATGGGACTCTGCCTAAAGTGATTCAAAAAAATTCAAGAGAATTGGCAGCTCAAACTAATGTTAGCTCCCAAGATGCTTGTTAAAAAAAAAGCATTTGTTAACCTAAATTCTCATGCTGCTCTTGTACCTTTGTTTTGCTCAACAGATCCTCCTCTACCTCAAGATGATCCCAAAACATGATTTTTCTGACCTGATCCTGCTTGCACAAACTCCTAAGGGATCCCCATGACTGGACCTTCAGGTTTTCATTTGACAAAATGTCCTTGCAGGTAACTGTCATTCAAGGTTTTAATTTTGTAATTAATAGTTGTTTCTTAGTTAAATCTATAAAGTTAATGATGATTTGATTTACTTTTTAATGCGAACCATATGACATCAATCAAAAATGCTGTGTGAAGACAGTTTTTCAGGTTTCTAAATATCCATCACTGAGAGTAACTTTATGGTTCCATTTCAAAACATTTTTACCAGCTTTAAAAATAAAATTTTTGCCTTGCTTAACATTTTACTAGTGGACTGAAGTAAAAGAAAAAGTGTCTTTTGTAAGGAATAAGGTCATTATTGAGGAATTGGTTAGGGATAGGAGAGTTCAGTTTAATTAGGGATCAAAACCAGTTAAAAGAGCATAGAAATTACAAAATTCAGAAAAGCTGGAAGAGAGAAAATGATGTCTTTGTAGTGCCTTAGAAGTCACCTCCTTCTCTTTTTTTTTGAAAGAAAGTAACAGCAGTGATCACTTGAAACATGAGTCAAATACAGAGTCAATTTATGTTTCTAGTGCAAACGGAGTAATTTGTGCTTGACTTTGTAAAAAAAAAAATATTTTTCTAGGATTCCCCAAAACCTACAAAATTGGCTTCTGACATCTGAGAATCTTACTTGCTGGACTGTAAGATTTTCTTTATAGAAGCAGAAAAATAAAACAGAAATGCAGCTAAGACAATGGGGATTTAAACCTCTTCATTATTTTTGTGGCAAAAGGAACATAAAACCTGTATCACTGTCTCAATACATTCATCTAAGTGAACAGAAGAAGTGGTAGAGGTATATAAAATATGCCATATAATTTTTACTATTATGATCATAAGTGTTCCAAGTTTAATGCATACTTCATTATCTCAAAATTCATAGCATTTACATTTTAATTGGATTTTATCCAAGCTGGCCAGATGCTTTCTTTTCCTATAATATTCAACAGCTAAAGCAAGATAGTGAATTACAGAATTCAAACACGTTCACTTAAGTAATCTATATTTCTTACTTTTTATTAGATAAAATGTATTCTGACACACTGAAATCAATATATGCCATGATATTGAAACAGGTAATTTTTTAATTTGCAAATTAATTTTAGTAATTAACAGGAAATTTTTGTCATTTATGTTATTGATTTAAAATTTATTCTTGTGAGAATACCCCCTACAGAAAGGAAATTTCATATTTTTATTTATATACTAGCAGCATACAAAGAGTGCACAACCGTCATACATTGTCTTAAGCATTTACCATATTTTTTATTAGACTTCAAGTATGCCATCAAATGCATTCATTAATATCTGCTTTTTAAAACTGGAATATAGAGCAACCTTGCATTTTTTAGTGTTAGGATTCACATTTCTGTTGAGAAGAAATCTATTTGAAAGAAATTAATGCTTTAAACAAAACTTCGTTCTTCTGTACGCTGATCCATGACAAGATATTTCCTGTAACTCTTAAAACAATATTTATTCCTCTATACTTCTAAATCCACAGCAGACATTCCTGATAATATCAGTAATGTGATTTACAAAAGAAGTCCAAAATCGGTACTTTATACCTCTGGGCATCAAGTTTTATAATTACAAGAGCTATATCTCTGTATATGAATATTTTTATCATAAAAAAATCTGAAGGGAATGTACACTTATATAAAAAATATGTTTTATTAATAAAAGAGAGATCTTATCTTAAAAGTATCATCTCCATTTTAACATTATACAGTGGGCCTCATTATAGATATAACTTCATAAAAATGTTGAAGATGTATTTGAATAGGGTCAATACGTCTGTCAAGACTGTTAAAAATTTATGGTCTTTCTTCTCTAGCTGTAGCTCTTCATGATAAAGAGGCATCAAGGATTACCTATTAGGTAATTAAAAATGAAGAAGTATACAAAAGGTAGTTTATTGTTTTCTATTTCTTTTTCCCTACTATATTGAGTGAATAGAAGGATTTTTCACATTCTCTTACATCAAAGTAATGTTTTGGCAACTTAGTTAACACATTTGCTAGTGGGTTCTCCAACATTTTTCCCCTTCCTTAAAGAAGCACATTAGTTTCTAATGCATGAAATGAAAGCATATATTTGGGTGAATAATTTGAAAATAAATTAGTATCTTCCTTCTCCAAGAAACTGTAGCTTTCAATCTTGTGTCAGCTTCCTACCTACTTTGGAAATCTCTTTTTAAATCAGATAGAATATTACATAAGGACAGCATCTTTGTCATTCTGTAAAACTAATGTTCTTCCTGAACTCACTGTTAACACATGAGTAGCTTTGAAAATAGTGAACAAAACCCAAGTCATGAAAGAATAAAGTAGGGGTAATATAATACATTTAGGACTGTTCTCTGTGTTTTCCTAATACATGTGCTTTCAGACTTTCTAGCTCAAACTACTTCCAAAATATAGAGAAAAACTTATAAAATGCTATAAAAATTTTTGCAGATAAAATGTGCATATACTGTTTATCTGGTTGTCTATTCTGTTTTTTAAAAGTGTTAAGTTAATATAAATTATTTAAGGTTTATACTTTTATACCTTGGCACAGGATGTAGACATTTTGTCTGTTTACATTCCTAGTTTCATAGTCAGCATGATAGCAATACTACCTCCATTCTGAAGCCCCAATACTTTATATTTGGTATTCAAATCTCTGTTATTAACACTTATTCAGTATTAACTAAAGTTTTCATATTTTTCTTTTGGGAACTGAACACAACATGAAAATGATGCTCTTGAGCTACTACATAACAGCACAAAAGTTTACTGATTTTGAAAATAATTGCTATTGTTAATAATAATTATTATAATACCAAAAATTTTAAAAGCAGATGCAAAAAGGATCAGATAAAGCCTCTCTTTTATCAAAAAATTAGCTTTTGTTGGAGCATACCACAAAATATGTCAGGTTATTACCCTTTTTCAGAAGAAACATTTTTCTAAAAATCAATTCATTTACTTGAAATGACAAATACTAGAAATAGCTTATTTGCAAAACATTTTGAATGATAGAATGCCTTTATTCTATACTGTTCTGAGATAAGATTTGAAAAACTTGAGACCATAAAACATTTGGGAGGTAAAAGAGGTAGCCTGAATAGGAAAAAAAAAAAAAAAAAAGGAAATATTTTAGTAAATTTTAACTATCAAATGTCACACCACTTATAAGTTCTTCTTATACTTTATGCTAACTTTTAATAATACTAGGGTCCAACAACATTTTATTAATTTTGAAGTGAATTTTGAATTTTACCCACTGTCTCTAGACAGTTTTGAATAGCAAAACTCCTCACTGGAGAAACCAAAAATAGGAATGAAGCAAAATTATACAGAAAACAAGCCATGTTGAAGAAGATCATGGGGGATTTTTGGCAGTCACTTCTAATTGAAATGCTAAATTTTGAAATTTATTATTGTATTTTTTGACAGCAATGAACATCACTGGAACAATCATAACATTCAACCTGTTACTTTCAGAAAATAATTACTTGAGAAAGCTCAATTTGACAACACATGCCACATGGTGTGTTTTTTGCCAAAGCTTGTTCTTCACAGCACTTAAAAGTGAAGAATAATTCCAGATAACTCAGAACTACTTTCTGAAGCTCACAGATAACAGGATTAAAACATCTTCCTTAATATGTATATTTAATAAGAAGTAAGCAGCATGACTGTTCTGAGGAACATTCTATTTCTGCAATAAATGTTCTTTTTAGGAGAGATGTGGTACTTAGATCCTCATTTTTTTCAAGTTGTAATATCAAAATCTTGCCCATGGGCAAGTCTAAATATGTTTACATAAGTTGAAACCTGAACTTTCAACATGATCTCTCTATATTATGTAATAACGTTTTTTACTGTTCAACTTATGATACACAAATTCATTTACATATGTGCTTCTGTTTAATAATGGTTCTGAGCTCTGTACCTCATCACTAAGGAGGCATGACTTGAAAAGGAACTAACTATACTGCAATGTCTGACTTTGGAAATTTACCCTATCTATACTCTCACTCCTAGCATTTTCTTTTAAAATAACAATCAAAAAGCAAATAAAAACATAGACAATAGGATAAGCCATATCCAAAGTTTTACATATGAAAGTTTTCCACAGATTTAGATGGAAATAGATGGAATTATTAAAAAGCATTATCAACAAATAACCACAGTAAATCACTTAAAAGCAGTTAATGGAGGACAGTCAACTCATTACAATGTTCTGTGATACCTATTCTCCTGTTTCCAGAGTTGCAAAGCCTAATCTTTCAAGGTATGTTAAGAAACCAATAAGATCCCTTCCAGACTGAGAGAACAGCTAAAAATTACATCTGTGGATTGCTTTGCTTTCCTGGGACCTTATTCAGATTTTATGGTTCCCTTGCTCTCTTAGTTGCTTTCTTTTCCTGTTGATTGAAACTGCAGTTGGTATTTCAAAGAAACAATTCATGCAGGAGAACATATGCTGTGTGCATGAACCAAATTGTGCAGAGCTCCACACCCTACTTTAGCTCCTTGTCACCTGCCTGTGTGACTGAGGTAGGGGGAACACTGACCTATGCAGACAGCTGTAGTTACAGAGGACAGCCCCTGCGTGGCTGAGTGGCAGCTGTGAGATGTCGTTCTGAGATGATGCCAAGACAGGGCAGCACCACTAAGCAGCACAACAACTGGGAGCCTTCTCTACAACAACAGCTGGATTTTCAGCTTCACCTCTACTGCTTGTGAAACAAAAAGGCTTTCTGTTTAAATGTTATCACTAACAAAAGATTTCTTTCTGGACTCCTGAGTTTCTTCTTGCCACCTTTTTCACCACTTTATGAACACGACTTTGCACTCTTGCATGTTTTTCCTTTTTCTCACTGAGGCGTGCAAAGCAGCAACTCTGTATTTTCTTTTGCAGGGATAAGGAGAGCCCGAGTCTCTAACTGTGCACCATCTCTTAAGATTCGTAACCCACAGGTTCAGAACACAGATTTAGATCTTGATCTTTCTATGACAAGCAAGAACCCTAAAATTAAGACAGTCAATACTATAGTTATATTACGGGAGGTTTGAGTGTTGTGGTTTTTTCTCTTGTGGGTTTTCTCAATGGCAAGAGAAATTGACTGCTTTACAACTGATAGTCACTTAGGTTTTTGAACTCACACAGTGTTGCCAAGATACATTTATTTAACTATAGTTTTGCTTCTCTGTTTCTAAGAGCAGTCTTTCCAGAGGCATAGATCTGGAAGCTGTAGGTCATTGCAAAGCATAATTTATCTTTGTTTTTTGAAAGGACCTACATGTTGAATAATTAAATACAAAAATGATTAAAATCAAATTCCTACAGTTACATGCAGAAATTCAACACATGACCAAAATGAGATGTAGTGTTTCATTGCAAATATAGTTAATAAAATTTGATTATCATTGTTTGTAGAAAGAAAAGGGAACACTATCAGAAAAAAAATGCATACCAGAAAGCATGCATTTGAATTCCAAATACAAATCACTTAGTAAGAATTTTAGTAAATATAGTTCAGCTAATAATTATAAAATACTAACATAGCAATTTACCACATTTTATGGTCTTTGTGATCAGCAAGAGAGGATGCAGGATGCAGTATTGACTTAGTCTTTTTGGATGATCTCAGCAGAGTCAAAAGTTCACAAAAGCACCCAGCAACCTTCACAAAATCAAGCACCTTATTAGCAAGCAGTAATATATTTAGCCAGTACACATGCATTTTTAAGGTAATGAAAAGTACAATATTTACCTTGAAGATTACTAAATGCGTATGCCAGCCTTTGGGTAAGAGCAAAAAGATCTTATTTGTTAAAATTAACTATTTATTTCTGTAGATTATGCAAGTACTTGAGTCACATGTGAATGAGAACACGTTGTCTCTTCTTTGACTTACTAAAACCTGGACTAAAATCTAAAATCCTTCAAATATTGCAGCCTTGTGTTTACATATAAATTTTCTGTGGCATTTCCTGAAATACAAAAAATAATTTGTAAAATTCCACTTGCCATCTCTACTAATGTGCCAAGTGTCTTGAAATGTTCTTCGCTGGTACTACTGATCTTAAGGAGTGAAAAATAAACATTACAAAAGAAGAACCCTTCCTTTCCTCAGGTTCTACTTTAAAATTCATCTCATATCACACCTTCAAAATACTTGATTTAAGGAGTACTTTTTAATACCCCCTTCATATGTCTTACGTATTTACTGTATTTACTCTCTGTGCTATTCTGTGTGATTCATTTAGCAGTGACTATTACTCTTAAGTCATTTGTTGCCCACGTCAGAAATGTTTTTCTATACAAATTCCCTAGCACTGGAAACATCATTCTTAAAGTCCTGACAAGGATTTTTTTAGGATTGCTTCAGGTCAAGTAACAATGCGAAAGCCATTTATTAAAATTAATGATTTAAACAAGGGACACAGGAGCATACAACTCCTGTATTCTGCAGAGTTTAGATTTCAAATATTGACCTCATCCACAAAAGGACTTAGTTCCCTTCTTGCATAAAAAAAGTGAGGAAAAAAATCCAACGTTGTGCAAATCATACAGAATATAGATAATAAATCTCCTTTTCTCAGATACTAAGAAGTCCAGGTGTTTAATTTCTCTTCTATTTTTAGGTTGCATTATTGTGTACAGCATTTTTGTTCTGAAGCTTTGTCGTTAATAGTTTTTATTAATAAATTTATGCTTTTTTCCCTCTTGATCAATACCAAACACTGTGCACAAATAGATATCATCCCAGATATCCATCTGTGCATTTGTAATTATATTTGTTTCCTGTAAGAGTCATTTATGAAGATGTCATTGAAACTCCTTCCTCCAGCTACACTACATATGTTCCCTTCCAATACCTTAGATTAAGTGCACAAAGTCTGCCTACAAAAATATATAGGCAGACAAAACAAAATATAGACTATTAGTAAGACTTCCACTGCTCATTTCATATGTATATATGCAAAAAAAAAAAAAAAAGCGAACAACCCAATAATATAATAAATATTCTTTTCTGTAACAGTAGCTTTCCTTTTGTTCTTTGGATCAAAATTAGTTTTATAAAATAAATATGACATGTAGTACTGTGAGAGAAGAGAAATTTCTAAAACCTCATTGTTCTAAAACCTATATGCTGACTGGACCTGTCCCACTGGGAAGTCTGCTGCCTCCCCAGGGTCTGGGTGAGGGATATTAGTAGGAGACTCCCTGAGCTATTCTGTCCCTCTGATTATTATCCACTCCTGGTAGTCCAGGCTGGCAGTGGTGACATTAATGAAAGAGGTATCAGGCTAATTAAAAAGGACTTCAAGGCACTGGGTTGATTAGTTAATGGGGCAGGAGCACAGGTGGTGTTTGCCTCAGTTCCTGCAGTAGCAGGGATGAATGAGGAGAGGAATAGGTAAACACATCTCATCAATAGGTGGCTAAAGGATTGGTGCCACCAGCAGAATTTTGATTTTTTTGACCATGAGGCAAATTCCATGATACCTAGTCTCCTCAAATCAGATGGGCTTCATCTATCTAGCAAGAGCAAAAGGACTCTAGCCTGTAAGTCGGCAGGGCTGATCAGGAGGGCTTTAAACTAGGTTGGAAGGGGGAAGGGGTTGAAACCAGGCTCTCCAGAGATGAGCCTAAGGGTGGAAAGCTCGAGTTAGAAGTGAAATCAGCAGCCCAACTGCAGTGCAGGTACACCAATGCACTCAGTGTGTGTAACAAACAAGAAGAGCTGGAAGCCATCGTGCAGCAGGAAAGCTATGATGTAGCTGCCATCACAGAAATGTGGTGGGATGACTCACATGACTGGAGTGCTGCCACGGATGGCTACAAGCTCTTCAGAAAGGATAGGCAAGGTAGGAGAGGTGGAGGGGTGGCTCTATATGTTAGAGAGTCCCTTGGCTCTGTAGAACTTGAGGTCACCAATGATAAGGTTGAGTGCCAATGAATCAGAATTAGGGGGAAGGCCAACAAGGCTGACATCCTGATGGGAGTCTGTTACAGATCACCAAACATGATGATGAGGGTGATGAATTATTCTACAGGCAGCTGGCAGATGTCTCAAAATCTTCAGCCCTTGTTCTTGTGAGCGACTTTAACCTGCTGGATGTCTGCTGGAAACTCCACACAGCATAGAAGAGGCAATCTAGGAGATTCCTAGAGTGTATAGAGGATAATTTCCTGCTCCAGTTTGTAAATGAGCCTACCAGCAGTAGAGCCCCACAAGACCTGCTGTTCACAAACAGAGGGGGATTGGTGGGAGATATGGTGGTCAGAGGCCACTCACTGGGGCACACTGACCATGAAATAATAGAGTTTTCAATACTCAGGGATGCAAAGAGGGCTATCAATAAAACTTCTACCCTGGACTTCAACAGGGCAGATTTTGGCCCACTGGGAAGACTGGTTCAGAGGGTACCTTGGGAAACAGCCCTTGAAAACAAGGGGGTTCAGGAGGGATGTACAGGCTTCAAGAAGCAAGTCTTGAAGGCACAGGAGCAGGCTGGCCCAGTGTGATGAAAGGAGAGTAAGCAGGGAAGATGGTCAGAGTGGCTGAACAGGGAGATTTTGAAGGAAATTAGGGGAAAAAGAGAGCTTACTGACTATGGAAAAAAGCACTGGCTACTCGTGAAGACTTTAGGAATATAGTTAGGTCATGTAGAAATAAAATTAGAGACACAAGGCACAGTTTGAACTCAATCTAGCCACTTCTGTTAGGGATAACAAGAAGAGGCTTTAGAAATACATCAGTAACAAAAGAAGGGGCAAGGAAAACCTCCATTCTTTGTTGGACATGGAGGGGAGCATAGTCGCCAAAGGTGATGACTAGGCTGAGGTATTTAACACCTTCTTTGCCTCAGTCTTCCACAGTAAGACAGGTTGTCCTCAGGACAATGGGCTTCCATAACTGGTAGACAGAGAGTAGAAGCTGAATAGCCCCCTCTGTAATCCAGGAGGAAACAGTTAATGACCTGCTGATCTACTTGGATCCTCACAAGTCTATGGGACCAGATGGAATCAATCCCAGTGTGATGAGGAAGCAGTGGAAGAGCTTGCCAGGCCACTCTCCATCATTTACCAACAATCCTGGCTCACTGGTGAGGTTCCGGATGATTGGAAGTTGGCGAATGTCACACCCATCCACAAAAGAGATTGGAAGGAGGGTCCTGGAAACTACAGGCCCATCAACCTGACATCAGTGCCTGGCAAGGTTATGGAGCAGATCATTCTGAGTGCAATCACACAGCACCTACAGGATAGACAAGGGATCAGACCTAGCCAGCACAGGTTTAGGGAGGGCGGGTTCTGTCTGACCAACCTGATCTTCTTTTAGGATGAGATGACTCGCCTGGTGGATGAGGGGAAGGCTGTGGATGTGTCTATCTGGACTTCAGCTGTCTCTCACAGCATACTCCTGGAAAAGCTGCAGCCCACAGCTTGGACAGGGATATGCTCTGCTGGGTTAAGAACTGGCTGGAGGGCCAGGTCCAGAGGGTGCTGGTGAACGGGGTTGCATCCAGTTGGCAGCTGGTCACCAGTGGTGTTCCCCTGGGATCAGTGTTGGGCCCAGTCCTGTTTAACATCTTTATCGATGATCTGGATGAGAGGATTGAGCATACCATTAACAAATTTGCAGACGACATCAACTTGAGGGGGCCTTGTTGATCTGCTGGAAGGCAGGAGGGCTCTGTAGAGGGACCTGGATAGGCTGGAGAGCTGGGCTGATTCCAATGGCATGAGGTTCAACAAGGCCAAGTGCTGGGTCCTGCACTTTGGCTACAACAACCCCCTGCAGCACTACAGTCAGAGTGGCTGGAGAGCAGCCAGGCAGAAAGGAATCTGGGGGAAGCTGAACATGAGCCAGCAGTGTGCCCAGGTGGCCAAGAAGGCCAATGGCATCCTGGCCTGTATCAGGAGTAGTGTGTCCAGCAGGAGCAGGGAAGTGATCCTTCCCCTGTACTCAGCACTGGAGAGACCACACCTGGAGTCTTAAAATTTCCAGATATGATAGTCAAAATGACCCATATTATACAGATTCTGAACTACACTTTGGCATTAGCTGAAGATACTGACTTTCATTTCCCTGCGTTGAACTTGGACTGTTCTGAATGATGTACCAGGACTTTTACAAAAGAAACCTAGATACCATAAGAATGCCATAAGCCACCCAGCAGCAACAGATCACAGGAAAAAACAAAGGCATCACTTTTCATAGGTCTTTGCAATGTTGGAGACCTGACAAATAACATGACCAGAATTCTCAATGCCCTGTTACTTCAATTCCATTTTTTTTTAAAATCACTTTTCATTACACAGAAATCATGACACATTTTTGCCTTTTATCTCTTTAGCAGAAAAAAAAACAGCTCCAACTCCTGTGAAGAAATAAATGGAAGTTCCTTTACTGGAGGCCAAGACATCCAGATCAAGATCTATTTCTTAAAATTGAGTCACTTGTTTGTCAGATCAGTAATAGAATTCTTCTAGACTTATTTTTTTTCTTCTTTTTTCTCATATAATTTTAATAGTATGAGTTAAAAGAGTTTAATAAATTTAAGATACAAAAAAGCTTATAATGAACCTGTCAAGAGGCTTGCTTGTAATTTTCCAGAAAGTATATTATTTCCTGAGAATGTGATTCTATCTTCATATAATTCTTCCTGAGATGCTCAGTGTAGAACCCTGAAAATTAATGTTGACAATTTTGAATAACATCCAAGTGGATGAAATGCCTCAAAGTAAAGATCAAGTATAAATCAACTTCACCTTGCAAAGAAAAGTGATTTGATTTTTGTTTGTTTGTTTGGTTTGGGTTTGGATTTTTTTTTTTTGTTTTTTTTTTCCCCTGAAAAAATCCTTTCTTGTGAAATGGCCAAACCGAGAAGTGTATAAATTTATCTATCTAATTTGTTAGCATGCTTTTAAGAGAGTTTAACTGCTACTGTTCAGGTTAATGTTATCAGTGCTTAACTTTTTTTATTGGAATATTCATCATCATAGTAGCACTGGTATAAGAGCTGAGTTGAAAAAATACTGTATTACACAATTCATAGGCAGGTATTCAGCTGGTGTATGAATCAGTCATTATTCTTCACTATCTTTCAGCACAGCACTTTGTGTGGCACACTTTGTTCCCAGAGTTTCTGGGAGTAAGGCTGGTGTCTCTCTCCCTAATGTCCTCTGTAGGGAGTAAGATACTGGGGAGATAATCTAGTTTACTGTAGCAGCGTTTATATCTTGTAAATCCCAGATTATACTGAGCAAGAAAGAGAACATGGCTGCTTGTCCTTAAAAGCATAGCAGGAGTGATGACTTTGTTTTCTTCCTGTTTCAGAAAGAGTAAAATAATACAACACTTTTTTTTCTATAGTATTTCCCTCTACCAGACAAGCTGCATGCAGAGCCTGGTTCTACCTGCCTGCACCTGCTTATTTCTGAACACAACATGATACTTTGTAACTGTTCTGTTTCCTTAAGCATTTCTTGAATGCCACAATGGCTTTTGGAACTAGGTTGAACAGCCATTCTAGGATCTTGTAGCCATCCTTTCATGAAGAGTCAAATCAGACCCATATACTACAGGCCCATATAACCAAAAGTAAAAACCTCACACCCTGTTTCCCTTTAAAACCATATAATGTCACTACTCTTAACGTGTAACTTAAAAACATAAACCTTAGAAGTCATAATTTTTTTTTAATTTATATGGTAATTGCTCAGCCATTTTGATGGTTTGCCTACACTCCTTGCATAGTAACTTACTTTAATCCTTGCAAGCTTGGAATGTTGTGTTTCTCTCACCATGCACCAATAAATGTTGAAAATGTTATTTCTTCACAGATGGAATGGAATTTAATTTATATTTAACCCATACGACCAAATCAGGAGATCTAATCCATACTCGAATGTTTACAATATAACATGGCTTCAAGTGTGTTCTCAGCAGTATGAATATATTTTCTTCATTTAATCTGTTTCCTTTTATTCTGTTTTCTTGATTTCATGAAGAGAAATTTAGTGAAATATTTTTGATAGCTTAGTACCTTTTCTGAAGTCACTGCTACTGAGAAGTGATTGCCTCATTTTCTGTTCTCTAGACACTGAGCAATTCAAAGCAATCAAATGACTACAGTGTAACTATCCCTGTTTATTAGTAATGTAACTGAGATTTCATTTAGTGTCTCATAAGGAATAGCAAAATTTGAGATTATGACTAATAATACATTAATAAGTTTATATCAGAAATAAAAATTAGATTGTTGATTTGATCTGATCTAAAGCATGATTTTTCAATATTTGGGGAACACTTTTATCTCATCTCCTTGTTCATAAACATGAAGGTTTGTAAACCAGCAACACAAATTTCTCAAGTCTGTTTGGACATTAACGATTGACCCTCTGGCAAGGTTATGTTCGTTCATTACAAGAGTCTTAATAGATCTCTCAATTCAAACAAAATATCAAGCATAGTGCTGATTGCTGAACCAACTCTGCTGAGGCTAGAACATGCCTGAGACTATTTGGAAAATGATTTAGAATTTCTAGGGCTTTCAGAAATGAAATGATGTATGGGAAAACATAGGTATTTTCAAAAAGAATTTAGTACTTTTTTTTTTTTAATTACTAGAAGATAAGTAATAGTGGAAGTTTATTTCCAATACACCTTCTTGTAAAATAAAGAAAGCCACATGACTGCAAATATGACTGAACTCTAAAGGACAGTATACTGTGCATTGATGTAAACTTTCAACTGGTATTTTTGTCTCTTGTGTTGCAAGATTTAAAGAAAATGCAGTGAATCAGTAGGAAATAAATCATTAAAATATATTGTGAACAAATCCACTTCTCTGGGCAATATAATGTCTCAAGCAACAATAGCATTCACTACATTATCATCTAGTATTTCTTTCAATATCAAGTAAGGAGCAGGGAAGTGATTCTTCCCCTGTACTCAGTGCTGGTGAGGCCACATCTGGAGTGCTGTGTCCAGTTCTGGGCCCCTCAGTTCAGGAAGGATATTGAGGTGCTGGAGCAGGTCTAGAGAAGAGCAAGCAGTCTGCTGAAGGGATTCAAGCACAAGTCCTCTGAGGAGAGGCAGAGAAATCTGGGGTTGTTTAGCCTGAGGAGGCTCAGGGGAGACCTCATCACTCTCTTCAACTCCCTGAAAGGAGGTTGTAGCCTGGTGGAGGTTGGTCTCTTTTCCCAGGCAGCTATCAGTAAGACAAGAGGGCATGGTCTCAAGCTCTGCCAGTAGAGGTTTACATTGGATATTAGGAAGAAATTTTTACAGAGAGGGTAATCAGGCATTGGAATGGGCTGCCCAGGGAGCTAATGTTTTCACTGACCCTGGAGGTGTTTAAGAAGAGACTGGATGTGGCACTTAGTGCCTTAGTCTAGTAACTGTGGTGGTAGTGGATCAAAGGTTGGACTTGATGATCTCAGAGGTCCTTTCTAACACATCTGATTCTATGATTCTGTGATTCTATTCTATGATTCTATGATTTTACTTATCATGAAGGCAACCTTGTAGGTCTAATAACGAAATGGTTGATTTCTTTGTTCTCTAGCAAAAAGGAAATCAGTTTTTCTCTCTTCCCTTCTTCCCTCTTTCTCATTGCCACTTGTCTTTCCAGCTATTCTGCTGCTTTTGCTTGATATTTGCTGATTAGAAGGGCCTGCCAGCCACTTCTGCACACAGATCTTTTTATTAATTATAGTATTTGCTGGGGCAATATTTTTGTTTCCTTTTTCTGATCCAAATAACAATGACTGGCAAGTCTGTCTCACCCATAATCTCTAGTTAAAAAGGGAAAAAAAACAATTATCAAGTCACCTGGACTGACAATACTCCCTGGTTTCTTTCTTTTGGTTAGCCCCACTATTATTGCTAAGAGCTATTATCACCACTTCTTTAATATATTATAAAGAATAGCTAAATAGTTTGTAGCTGAGTAATTTACCAAAGTACTAAAAATGGATAATGGAAATGATAACACAGAGAAGTTTTTTTTTATTTTTAGATAGTTATACCAAGAGCATTTGTTTAATGTTTTTTGACATGACTGCATATAGCTAAAAATAACTAACTACATTACTTACAATGTTCAGCTTTTCAAATTATAAAAGGCAAGGGGAATTCTTTTAGTCTGCAACATATTTGTTTAATCTGAGAGCCCACTTGTACCCCATCTATCAGCAACAGATTAAAATTCTCTGAAAGTCCATAATTCTTTTACACTATTCAGAATACATATAAACATATCCTAGTTTATTTGGAAAACTCAAGTCTTAAAAGTATTTTCAGAATTTAGATTTTCATCTCCCCATGACAGCAGTTTCAAAATTTTTGTTGTCCCAAAAGAAACAAAAAGACAACAATCGATTTGGTCACAAAGGAGGAAATTTAATTGTCTGGATTTTCAGTCTCAATCATTTCACCTTTGGGGCATGTGGAACAATCTATTGCTTATTCTTCAGCATTAGCTAGTGTGATTTAGAAAGTATTGGAAAGATCTGTAAAGCTGTTCTCACAAGCAAACTGATGGATTACTTGACCAAAAATTTCAAAATTGTAGTTCTTTCACAGGTAGGTTAAACAAACATAAAATAGATCAGTATCACAACTTAGCCCAACTAAAATATGCTCTTTACCTCACTGATTGTAGCATTTTAATGAATACATCCGCAGTAGCATGGGAATATAAAAAATGTGTTTCCACACATGCTACAGAGTATCTGCTTTACTCTAACAGAAAAGCTCCCCCCAGAAAGCTTTTTTCTTCAAGATGCTGTTTTCTAACTGCCACAGTTATTATTAGCAGTATTAGCTGATCAGTATCATGAATGATAAAGCAAGTAAGAGAAATGTGTACTGGAATGAAACGTGCATCTTTTCTACTGAAAGCTGGACTTGGGAAAGTCAAAATGCAGGCTGTACCTACGAGTTTCCACTGCATGTACATGTTCCTCAGTATCTGAAAGAATGCATTTAAAGAACTATTTCTCTTCTACCTTCTGCCTTCTTCTTCTGTTCCTTTTCTACCTCCCAACCTGAATTATTTTGTCTTTTATTTTCATCCAGCAAAACCTACTCCCAGTTTGTCTATGTCCCTACTCAAGCCTGTCTCCATTTCTCCTCTTTCTCATTGTAGCATGAGGAGCACCAAGAACAGCAGCAGCTGTTTGGGCTGCTGCACAAACAAGAGACAATCACATCCTCAGAGTGGCAATACCAGAAGTAAAACTCTCACACAAGATTTCCTACCTTTACCACATGCATGACAGTTTTGTAAACCTTAATATAGAAGTGTGTCATGATCTTGTGGAAGCTGTGAATAGTGAAGCGATTAATGATTGCATGGATTCTGAGGCATTTACTTTTCAAAGTATGAACTGAGCCTTTTAACTTTAAAAGTAGGAGTGGTGTAAGTATTGTTGCTGATCAGGCATCATACAAGTTGTAGAAGAGTAGATAAGTAGTCTGTAGTCAAAACTCCTGAACAAATGTCACTACTGTTTCTGTGAAGAACACTACACCAGAAGAAGTGGGATAATTTCACTTGAGACAAAAAGGGCTAACTGTGCCTTGAGCAGATAAGATAGCAAAGTCATTTTTTCTTTGACAAACCCACTGGAGCAAAAATGCAAATTAAGGTCCAGTGCAACACACTTAAAAAAAAAAAAAAAACACAGAAGAGACCTCAATCTCAACCAGGAATCTAATAAAAAAAAAACATTCAGACAGAAGAGACGTATGTAAAGCAAGACAAAACTGTTGTGCATTTTTAATACCTGGTTCCTATGTTTCCTTTATATTTCTGATTCAATACAGCTGTGGGTAGAAAAGGAAAAATGGAAAGTAGCTGATAAAGTAAATATCACCACAAGCATCTTGCTTTTAAACAGTGTTTGACCAAAAAGGGAGAGAGAAGAATCATATTCTTGAAGGAAGATATATCATGCCTCAATCCAACAACATGAGAGAGGTGAGGCTGCTGTCACTTCATGTTAGCAGATCCAAGAAGTGATGCTGAAGACATATTCTCATCAGGCATACACACACAAAGTACATGTATATACTACAGATATGCTATGTCTTGTTTGTGACAAAGGTAAAATAGGTTCATAGCCCATATTCCTAGAGGAAAATTTATTGTGCCAGATCCAAAAAACAGAGGGAGATGAGGTTGCTGCAGTTCAGTGTCCCCAGATTCAACTACCTAAATTCAACTAGTTCAACTAACTGAATATATATTTCCTGTAGGCACACGCAAAGAGCACACATGAACATAAGCTACAGTCTCATGCTGCTCTCCTCTCAGTCTGAAAAACAAGAAAGTTCACTGGTGAGAATATATTTGTATGCATACGTACAGGGAGGATCCCTCCAGGAGCTAGACCTTTTCAGTCTGTCTAGTTCCTAGGTCCTGGACCCCAGTTTTCCCCACTGTGCTGTCCCCCAGATATTCAAAATGCCACTCTACTTGCTAGTACAGGCTGTTGTATGGGCACCTGCACACATGCACACTCATCCTCACCTAGACCTGTCAGGGACTCCCCCAGTCCTACGTTCGAGCTCCCCTCTGCTCTCAGCCTTAGAGACACACAGGTGTGCTTACACACACGCAGATGAGTTTTATGTAACCTAAAATGTTGTATCATGCAAATATTTGTTCGAGCAACTGGCAATGGGAAAATAACACTTTTTGCTGCTTACTTGATTTTCTTCTGGAGTGAAGCACCAAAGAAGACTCCTGGGAAAACAGAGAAAACGTAAGATTAAAGAAGTGGGAGACAGAAGCAAAATGCTGTTAAAAATACAGAAGTTTTAAAAAAGCAGAAAAATTGAGACTTTTATTTAAATATATGCATGATATATTTGAGTGTTAGAGTAGCTTATGCAAATCTGGGCCACTTACCATATTGCTGACAAGTTTTTGGTGTGATATTAGCTCAATAGCAGTTGTTAGCATTGTTGTATTGTTTTTTCTATTCGTTCATTTTTTTTATAAACTTGTCAGTTCAATTTAACATTTTTTATTTTTAATTAGGTCATATAAATCAATGGTTTATTTCATAATGCGTTTTCCTTAGTTTTCAATAAGAAGATAATGACTTGTAAGGTTCAAACCGTACCCACTTATAACCCATATAACTCAAACTTTAGACCATAAATTCCTCTCAAAGTCAGGAGAACTCTGATTTAGTAATTTCTGCTCTATATCACTCTTGATTATTTAGGCTACTAAAGTGCTACAAAAATCTCCAGAGAAAACATTATGCAGGTTGTTTCTTTTTCTTTCACCTTTGTAGCATAGCCTTTCTCTGAAGGTTCATACATCTGCTAACTGTAGCATTCCTAAGAGGCAAAAGGCTGACATCTGATTTGTGTCAGAAAGTTTTTCAGTGAAACAGAAGTAAATCTTCCATGATCATTCTGTCTTCTCACTGCTTTCTTTGAAATTAAAGTTTCTTTTATAGAAAAATATGCATTCACTATAATAGAGGATAAATCATCATTATTGTCATTGCCTTTCATTAATTAAAGGTGGTGGTTTTTTTAATTACCTTGCATTGTAAGAGGACCTAGAGAGTTGGAAAAACCTCATGCATTTGACTCAAATTTTGGGCCAGGTAAGCTGCATCTTTTCACACAAAAGATTCATGTGATGAAATGTCCAAAGAATGCTGAACATTCATCAGGGACTTCTTTTAAGGACTCTTTTTCCTCAGAGTAGATCTTTCATCTCAAGATTTCTTACTCCTCATGGCCATGTCAGAAAGGCTTTGCTTTTGGTCCTGCTCTTGTTCTGGTCTCCATAAAAGCTAAACACTTGTTATCAGGTACCTTATTAGGCCAAGTAGCAACATTTTGCATGGAGCCAAAGACTACAGCATTGCTAGTATCAATGCATCATTACAAAATGAAAACAGCTTTCTCAGTGAGAGTGTTCTGAAAAAAGCCTAGGAAATGGCACACAAAAATGTTCATGCTGTAGCATTCAGCACTCAGAGGGTAAGAAATGAAAGATTTAAGCTCTTATGTATTCTTAATTCAGGTGCTTCATACGTGCATCTTGATTCAGTCTTAATTATATGATAGCAATGGTCTGTTCCCCTGTGTTTAGTTCTGTGCACTGATAGGATGATGGTTAATTAGTGAGCAGCTGTTCAATATTTTGTTTCAGTCTTGTGCATTCTGTTCTTTATATCGTATTTATTGCACACTTTTCAACGCCTTTATAAACTCAGAATTTTTATTTACTTCTGGAAATATGTATAAAACTAACCATTGCACTGTATTTAAATGCTTCACACGTGTGAAGCATTTTTACAATGTTAGACTAACATTCTAATAGCAATAATGACACTGGTAGAATATTACCAGTAATTCAAGTTTAACATGTAGAACAGTGTCTTTTTTCTTTTTTTTCTTTTTTTTTTTTAAGGATTCTCTCTCAAGAAAAAGTTTTAACAGCTTTTGCTGTCATAAATAACATGCAAGTTTGCAGAGATGAAACTTTTCTACATAGACATAGGATAAAGTGCTAGAGCATTTCCTGAGTTTTACAAAAACTGGTTCCTCTGAATTCCAGGAGGGTTTTTTTTCTAGTAGTTCTTTACAGACTAGAAAAATTTTTAAATTTAGATGTTCTAGTCTCCATAGATTTACTACTTTGTGTCACTTAAACTTGTGCTGGTTGCCAAAAGCTGTCAAAACAGAAGGATAGAATTTTATTCACTTTTTCGTAAGTATATATTACTACAGAAAGTGTATCCAACTTTGAAACAGACCTAGTGTATTTGATGTGACAGTATGGTCCCATGTCTTTTCCCTGGATACATCCTGTAGTCATAAAATTCTGTATTTTCCACATGTCAAGAGAGGACATTTTAGTGGAACCATATGCATAGCAAATATCAAGCACACATGGCAACATCAGAGTCTTAGCACAATCTCAACACTAGCAAACTAAAGAAACATTGAAGTCAGGCATTACATTTTCAGAGAACAATCATCATTGCATTTTAGAAAATACAGTAACTTTCAAAAATTTCTTAGCATTTTGTGAATATTTTACAAACCCTAATTAACATAAAACTAATTACTTTGAATCCAGTCACCTTAAAGATGTTAAGAATTTTAGAAAACCTTATAATACTGTGCGTAACTGAGAGATCATTAAAATACCTGTCAGATAGAAAAAATCTAGTTTAAAGAGGAAATAAACGCAATAAAATCAGAAGTGGTCATTTTACTGAACATTCTCAAAATATGTTTTTTCACTGTGAGAACAAATCTGGCACCTCAGCAAATAACTCTCTTGAGCTCCTTTATACTATATGTACTCATATACTTTGATATAAAATGACCTTTTCTTTGGTAGCTCTGTACACATTACTAAAGAGCTAAACATCTTTATCCATGTGAGGCACAATTACTTCCTTTTTTTTGTTTAAGACCCATGTCTTAACCTGTAAATATACTTGCCAGATGAATTGTCCAACTAGTAGAATTTTTATAAGACGTATGCACTATACAAATCGCCGCAAATGTAGATATCTGGCTTCCAGTGTAGTTTTCTGTAAGATCATTTGTATTAATGGCAGCATCAGATCATTGTAGTAAGTACCAAAGGTAAATATATACTTCTGAAATACCTAATTTTCTAGAAAATTCTGAATTAGAGAGCTCTTTAACCCACTTCTACTCTCTTTAACTCAAATTCTCTTTTACCAGTAGTAAGATAATAGTTAAGGTGCACTGTGACTTGCTGATAAAATGGGTTCTGGAGTCTCCTACCTGATAACTGTGAAAACATCTGCAGAGCTGTTCACAGTACAAGAGGGCATATTTAGAGTTAGCAAACCTACTGGATGTACTTCTTTATGAAATGTGCTGCATGACCTGGCAGGTATATATAGGCTGTACCTGGAGCTGCACTCACAGTCTCAAAGCTTGGGTAGCTGCAAGTCTGATCATCTGGACAATCTCAGGACATAAACATGCTAGCAGAGTAAGCAAGGGTATGCACTTCAACAGAGGCATAGCTTGTTCTATGCCTCTTGAGAGCAAGAAAGGCAGCTGTGAGATACAAGTGCGATGAAATGTTCAGCAGCTGGCATGGAACTAAAGCCTGCTTGGTGCCAAAAATATTTCTGTTATTAATAATGCATGTCAGCGATGTGTGCATTTATCAGTGCCCTGGCAAATTCTACTACTAGTGTTGAAAAATGAAAAAAATACTCAATATTTTCAGAAAAAAAAATGTTTTAAGACATTTTAAAATTTGCATATTAACCATGTTAGGAAACACCAACTGTTGCTTTAACATATTATTTGGTTTATCATTTTAACACTTCAATATAACTGAGTTTGGTCTGACCACACATACTGCTAACAGTTGGTTTTCCAGTTGCAAGCTCAGCAGCTAGAATATTAAACCTTATATGGAGTTTGTGCTTTCAGAAGAAGGTTCCAGAGTTAATAAATTGGCAAGCGAGAACATGAGACTGTCAAAAAGGTGTAATGTTTACTATCATGCCCCTAGACCATCTACCAAGCAGTAACATATCACCATTAAATCCCCATTGTTGACTTTCGATATTATTAGTTTTAAATCTGTTCCCCTGAAAGATCTCTCAGTTAAATGGCTAATATACAGCTTGATTAAGCTGAGTCTCTCACTATCTGAATTCCTGTCTAATATCGCTTTAACCATTTTAATTTTAACCATTAACAGTAACTTTACCATAGAGGTAGAGAGAAGAAAAGCACCTGCTTTAATATTCCATAATGTTATAATGTATTTTGGTGCTACAATAACATTTAAAAGAGGTGAGGTCAAATAGTATCTGCAGCTGAGTTCATGCAACAGTAGAAGAAAGAATACTTAAAAGTGGTATTGTTTTTGGTTAGACTTCACAAAGGCTAGAAAGATTAGGAACCCCTAAGATGCAACACACAGTTTTACTGATTCAAGTGGGCCTGAATCAGTATCTTAAATAAAATAATGCAACACCCTCAAAACATAATTATATAGTGGTTAAAATCTGACAGGTTGCAAGACTTTTCTGCACACCTCCTGGATTGCACTGAGAAAGTCATCTGGCCTATCTATGAAAAGAAAGGTACTGTGAACTTAGAGATGATAACACCTCCAAAATTTAGCAAGGTTCGTATATAGACAACAGCTGTTTAGTAGCAAAAGTTCCTACTGTTGAACCAATGAAACTTAGAATGTGACCTTTTAGTCCAAAAAATATTCCTTCTCAATCTATTTACTCAATAAAGTTGTAAATTAAAGAAACTTAAAAACTCTAAATCTGCTACTAGGCATAAAATTAAGTTTCTCTTTATTTTCTTTTCCTATATTCTGTTCATGACATTACTAGTAAAGAAGCTAAATTGATATTCTGATTAAATGGACTCTGAGTGTTTAATTTTTGAGTAAATATACTTTGTTATTACTTATTTACACAGATACTTCAGATTTGAGTAATTAAAATAATAATTTTAATGGTTGTTTAATTCATATGAAGGTTGAAGTGACTTTGATGTTGATTGAAGTTCTCTTTTATATAAGTTAAAATTAATTTATTTCTTGAGAGGATCTGATGTAATTTCTATGGTTTTTCCCATTTTTAGCATTCACTAGAAGATTATTTGTTAGCACCTTTCTTTTTTATACATGACATAGTTTAATGGTATGAGCATTCCTGGTGTTTCCAGCATGTTAATGCTACACTGATGTTTATGAAAAAAACTGCATGATATTTGCTTGACAGTATGTGTCTACCGTCAGTGACATTCTTGAAAAAATAGCCTTTCTTAAGGCTTTTTTTTTGGAAATATCACTGGAGTGGATCCAATATAATTGAAATAGCACAAACATGGACTATTACTACATGCATTCCCTAGGCCAGTGAGAAATCTGCCAGTAAAGTGAGAGCAGCATTAACAGTTAGTCAGTTCACTTCACTGTCCTCAGGGAGTGGTATTGACCCAAGCACAGACAAGTAGATTGAGAGACAAAGCAGTTACTGCAGTAGACAGAAACTTCCTGAGGTCTCAGGAGTGAATGAATGTTCTTGCAGTAATGTTTGCCTGCCATAGAGGTCTTCATTTCTGGTCACATTTTGCATCATTATTCTTCTTTTTATCTCTGCCTATGTGTTTTACTGGCTGAACCATTACACAGATATCACATTAGAGTGAATCTGTGCAACTGTTACATTTCATACAAGGACTGTCCGCTGTATAACCATGATTATAGGGAACATAGGTACAATTTATCTAGAAATATGGTTGGTATAGGGCCAGTTCCTCACTGAATTATCTGCAGCAGTCTCACAGTATGAGTAAAATGAATCTGCTCAGAGTAGTCAGGTCCATCCAAGAGTCTAGATCACCAAGCATGACCATCACAATGAGGCAGCTTTGAGGTCAATTCAGGAACCTGGGTCAGTAAGTCAAGATCTGGATATGCAGATCTAGAGGGGCAAAACTTGTTATGTCGGCAGCGGCAAAGCATTAATGCTGCCAGTCTCTCTTTCTTTGCGTGTTTTCAACATCAACACCATGACTATCAGCTGAAAATAGAAGAAGATGCCACAGGAAAAAGTCTTGGGTGTGCATCTATATTAGCTTTTGACAGTCTCCTCTGGGGTACTCTTCTCACAACTTCTTCCCACGTACCCTTATTTTCAAGGTGAACTTCCTTATTTTCAAACCCTGAGTGGCAATCCAACTTGCAGTTGAAAAGTAGAGAACAAAAAATCTTGTGGATACCCATCTGGTGAGATATTCTCCAGTTTGCCATCTTCACAGTATCTGTTTATGTTGCAGTCTTGTGTTATCCTGTTCTTAAGCCTGCAGGGTAGCAGATACATATTTTGGCCATGCAGTGAGGGCATAAGAAAGACTGTATCATCTGCTGTCAACTTACACTTGCTAAGACAGAGGCCTTTCCTCACAAATGGGAAACGTCTTCAGCTTCTATTATTAGGGAAACCTGAAACCTGAGCAACCTGAACCACTACTGCCTTGATACCATAAAGAAGTAAATGAGCTGTTAGATATCATTCTAATGTGGCTTGAAAATTTTTAATAATAATGCCAACCGCATTTGTTGGTAGATCTAAGTCTTCCCATCAGCCTGTAAGAACGTCACACAGTTATACCTAGATGGCCAGTTTGCACATATGCATATGCCTGATGTAATTTTATGCTTCTGCACTCACTGCTCATAGCTTTTGTACTGCATGACTTCTTTCCCAACACCCTCTTCAACAAGAGAGACTGTCTCAACTATCTATGCTGGTTTTGGACTCAAAAATGTACAAGCCAAATTAGCATATATATAAACAAGAAGGAAACACAGAACTTGTATTCTCTGCCTAAAAAGCATTGCCAGACTACATGAGCTCATTTTTTTTACTAGCATCCAAACAAACACCATCACATTCCAAAGAGACAATGGATGGATATGGAGATAGCTGAATTTTTACAGTGTAAGGTAGAGGCAGCCTTTGCTGCTTTCCGTTTAATAGGATTAAGTCTTTGTATCCCACTGACATCAGTTCCAATATATGGGGACTATAAATCTCTAGAGCAAAGAGGTCTCATAGTTCACTATCAAAAGCTTTTTTGAAGTTCCTTCCCATTCAAAGTTGCCTCTGCCTTTTGCTGTAGCATCCTGGGAGATAACAGCATGAGTCACACAGTGTCCTGTATATAGTACTCTGTGTGGCATCAGCAGGGTTGGACTTAGTGGCAGGCAGGCATTGTTGCAAGAGGGAAGATATGGGGAAAGTTTGTTTTGGAAAAGGTATCATGATGGTCCAGGGTACTTCAACCTGAAAGACTCTGGAACATGCCCAAGACTCAAAAGCATTCAGTGGGAAGGCCAAGTTCATATTTGACTTTTTAAGTATTTTCCGCAGGCCACTTCAGTACAGGCAGGCTCGTTTACCAGATACGCAAAAATCTATGATCTGAATACAATTTATTCTAAGTATGGAGATATTATGGTTAGATAAAACATGCACTTCACTTGTATGTTGCACCCTTAGCAATGAATTAATTCTCAACAGCTCATCCTAGTTTTGCAGACCTCTGAGACTGGAATAATTGAATAATATACTAGCTGCTTATCTGTGGAATACCTTAGAAGTTACTTAGAAGTTCACCAAGGTCTGATAGACAATTTAATCCTTGATTACAAATACGCTCTACTCTTGGAAAAGAAGACTGAGAGGGGACCTTATCAACGCATACATATATCTTTAGGCAGGTGATAAGAGAATGGGGCCTGACTCTTTTCTGTGGGGTCCAGTGACAGGACAAGGGGCAATGAGCAAAGTCTGAAACACAAGAAGGCCTGTCTGAATATAAGGAAAAACTTCTTTACTGTGGGGTTGATAGATCACTGGAGCAGGCTTCTCAGAGAGGTTATGAAGTCTCCTTCTCTGTAGATATTCAAAACCTGCCTGGATCCTTTTTAAAGCTGTGCAAACTGCTCTTGGTGAACTTGCTTTAGCAGTGGAGTTGGACTAGATAATCTCCAGAGGTCCCTCCCAACCCCACCATTCTGTCATTATGTGGAATCATAGAATATTATTGCAATCTAGTTCAGAGGAATTAGATCTCAGCACTTTATAGTCTATGATTAGTATACATGTTTCATTACTGCTGTTGAGAAGGAAAAACTGATTTAAAATACAACAGTACAGAAAGCAGAGCAAATGAAAGGATTTTTTTCAAAGGTATATGATTACAAGATAAATGTACCTTGAGATGGAAATCATGCAGACTTTTCTAAAACTTAATTATGTGAAAGTCCAAATGGTAGAAGAAAACCTGCGTGGATAAATGATCTTTAGTTTCCACCCTGCAGTGTTAGCCTACAGTTTCTTAAATATTAGCATTCAGTGTTGGTTTGTGTGCTGAAGAGGTGAAAATGGAGACAAACTTCAACAACTCTGCCTTCACTTCTGCAAGTTAACTACATAAAACTTCCATAAAATCAGTTGATTATTCTGTGCAACCAGTACTTTTCTGTCATGATTTATTTTTTTAATAAAATGTGGCTACTATTCTCTCTTTTCTGTATGGTTTACTTTAATAACATGAACTGTAGAAAAGAAGTGGGGAAAAATATCAAAAAGAACGAAAATTACTTTTCCCTTTAAGTTCTATGGGTCCCTAGGGTTTGCATTTCAATCTCCAATAGGAAAAATTGACTTCCTATCCCTAGGGAAACAAGAAAATCCATTATCTTTGCTAGAAAAAAGGAATAGTTTAATCTTTTTCCATTTTAGCCAAGTGGTCCATTCTGATTGTTAAGCAACCCATTGTAAAGCCCATTGTTCTCTCGAACTTTTCTATCAAGTCTTCAGTTTTTATATTCCTACTGTCAGACTTATGCTAGTGAGAGAGCGTATATTTTCTCATTTTCTTCTCAAAATGTGCAAATACTAGATAACAGAGCAGTAGCCACAGCTATGATGGTATGTCTGGACGATTATTGGTTTGGACACTGCTAATTTTAAAATCCTTATAATTATACAGGCATCTCCATATATATTATTTTACTGTGACTTTCTCTCTCTAGCTCTTCCTTCTGTTCCACTTTTCATTTATTAAATATTAGCCACTGTATTAACCTGTTTCTATTGTATATTGAACTTTATCTATATTGATTATAATCCAATTTTAAAAGCCTCCTAAAAATACAGACCCCTGAAGGCAACCTGTAGTTGCCTTTGCTCCTTCAGTACAGTTTGTGACTGATTAAGTGACATGTGTGGTTCAAACTTGTACTCCAATGTACACCAGGGGTTGTAGCACATCATCAGCAGTAACTGAAAGACATTTCTACTTTCTCCATCACTCTTGGTGCTGCCTCTACCCCTAACTGATGCAGAGAACTCTTCTGTTATCTCTTGGAGGCTTAAAAATCTGCAAAAAAAGCATGTGGGGTATTTAATGGATGTGTTCCATTACAGAATCAGCATTTGTGGCTGAGGAGGACATTGGTGCTTTCCAGTTCCCTCCACTTAACACAAGTTAAAATAAATATTCAGATGCAAAATTTTATTAATAGCATCCAAAATAGACAACATATGTTTGGAAATATACAGGTATGGGCAACTGAAAAGCTGTACCTAATCTACTTAAAATAGAGTGATATATTTAAAGTTTTCTCCTGTCTGTGAAAAATGAGAGATTTAACAGTTAATTCCTCCTTCCACCTCCCTAGTTTATTCTTCCAAACTCTGAGTCATTTTATTCTTTTTACCTAGAGGGCAGTCTGATCACCTGTTTAACTCATTTTAAATCATTTCCCTTCAATTAGCTGCATGAAGTCTTTTCATTATACTAGAAGTCATCTCCTACACTTTATTAGCTAGCAGACTATTATTTGTGTTAGTGAAGTTTAGAGTTCTTGTTCTGTCTTTGGTGCCTCTTTATCAAGTTTTAGTCAAAAACTGATCTTTTGCTGATTCTTTTATATTAATCCATGTTTTAAATAGAAAGCTAATAAAAATAACAACAGTTTCTAATTGTATGTATTTTGCTTGACTTCTTGCCTGAGACAAGAGTCTTGTCTGAGACAACAGCAATCAGTCACTTGCAGTGATAGTAGTTTTAAGGTGTCAGTTCACACTCTTTCTTATACAGGTATGAAAACATAAACTCACTAAAAGTTTTTCTCCTAAACACATTTTTATTATACACAAAGTATACTAAAAAACCAAACAGCAGAGAAATCTAGTTAGATAAATATTTTACTCATTTCATTAAAAAAAGAATTTGCATCAGAATAGAGACAATCCTTGGGCCTAAATCCAAGAAGGACACCTATATTCAGAGCAGTTGTGCAGTAAGAAGAGGGTAGCAGCACTGGCCTGTGGTAGGCCTCCTGCTACAATTTCTTGCTAGTCGAGGACTAAAATGTGGTTCTTACTTCTAGTCTGCTCAGTTATAGCAAGGACCTGGTGATACTCTAGAACAAGCATGTTTCTCCCACCTGTCTTGTTTGGTACAAAGAGGTAATCAATCAAGATCATCCATTTCTCGCAAAGGAAGAAACACCTTGTAAGGCCACTACAACCCCAATATCATGTTTTGACTTTCCAGACAAGTGTTCTTTCTGTAATGCAGTAATATAATTTTTAATATAGAGACTGTTCTTCTATGATGAAGCTGTGTTCCTTCTAAGACATAGATGTACCCTTACATGCAGAGATCTACAGTACCCACACAGACAGGAAGTAACATTATCAGTTATTTTTCAGATTTGATATCTTCAAAATAAAGGAAATTGAAGAAATTATTTAGGCGAAGAAGGAACTCCAAGAAAATCCAGGTCAACAACAGCAGGTGAGGAACAACAGCAGCAGTAACAGGCATCATTATGAAAGGTTTCTATCCAGTGAAATTAGAAGCATGGGAGAGTACTAAATATAGACTTCTTTAATATTCTTATTTCAGAGATTTCTTTTACACTGATTTTAAGAATAAGAAGGAGAAAAATTCTCTGTATCTCTGGTATGTCTTTCATGTGCATTTGTGTACTTTTGTCTGATATTCTTCATATTAAAACAGATATATTGCATTAACTAGATTTATGAGGACTAGAGGAAGAGCAAATAATTATTTATGCAACACTAATGAAATAAACACTTGCCTTAGGACTTACTGAGATTATTATTTTCTTTTCTTAAAATTTAAAAAGCTTATTATTTTTCCTTCCCTTCAATGGCTTGATTTCCTAAAAATCTCACCCTTTTGCACAGTTTATCCTTTCTTCTTCATTTTTTTGTTCTCTGCTTTTTATCTAACATCTAATCCTGACCTTCATTCAAAGTCAGTACTGTGTTAGGTCTTTCCTTCACAAATAGTGCTGAGAAGTGTATTTTAACAAAATAAAGGATTTCTTTTGCAGCATTCCATTAACTTTTTACAAAGGACACAAAAAACTGCGTACACTAATGAATGTCACTGAAGAGATAAAAAGGAAACACACTTTTTTCTTTCAATTCAGAACACATGTGTAGCTCTGTCATCTCAAGGCCACAAATCAAGTTTCTGTCAGAGATACAAAAAAAGGAAATTGTTTCAAAAGTAAAACTGGCAGAAAAACCAGACCCTTTATAAAGGTAGCCTCTCTAAAAATTGACATCAGGATACTTGCATGACAATGACCATGCTAATGAAGCAGTATCATTTAGCTTCAGGGGAATTTTTTTTTTTTTTTCCAAACCCTTCAATCTCAGAATCATGGAATCATTTAGGTAGGAAAATTAATCTAAGATCATGGAATCCAACTGTTATCCCATCACTGGAAATTTCACTACGAAGCCGTGTCCCTAAGCACCACAGCTACACATCTTTAAAATACTTTCAGGGCTGGTGACTCAAACACTTCTCTGGGCAGCCCATTCCAATAATAATGCTTTTAGTGAAGAATTTTTTCCTTGTATATGTAACACCCCTTGCTCCAAGCTACAAGCTCATTGACGGGATTTTATTTTTATTTTTTTTATTTTACAAATATACAAGGCTCTAAAAATTCACCAACCAAACTTATTAAAGGAGACTTCCGTTCTTTTAATACCTTAAGATAGAGCACAAAGAAGATAATGCACATGTTTCTCAGGAGCTAAAAAATAACACACTTTACTGGCAAACTTTAGAAAATAAGAAAACTTGGAAAAAGTTTAAAGGGAAACATTCAATAAAAATGAATCATTCCACAAAACATTGACTGAGCACATGCTAACCCACACAACTTAGCAAAATCCAACCATCCAGCTTTAAGTTGCCCAAAAGATTAAGAAAGGAGATTAAGAAAAGAAAAAATAAAGAAAGAGAGAAAAAGGGAGAATTATAGCTACCACCCAGAGTCCTGTGCAAGTCCAGCTTCCATATGGCCAGATGATAAGACAGACAAAAGTAAAGAACTCAGTAACACTGAGTAGAAATTTGTCTTCAAGTAAATCATACGTCCTAAGTCACTGAAAACATTTTGGTTTAAGGTGTTCTGGTGTCTTAAGTTTTCAGATAAACCTTTATTATCTTCTGGATTCTTCATTCCTGAGAGGAGTGAAAACAAGGAATCCCTTTTTAAGTGTAAAGGACATACAAAAGTATCGATGACAGTGGTCATATTTTAAGCAAAAATCTACATGTGTATCAAATATTTCCTGCATTTCCTACTATCATGTAAAAACCAAGCACATTATATTTTTTGCTGCAATTCTTTCTGATTTACTGAGCTCCTAAAACTGTCTTAGGAAAGCCAGTGCTGATCAGCATCTAGGATTCTCAATACAATCAATTCTGCCATTCATCTATGTTTAAATGTTCAAAGCTGATGTAAAAATGAGATAATGAGGACTGCATTTTGATAACATAATGCTCTGTAGTATTAAAATATTATTCCAAGGTTGACTGGTTAAAGTTAATAAGAAATTACTTGTGCTTAAAATATCCACTCAAAAGATAAACTAGGACTTTGTCTGATGAGTGTCCAGCACAGAAAGCGACTGAATTTACAGTATAAACCTTTACTAGCAAACACATAGGACAGTGCTACATGTGGAAGTGACCTTCGCCTTTACAAGAAAACCACATTCAACACTTTTCACAGATGCTTTAATTCTGGCTTTTTTTCCTATTATCTTACTGAATAGTAAACCAGACAGTGAGAGAAAACTTGATCCTCAGAGAAGAAAAGCATCAGAGTGAATAATAAAAAGTGCAAATCTTGATCAAGTAACTCATTACCCAAGGACAGTGCTTAAAGAATGGTTTGAAAAAGCAACATTGACCCTTACTGAAATAAGATGTTTGCAGGAAGAGAGGCTGTGATTCTTACCAGTGCTAAGACCTGATTTTTACTTGTGTTGCAGTGTCATCACCTCTTCTCCACACTTTGTTCTGTCAGGATGTGTCTCAGTCTTTCAGTGACCAAAACTTTCAGAAGAAGAAATGGATGCTCTGTCAACTCTGACAGTTGCAAAACTGGTCTCCCATGACTACCTTTACTGGATGTGGGATAAAGGGATAAACTCCTAAAGGCAAAGTTATCTCTGTTTCTAAATGACAGGAAAAAGGCTTCAGGACCTTATTCATCTCATCTAGACAAAGTTGTATTTTGGTTGGGATTGAAATAAAATGTATTTGATCTCTTGAAGCTGCAAATAGACCTGAAATGTGGAACTAAAGGAAGATGGTTCTAAGGTAATCTCTAAAACATCTTGTCTACCATTCAGCTGCAGCTCACATGGAGAACATCATGGAACTGACAAAGGGGATAATATTTTCCTACTCTTTCCCTCTATCCCTTCATCTTAAGGCTCATAGAAGGTTTCCATAGGTCTCTACAATCTCTAAACTATTCACAGTCAGTATGTGGAAAGAATGAGATGGAAAGCACATGAAAACATATTGAGAAAGAAAAATGAGCACTTTTGTATTCCTCCCTGACAGAAAAGTGAAGACTGAAGTTGTTACTGAGGTCCTGACTCTGAGGATTAACAATCAAATCTCACATTTTAGAGGTCAAAGTATTTTTCTTAAAAGGTTGAAAAAATAGTGTTTCATCCAGTGAATCTTAACTGAGCAGGTAAAGGGGGGAGTGGCTTTTAATTTTCTCTCGAAGTATCAAGTGGAAATCTATGGGTAGAAGCAGGGCACTGAGGAAGGCAGAACCATAGTTCTGGTGAAGCTCATTAAGTACTATTGTTTCAGAACCCCGGAGTTTGGAAAATGGATACAAAGAATACTATAGCATTAAGAAAAAACCTGTTCTCTTGGAAATATATATATTTTTTTGGAGACTATTAATAAAGAAAATAATTTGCCAAAAGATATGTCTGTATGGAGTCATGCTGTCAAAATCCCTATGCAGTAAACACCATCATTACATCTTTAAAGAAGCATGAAATATGTATCAAAGGCATCAGATACATGCCCATGCTCTGAGACCTCCTCAAGGACAAGCGAGATGGTTTGTGGAAATCCACTGATGTGTTCTGAACACTGGGCCATAGTCCTAAGGATGTTTCAAGGTTGTGAGAAGTAGTTATATCAGCAGATGTTTGCTGAGTTCCAATAAAGCCTTGAGTGTCAACAGATTCTGAAAGATTATAAAGAAATAATTTGCATCATGCTAGGCATCTTAGTCAAAATAATGAATAAGCACTGGCATAAGTGTTCATATATGTCATTTGCACTTGCAGTTCTTTACACAGTTAGAGCTTCTCTATTTCAAAATCCCAAGCAGTCCAGTAGAAACTGTTTGGTTTTTTTCTGATAATGTTTTATTCCTTCTGTAGAAAGAAATCTCTCAAGATACTCAAACAGTGGTCTATACAAATGATTTATTTCCATGGAGAAAGAAAGACAGAACCCTGATTTTCATTTTCCCCAAAATGTTTTTTATTCAGTTGGTTTTGGTTTGCTGTCTATGTTTTCCTTGTTTACACAAAAAAAACCCAGAATTAGTCGTTCTTTTATCCAGGGGTAACTTTATTCTTTGACTAAAGTATGGTTATTTTTTTATTTTATGGTTATGGTATTATGGTTATGTTATGATATTATGGTTATTTTTTTATTTTCTTCACTGGAACATATTTTTTTCCAAGACAGAATATCAGTCTTTTTCCTTTGTCCCTCTCATTATCCCCCCTCAAGCTAATAAGCTTCTTTTGTAAAATGAGCTCAAACTGTTCATACCCAAAGGAAGCTGAATTTCCTGCACATTTACAGAAATATATATGTACACACTTCTGACATTTATTGAAAGTCTAGAGGGAGTTTCCCTTGCTGAACATCCACCTGTCTTGTACACTTCCTTCATTTTTTTTTTTCTAAATTGTTATGTACTAGCTCAACTAAGAATACCAGGAGAATGTAGCAATTACCCAATTTTCATCAAATGACAGATGTTCCAAATCCTCATCCTTCTCCTGTAGGGGTTGAATCTGGGAAATTGCATCTGTTGCAATGGAACTGCAGTTGGGCACCAAAAATGCAGTACAAATTTTGTAGGAAACAATCCTGCTTCAATTTCTATACTTTTATTTTAATACAAGGTGAAGTCTTTTTTGCAGGACTTGTTTTACCACTTTAAACTATTCAATTGTTAGGTCTTACTTATACTTGCTCTTGAGATAGGTTACTTAAAAAAATAGCTTTGTTCATCTTTCCAGGAAAACTTTTTGACAGTGAGGTAAACAGTAGTGACTATAATTCCTGACATGAACTTTTTGCTTATACTCTGTGGCTTCACACCAGTAGAGCAGTGTCATTATTCCAACACCAGTCACAGCAAGCACATAGGAAATCATTCTAGCTCAAAGATACAGTCTGCCACCTTTGTTTTAGAGAATTGTGCTTGCCGCTTCATGCCCTCAGGGACAGGCAGATTCCTCTACAAATCTGTTGGCTCCCACGTGGTCTTTCCCAGTAGGACAAGGCCACTCATTTATGCTGATCACTGCTAATTTTGCAATGGGAACACAGGCCAATCACCATGAATTTTAGTCCTGCAATGATTTATTGCCCACTCTGTGAGGTTCAAAGCAAATTCTCTCACTTGTATTGGAAAAGATACCATATAAAGTGGCTCAACTTACTACAGGGAAAAGTATCATAGGATATAGCCACAATCACTGCAGCAGATTTGTCTCAGAGCTTGGCAAAACCATAGATTTCTATATGATTAACTTGCATCCAGGCTAGATAAACTTAGTTACTAGAACTGTATGTCAGTCACCATGTTTAGGCTTCTTCTGTACACTGTAACAATGTGTACTCATTACATCCACACAACAGTCTAACATAGAACAGATTCTTTCATTACAAGACATTTGTATGATAATTACCTGGCTACTAGTTCTAATATTACCGTTGCTGAAGTAGTGTGACACAAGCAGCTAATTTTTAGAATGTATTTTGGTGTAGTTTCAGTATTGTGTTTGGAGAATTCTTGTTTTATCAGAATGAACATTTAATTTCTGATTTAGGCAAACATATTGTGATGTCAGGAAAATATACAAAAAACCTGGTACCTTCAGCTTGGCGTTTGGCTCACAAGGAAGTGACTGAAAAGGGCCAGCATGTAAATACCCAGGACAAGTCATTGATCAAGGTGTCTTGTAAAATCAGACAACTGGTTTTATGGGTAAAGGACAAGCAGTGGATGTTTGCAACCTTAACTTTTAGAAGGTTTTTCACACAATCTCTCATGCTATCTTTACCACCAGACTAGTAAAATACTGGGTGGATAGTTGAGCTATGAGGAAAATTGGCCCGACGAGTGAATTCAGAAAGTTGACTAACAGTTTGAAGATCATGATGTGTCATGTTCATCAGATGTTGATACTGGGACTGTTACTGTTTGACATCTGTATTAATGGTCTGATGGAAAAGAATGCAACCTCAGTAAACATGAAGGTAAATCCACATTAAGGGTAATGAATGATATCCTGGAAAGTAGGGCTGTTATACAGAAAGCCCTTAGCAACTGAGGACTGAATGTAAGTGACACGATTTTACAAACGTTCCAGACCACAAGAGAACATTTCACTCCCAAAGATATTTTTAGTTTCAATAATTATCAATTTGATTTTTCTTCAGCCTGACCAAAATAGAATTCTGAGAACTGTTGTTCTTTATATTCTCATGATAATCCTCCCGATGAAGAACTGATTTTATTTCTGTGAGATATAAATTTTGTGAACTGCTAATGCTTTCCCTAATAATTTTGAAAGAATTGTGCAATTTCTACCACATTTAATAGAGAAGTAGAGGTCTCACTGCTATTAAGATTAAACAAATTTTACAAAAACAAGCATAAGAGTAGAAAGATTATTGCCCTACAACATGAAGAAAAAAAAAATCAGTTTCAGCTCAGCAGTGCTGCCAGGGACATGGAAGATAAAAGCTTTACTGGTGGAGAAAAAGAGATAAGGATGAAAGCTGAGCATGTAGCAGGCAAGGTTGGAGATGAAGTAGTAACAGTTTGAGAAACAGCTAGAAAGCATGTTAAATAAATTCACATGAACTTGGCCTTAATGAGTACTGCTCCTCATAAAATAACTTGGAGTTTGAAGTATGAGAACTTGTAGCACAAAGTGAAGATAAGAACAGGCACAGCCTAAGATGACAGAACATGCAAGTCACTGACAAAACAGAAACTAAATACTGCCTATCCACAAAGAAAAAATACAAGATCTTTGTCATAAGTCTGGGTATGCAACCTGATACTTAGTGGAATAAAGTGGAACAAGCTTGCAATATGTGATGACTGAAGGATCCCAACATTGGAAAACCTTTTGGAAGAAGCTGGCACTACTATGGGGTCTCAGTATGATAAAATTGTGTAAAATGAAAGTGGCAATGCTTATAAAATTAAAATGCCTGTATCTTTCACCTTTGCAACCTCTTCTAATGGAAATCTTCATGAAGCATATTTGATTTAATCATATTATTTCTCCTCTTAAGAGAATGAAATGATAATTTATGAAAGAAGAGGGGGTACAATCCATAGTTGATGCCTGGGGTTCTATGTCTTATGAGATGTTGCTATTAAAAGCTCCCACTCCCCCAAAAAAATTTTGAAAAGAGTTATGAAATGGCTTATTATTTTCCAAGCACATAGAAGTGTAGGTTTTTTTATCCTAGACATGAATCATTTTCCTTTGTATGTTTCAGTTCTTTACACTGACGAGAGCAAACTTTCCTCATTATGGCCTTCTAGACATGACCTAGCAGCTACGAAAATGTATTGCAAGTATCAGACCCCTTTCCTGATGAAACAAAAGGACAGCTTGATTCAAGAGAGCTACAGAAGTTTTTAAGCTCTGCCAATTCCTGTATCCTTAGTCCCTGCTAATTTAATTATTGTTCATGGGGAGATTCATCCATTTTTTTTTTCTACTGGCATTCTTGGTTCAGTGGGCAATTACAGGGTTAAAGCTGCATCTGCAGCTTCATTTGGCAAATGTCTATCCTTGCTGTGCACCCGTAATGAAGCATGTTTATTATTCCATGTTAGAAACACTGCAGCTATCAAGATGGGAGCAGCAGATGTTTTCAGAAAGGCCTGGGGACTAGTAAAATGAGAAGGATGGAATTCGGGATTTTGAAGGAGGAGCCCAAAATGGAGATCCTCAATTCCTTAAAGTTTTGTTTCAAAATAAATACCAAGGCTGCTTCTCAATTTAATACTGCAGGGTTTGAGCCTCTACCTCTGTCCTAAAATATTTAATACCATCTTAGCTGATGAGATTGCCATGACTTGTGATAAGAAAATATTCACAATGAATAGACAGATAAGAATATGATCTGAGATAATAGAATTCTTGATTGCCTTTCATTAAAATGTTTCTAGCTTTCTGAATCTCAAAACTTACTTTTACTGGTTGGAATTAGTTCTTAAAACTAATGTTTTAGGCAGCCTACATGAAAGGGTAGTAGATATATTCAGATGACATAATGGACCACAGGATTTAATTTAAAGCTCCTCTTCACTGGACTGGTATAGGGTTATCAGTGTCAGGAGAAAATTAAAAATATGAGTTAACCTTAGAACCATACTTGTCACATTCTCAAATATTCCTTATCAAGCCCATCAGAAATATTTTTGTGCTGAATTAAAGCCCCTAATTCTGCATTTGGAAATTCACACTGGTGCAGTTTACTTTTTGTTGTTACCCACTGAACCTATACTGATATATTTTAGGCATGCTTACCTAAGGCTTTCAGTATTGTTTAACTCTCTCAGAAGAATATCATAGCAGGTTTCCTTAATGACTGACAGTGTTACAGTAGTAACAATAATAACAACAAAGACCATCCTAAGGAGAATAAAATAACAATGAGGAAAAAAAGTTCTTGACCAAACTCAAAACTAAACCAGATGTTTACTGAATAAGATAGTAAAGCATGGTCATAATTCTGCCTTTCTTCATTTCCAACAGACCATAGCAACCCCAGTATCTTGTAGAGGGATGTGTTGTCACTCTACAGTAAATGCTCTAATTTTAGATGTCCTGAACACTCTCTTAGGAAAATGCATATAGTCAGGCACCAGAGAAGAGTCCAGGATTAATGTGGACAGCTCATATGATCCATTATATAATGAGTCATTCTAATCATGTACATGAGGCAGGTGATATACCAGGTACCCTAAGCATGACTGGCTCTAAAAGAGAGAGAACAATGAAACGTCTGGACACAAACTTCTGCAATTCATTCAGCTTGTGGCCAATCCAAACAGTCACTTAGGTAAGGGTCTTTCTTAGTGCAGAGGTAATTTATTTCTTTGCTGCATTTTTAGATGTCTTTTTGGGCTAACTAACTCAATATTCCTTCTTCATGAAATATTCTTGAAGAGACGGATCATGGATTTTTTTACCCTGATGTGTCTAGATGAAGATAATATCAGATGACATGAAAACACCGAAGGAAACATTGCCTCTAAGGAGATAAAACCATATATGTTACTAATAGCGTTTCACATCAAGGTAATTGTTGCAATATAAATTAATCATATTTATATTTCCACTAAGTATAAAATACTATTTTTTTAATTAAAATTGAGATTCTGAAGGACAAAATAATAGACAGTCTCTAGGAAAAGAAGTATCAGAAAGGTAAACAGCTGTGAAGAAATATAATTCAATACCTTCTTGAAATATTATGAATGAGGCCCATTAGGGAATGTCAAACAAGCCATCACCCAGAGACATATGACTTCTAGGCAATTTTAGTGGCAGTCCTGAGTTCTAGATATTCTCTTCCAAATCTGTTGTAAAGATTACTGATTTAGTAGAACAAGACTGTAACATCTTCACCAAGGTATGCCAAGAGTGAATGATAACAAGATTAATTAGTATCTACAACAATACTGACAAATGAGAAGTAAATGGTTCTAAATGATGTGCCTGACTTTCTGCCAGTCCATTTAGTTGCAAATTATAATTGTGTTAAACCAAGTTTTGATGCATTAACATGTTTGCATGATTTTGCAAGTTTTCTAAGTAGAGTATAAGAGACTGAGTCCCAAGGAACAGTATTTCCTCTGTTCAGTATTGCAATGACAGCAATGGAAGGAAAATGCAATCATAGCACTGAAAGCATCGTATCACTTTCAAAGACCTAGAGTAAATAGACTAAGGAAACAGGACTCTACCTTTTTAAAACAAGGGTTTTTTTAAATTTAATAGTGTGCAATCCCACTGCAGATTGAAAGTAGAGCTAGCACTCTTAGGCTATTTTCTATTCAAGAAAAGAGTAGTGTTTCTTATGCCATTTTAAAAAATCTCTTCTAATTTCCATGTGCTTCTTTCCTTTGCTCTGGATGGTCTTGTACTTAGCTCTGCTTAGAAGAGTCAGTTTATCCAAAGCTTAGTTTCTACACATTGAAATGCCTTACACTGATAGTCCCTGACAAGAGGACACAGGTTCTGAACTCCTCTTCAGTGAGTGGTTTGTTAGTTCTGGTTTGGCAACAGATGGGAGATGCTTCTTGGACAGTTGCCTAGCTGCCATCCCATGCCTCTCTGCACACTGCATGTATATAAAGAAGCGTTTAACAGAACTTTTGTCTAAGTGCTCTTTAGTGATCTAGTTCCCTTGATCTGGTCTCACTCAAATTTAGTCGGCTGATTGTTGTACTAATCTATATTCCATATCTATATGACATACCATGATGCAATACAAAAGCAAATACATTCTGTTGAAGCCATTGAGGGATTGTGAATCTCTGGATTCACTGGAGATCACTGGAGAAAAGAAACTAACAAACAAAAAAAAAACACAAAAAGAAAAATCCCATTTTTTTAACAACACAGGTGTTTGAAGCATTTATTAAAGGGAGTAAAATGTGAAAAGATAAAATGGTAAAAATATTAATTTTATTGTACTGGTATTAATTGTCATGATGGCTTAGTTAAGGCCCAATAGCTGTAAATAATTGCAAATGCCTACTAGTTTAATTTTGATGGCTATATTGAAGCATATATAAATACATTTTTAGGTACTTAATGTGATTATTCTTTTTTTGAAGTTATAGGCAGGAAATTGTCATGCAATTCATTCCATAACAGGTAGTTTTCCTTTTGTATCTGAGAAACTATGCTGTTCCTCCTAAAAAGTTCAGTTTGGGTCTATTTTTGCTTTCTGGTACATGGGAGGTACTCTCAAAGTAAGGGCTTCCAGCAGAATCTGATCTAAAATTCTATATTTCAGTTGTTTCGTATTTCTTTGCTCTAGTTTTGAATTTTAGTTAAATATTTATATTTTCTATTAAAAATATTTATATCTACTTGCACTTGGATTTAGAGGGAAAGCTAAGAAATAAGCTTTTTCAGCTCTCACGAAGAACATTTAAAATATAAGATCCGATATATTAAAACATATTTTCAAAAAAAAGTACAAGCCAAATGAATTATAGATATTTTAAAGTAGGTAAGCTTAGAATTTAATTGTATATATTTGCAACATTCCAACAGAAGAAATCTAGGACATACCTACCTACTTTCTGATTGTGCTTAAAGAGTCTTGATATATTTCTTGAAGTTCTCATATAATGGCATGAAATATAACTGTATATTTCATGTCATGTGAATTAAGAAAAGTTGTCAGGGCAGTTATTTTTGATGCACAAACACATAGCAAACAATGTTCATCACTACGGACATTGCTATTTTATGGAGAATGTCTTTATCCTGCTCATAACACTCTGAAAACCTCTGAAAGACTCTTACTAGCACTGATAAGATTACTTTCCTGGTCTCCAGTTGCTGTAAAAACAAAAAAACAAAAAAAACCCAAACAAACAAAAAACCAAACAAACAAAAAACAAACAAACAAAAAACCAAACAAAAAATCAAACAAAAGCTAACCAACAAAACAAACAACCCCACCGCCAAATATTAGCATATAGATATCACATTCTTAATACCAGCATATCTAGACATGTTACTGCATATTAGAAGGGTTCTTTCCAGTTCAGTTGGTGTGCATTATCCTCCTGTCATACAACTACAGGCAGAGTATCTGCTAATACGGATAATAAAACTCCTGCAAATGATGCTCAGGAGCATGAAGGTATAACATAGCAAGCCTGGCACTGAAATGGTTTGTTACCTATGCAAAGCATTGCATCTTTGAAATTACCTATTCCATAGCAAAGAACAATGTCTCATCCATTCTGGCTGGTAATAGTTACAAATGGAGGTACTTGGCCAAAAGAGAAACTATGGGATATTTGGAAAAGAGAATCTTGGTGCTTGACCTCTTGTGCCAGAAGTGCTATTTCTTCCAGCTGGGTCTCATTTTTTTATCGCAAAATGTGCTGCAAGAAAAGTCTCACAGTGCATGGAACTGCAGTTAAAGCAAGGAAGATAAAATAACTGCCTGTTAGGCTCATCAAGAGAAAATCTTGCTGTGATTTTGAGAGCAGTGTGAGTTGGATGTACAAGCGGGCACATTCATGACTCATTTACCAAGTAATGAACCATCACAAAATGTGATGAAGCTCCTTCTTCCCATCAATTTTACACAAAGTGAAGAAGCCCTGTAATGGGCTGTGTTTCCTGGTGCTTTTTTTTCTTGTCTAAACTTTCTTTACTTTAAAACATCGCCTACTAAGCAGCACAAGCATCTCCTATGTTAAACATGATTACACTATTCATAAAATGAACTTTTCACAGGCTGCTGCCATAGAAATCATATATTTAGATTTGAAATTACTGCAATCAGATTGTACTATGATTTTAAATCCATCAGAAGATTTTTTCCTCCTACTCCTCAAAAACAGAATTCACCACAGAAAAGAGCTCTCTCAGTGAATGACCACAAGCTAAGTGCACAGAACAAGCAAGATTTTGTAAATAACACACTTCATTTCCCTTCAAAAGCCAATTGCCAGTGTTGGTCTCTGTGATGGATGATACCTGTTTTGCTCACAGTTAATCTTTTCTATTAAGAAAGTTCTTCTGGGCAGAAGAACTCATGTTTTCCTTGTTCTGCCTGCTAACCTCTGCAGCCAGCAGAACCCTTTAGAGAGAAGGGGCAGGGAGTGTCTTTGTAGAGTGTGCCTGACACTGCTCACGTGGATGACTTTCCCATACACATAGGGTACAGGCAGTGACTGAAAAAAAGAGCAGAACAAAGTGTAAGGCCATAACAAAGATTCTGAAAAACAGTGGAACAAATAAATAAGCAAATGTCAGAAGTGACAGAAGGAAAAAACTATCAGAGATCCAGACAAAGGGTGAGGCTCTTGCTGAAACAGAAAAATTGACAAACTAAACATAAGACTAGTAAAATGGACCTTCCTATCAAGAATGCAGTAAGGAGATAGTTATTCTCATTTCATTTTACTGTTAGTCTTCCCACGAAAGGATCTAAGTGTCTCTGTTTAGAAAATTGAAATCCTTCATTTGAATAAATCTTTAACTCTGGAGTTGCAGAGTTGTGGTACATTTAGCGTCTGGAAATATATATAAAAATTTTCTTTGAAATTCTGGCATACTTCTACAACCATGAACATCATCAATAGGGATCTATTCTTGACATGTTTGGAAGATTAAATCATAAGAATTTCAAAATCACTTCCTCTCCAAAGGAAAGAGTTGGTGTAAATGTTAGTTTTGTTTCTGTCACATAACTAACTACACCAGGAATAATTAGTTATGTTATGCTGCAATAGTCTCTTTCTGAAGACAAATATCCAATTCATTGCTCAAAACTCATTATCAGAACAAGCAAGGTCTCTGACAGTAATTTTTAGTATGTGACTTTAGTACTGTGGTTTGACAGCACATTTATCTCAAGAGTCTCCTTGCTTCCCCTGTTTGCTTGTGCCTACCTTAAAAATAAGGCAAAAAAAAACCTGTAAAAAGAACTGTAACCCAGACGGCTGAATTGATCTTGGTTAAAAAACAAACTCTGAAGAACAAAGGCTTGGGAAGGGTTAATATTACTGCATTACATTCACTGAAGTCTTAATGTTCCCTAGGTATCTGTTTGGACTCTGCCAAGAAGGAGTAGAGGGGAGGCAAATTTCAATGCAGACACAGGAATGAAAAGTGGCAAGAATTTGTTTGGTACTACTGTGGAGGCCCACGGCTCATCCAACAGCACTTGGAGATGAGAGCCACGGGGTGCTCATGTTGCACTTTGTGAAGTCTTGAACCAGGGCAACACTGCTGGAATTCCGTATAATTCACAGCATATTCACAGCATAGTGGTAAGACACACCTGTTTACCCTGTCCTGCAGTGACTGATGCCACAAACTGGAGAGCGAGGGGCGATCATCAAAACATTTAGGCAAATTTGGATTTTATGGGAGGAAAGAATGCTCCATTTCCCTCATTCCATCTTAAACGACCCTCAGATAAGTGGTTTGATTCATAATTTCTTTTCAGCCAAACATCTGCACTAATAAACACCCAAATATAGTAATGTTGTGTAACCATGGTTAACAGAGTGACTGCTTTTTTTTTTTTTTTTTTTTTTTTTTTTTTTTTTTTTTTTTTTTGTACAGAATAAAAATACCAGTGCAAAGGGGGATTTTTATATCACCTTATCTGTGCAGGGAAAGAAGATTATATCACTTATTGTAACACAATTCCGTTCAGGTTTGCAACAGCTAATCCAAACAACCTTTTCATCTTCCTCTTAAATATTTTTCTGCCCTCTTTGTTAGTAAAAATGTGCTTCAGAGTGGCTATCTTTGCCCCTCTGTTCTTTTCAATTTAAAACAAGGTTTGATGTGACTGGTCTTGGCTATTTGCCTTCTGTCCTTTGTCCTTCTGCAGGCAAATCAGGCTCCAAGTACTCTGCCAGCTGTTCCACAAGGGAAGGTGAATATATTGGCATTTTACCTGCCTTGAAAGAGGTTATGAGCAGTTAATCGTTCAAGATCCTATGCAAGGAAGGCACAGCGCACATATAAATTATGAGTCTAGTTGCAGGAACAGAATGGTAAAAGGAAACTGCAACGAGGGAGCTACTGCACAGATGTCCAATTGCTTGTATGCAACAGCTGTTGTAATTGAATTTATGAGAAGACCCTAGCATTAGTACAATGATTCTAATAACTGGACACAGAAATGAAACATAAACAAGGAGTTCCCTCTGGCAGGACAAACTGAAACAAAACCTGCAATTAAATAACACACCAAACAAAAGAAAAGTGCCACATGTACAGCACCATAAAAACCCCCCACGTTTGTGCTAGCAGCATCCTAAAATATTATAATTTTCTACCTTCTGTCTCCTGAGATTCAGAGCTTCCTCTCATACCTTTGAAAGAGAAGATAAATTCCTAAATTTTACATTTATTTCAAAATGTGAAAATCATTAAGTAGAAGAACTCTAGCTTCTGGAAGTGATCTCAGAAGCGCCAGTTATGTGGGTTCACCTAACCTCACTCATACGAATCGAGAAGCAATCAATTGCTTCCTTGCCACAAAATTTACTTTATACAAACTATACAAATGTACAAAATCAAATCTCCTTCCAGCTCTTATTTTCACTATTTATTTTCTTGACAGTCTCATTATAATGAGAGTTTAGATTATTTTCAATGAAAATTCTGAAATTAGTAACTGAAATAAAAGAAAAAAAGAAACTATTCACGCTGATTATAAATATATAATATCTGACTTTCAGATTGTGTTTCTAAATGAATTCATTTCTATTACTTGATCATAATTGGAATGGTATTTTTTAAAAATAAAAGAGACAGTCAGTGAAATGCAAAAACAGTATCAGTGGAAGTCATTGGAATGTCCTTTTACAGATAACACCTAGGATGTAACTAATTCATAAAAATGTTAAGTATTATTAGTCATGGATTTCATGATACGTCTGTGATATTTAACTATAATTTTACTTTGGTGCTTGAATTTGTTTCATTGTAAAACTTGGCTTTATTTTCTAACTGCATAAATGTTACAAACTACATCTTACTTAAAAGAAAACAGCAAGCTATTTTCTCTAAAAAAAATAAAAATCTATGAATATATAGTTTAATAATAGCTTCAATATAATATTTTATTTCTAGTTTTCTAGGAAGTAATATCAATTATTTAATCAATTTTCTGTGCAAAGATTTTGTTAGTACTTACACAATAATGCTAACCTTGCCATTTCCTCTAGTAAGTAGGGTATGTAGACATTGCCTCTAGGTGCAGCCTAAGCCAGGTGCTCAGTGATGGTGTAGTCATGCAATCAATCTACCAGCTGGCAGTACTGGTGCACCTAGATAGAGAGGAGCCCTAATTTGTCCAGATTCCTTCTCCAAAATGCTGTGTCTGGCATCTATTTTCTCATGACAGTACAAATCTCACTGCAGTATATGCATTTTTGATTACCTAGGCTGTTTGCCTGCCAGTGAGTAATTAATACTGTTATCACCTAATCAGCTGTTGTTTAAATGCAGAATGTAAACTATGTCCTTGGCTTTGTTCTTTTCATTCTGAACACTGGTAAAAACAATAGACACTTAAAAAAAATTTCCCATAGCTCAGACTGTTGGAGCATTACTACACAGAGATTAAAAGGAAGAAGCTATATTGCAAGAATTTACATCTTGCTGTACCTAGGGAATTAAACACTTAACTAGTTTGTTTTAAACATTTCCAAAGTTGTTTTTCAAGACCTGTGTGAGAACGTTTTTATTTACATTAATATTTTAATTGCTAAGACTCCTTATAATGCCAAATTGTTTGAGTAGACAATTCAAGGAACATTCAGTTCATACCAGAAGATTGAATTTCCTCCGTCATCACGCAGTTAACTTTTAGTCTGTGTTGCAGTCATCCCACTTATTTCACAGGACTTCAAAGAGGTGCTGAGAGATGAGGTATCTTTTCTAGAGCAAAACTCAGCGCTTAACAAAGCCACAGCAGCAGCACCACTGGGGAAAACACACCCCAGACTTCACAGTGAGCTCTCACAGTACCCCCTAAGTATCTCATGTGGAAGCTAAAACACCAGCTATAAGCTGTGTGCTCAACCTGCAGCAACACTGGGCTGTTTTTTCAGTGTGGATTACCCTCTTGTGCTCTAAGAAGTTTTTTCCACAGACCTGAAAAAAAAATGATAGACAACACTAAGCCATACTTTTTTCCCTCTAGAAGTAGAAAGACGATATCCATACAATAAGGGCTTCTAGGAAGAATGTGGAAGACCCTGAGGGAAGATCATATTTTGAAGTTCTCTCACATTTCAGCTGAGTCTTTCATCTATTGATCAGGCAGAATTAGGTCATCCTCAATCTCTCCTGCTGGAAAAAAAGAAAAAAGAAAAAAAAAAGCCAAAACAAAGAAACAAACAAACAAAAAAATCAAACCACAACCCGCCTCCCCCCCCCCCCAAAAAAATAATGAAAGTAACCTCTGTCATTTTAAAAGTTCTGAGGCAGAGCTTAGTTCTTCAACAACCCCACTGACTAACAAATCCATATGCAAAACAGATAGTCTGTGTCTCGCTCTCACCTTCATCAATTCATTCTGCACACTGGAAAAAATCTGTTCTTATATAGATTGGATTTTGTTGTTGTTTTTGTTTTGTTTTTGTTGATTGTGGGTTCTTTGGTTTTTTTAACAGAAACTTTGGCTATTTCCATCCAAGGCTTTTATAGAGGGATACAAGCCAGAGGCCTTCTCATCATAAAGCATACAGACAATTACTGCTGTGAGCCTCAAATCAGATCTGTCTGGATTCCTCTGCTGCAGCGGTCTTTGACAGCCTTTCACAGAGGTCTTCAACAGCATTTCACTTCATGCTCAAAACCCTACTATGTGCTTCAGAGCAGGAAACTCATAAGGTCAGCAAACAGCAATAGGATAAGTTTTTATTATACCTGGCCACAGGAGATGACAATAAGAGCTGTAAGGGAATACCACCGAAGCACAATTAATTGCCAATTAACTGCTTAATTTTTAGTAATTAAATACTTAAGGTAGGTTTTTAAATACTGCAGACTTCTTAAAAGAGACAGGAGCACATTTCCTTTTCCTTCACTACTTTTTAAGAGTTTACAGTGAAAAGAGTTTTTATTTAGGTATACCAATCAGAATCAGAAAGATAAGCCCCATATCTCATTGTTCCTTTGCACAGGGCTGTAAGTGAAAAGATGCTTTTACTTTTCCCTCTTTAGAGAAGTAATAAGTAGACTTCAAAATAATAGAAAAATCCGAACAATTCAGGCACTGTAGACTCCTACAGCTTAAACAAAGCTTTTAGAATAGCATTGACCAAAACATCAGGCTGTGAATCTTTCTGGAAATCTAGCTGATATAATTTCAGTTTTACTGTCAGAATCATAATTAGAAGAGCTCTTGGTGCCTGACTATTTTGGGTTATGAAAGAAACTAAAAATCTTGAAAAACTAATTTCTCTGTACATGTATAAAATTGTATCAAGTTAAGTTTCAATTAAAATATTTTTGTACTTTTTAAACTTTGCTTTTCTTGAAGAGTTTGTACCTTTTTAGACTTATGTTTCTATCCTTGGAGCATTAGAAATTGAAAGTTATAGTTAGTGATTTGTCTTTCTGAAGCAAATTTGAAGAACCACTTCTAATACACTGCATTACAAATATATTAAAACATAATTATAAAGGAAGTTGATGTTATGTGGTATTTGGTAAAATGTAGGCTATATTAAACATCTTAGTATCTATTATAAAAAAGAGCACAAATACGATAATGATAGACGAAAGGATGTGTTAGAAAGACACTATATAAAACTTTTCTTTAAAATGCAGTCCACATGCCAGTAGGTCTTCCTAAAATTATCATTGCTTTCCTGAAAAAGCTTATCCACAAATAAAGTTATTAATAGTGTTTTGTTAATGATTATACATGGTAGCTTAAGATGATTACGAGAACATTGAGAATTTGCCCAATTCATCAGTCTAAGTCAAATTTTTTATAAAGTACCAAAAAAGGGATAAACACTGCCAATCTTCTCTTTACCAAGTTCTTTAAGAGGTATAAAGCACCCATGATCCCAAAGCCTGTATCCAACTCATGATGACACTGACATGAGTCTGAAATTATACTTAATAAGTACCTTCCAAAAAAATATTAGAACAGCAAGTTTATTCTAAGTCATCACATACAGTGAATATAGTAAAGCTGAGTGTGATAGTACAGTTTGATCTAAATTTCAGAAACACAGTGACTGACAAAGATCTCCTCTTAACTAAAATTTAATACGCTATGACAAATATGAAAGGAATCAATACCACAAAAAACCTGTTTTTCTTGTAACAATTTACAATGATTAAGTGCTGTATTTAGTTACGTTTGTGGATCTGCATGTATTGGATCTATCTGAATTCCAGTGGAGTAAAAGATAGTTAATGATTAACTTCTGTAAATCTTCTGTTCAATATGCTATTATATTTAAAGATTTTAAAAAATCCAATTTTGAGGAATCAGGCAATATATTTACTACATCAGTTTATCAGATAATAAATTCTTTGTGAATTAGATTATTTACAAACTGCAGCATACCATTATTACGGTAATGAGGTAAAAATGCTATTAATAAAAAGGAATAAGTCCACTTAAAAGCTCTCATTTCATTTAGATTTGTTGACATGGGCTCTGAAGCTTCCACAGCTGGGCTCCCAATACATCTCCTCCTCTACACAGATGCAAAGAAAATAGCTTCACACACTTGGGGTGCCATGAAGCAGGGAACTCTGCCATATCTGCTTGAGAATTGATGGGAACTCTTGGAATACAAAATGTTTTTTTCCAGATCTGCAGTGTCATTTATCCAATACAAACTTAACAGATTTGTAGAATGAAGGTATGAGTTATTTGTATGAGGTATTTGGGGGTCTTAAAAGGAACCATAGTTGTTTCAATCTTGAAATTATTGAGTCTACGTTCACCATGATACTGTTTGTTTCACATTAGATTTAGTTTCACATCGTTTAAAGCCTTTCTAGGTACATGTTTGAAGCCAGATGGGAGTTCCTGATTTCCAAAACTGGTGAAGAAATGAAAGCATAAATATAGGAGTATTAAAGAAGAACTCCTGTTGGCACCATTCACAAGATCAACTGAAAGAAAACCTTTCATTCTACAGGTCTCCTTTCAACTCTTCAGAAAATTCTAGTAGCACTATGGAAATCTAGCACTTTTTGGAGAATAAAAAAAATGAGTAGGTTTTTTTTTTTTTTTATTTTTGGTCAAAATACCAGGAGAGGCAGAATTGTTATATAGTACAGGATTCAATCCATTAAAACAATACATGCTGCAAAAGACAGACGAGCCCTAATTTGGAGGTCTGACTAGACAGAATTGCCTTTCTTTCACTGTGTATTCCCTTAATGTTAATCAATAAATTTGCTTTTACTACAAAAAAAATTATTCTTATATATATATATTTTATATATAAAATGGTTGCAAGAAATCCAGGTATTATGTTATTACATGTTTATTGGGCCTTAGATTCAGTTCTGCAAGCATACAAATTGACTGGTTTTGCTAATGATGACATTTGGCCAAATTAGTCCTAGATAAGATCAGCCTAGTGTCAGTACTCCTTTACTGAAAGTGTTAATGAACCTTGTAAACCACAAACAGGTGGAGAAAAAAATAACCCCTTAGTCCCCCTGCCCTTTTGTGTTTTTAATTAGGCTTAAAATTAATTCAGAATTCAGTGCCTGATGTCTGTTAATGACATAGACTTTATTTACAGTTTCCTCATCATGAATACATTTTCTTCAGATAGAGTTGCAAAATTATTGTAAACTTGAAGAAAGTGTCATGTCAAAGTTCAGCTTCCTGACTTTTTTAATTCTTTCCCAGGGAAGAAGTGATATGTGCCAGTCATCAGACTTAACTGATAAGAATCCTTTGTCAGTGGGATGTTTTTGCTGTGCATTTGCCAAGCAATTCTATGAATAAGAGGACTAATGAAGCCTGGCTTGATTTAAGTTTATGATTCAAGGGATTTTCTTCTACTTACAACAAGTTCTCTTTCTACTGTCTGTCACAGAAAGGCTTTTTGCTGCAGCATTACTCCTTGATGAGCTGGGAGGGATTATTTCAGAAAAAGGAGAGGTTAAATCTACTAGGGTTCCCTCTTGTCTCCAGACATACAGTTTGATAAAGGAATTTCTAACCCCATTTGTTAATTTTTCAAATTTGGGTAAAAATTATCATCTCAGTTCTCTGATACCTGGCATGAAAGTTATTGTGAGGTAGGAAAATATGCATAAATAAATATCACATGCAAGGAGTACAGTCTCACTAGCTTTGCTTCTTAGGAAGCCAGGGCAAGAGATCTCTGAGCACTGCTTGTTTTATCTGTTCTTGGTACAAAATCTCTTCCCTGTCTGAAGTTTGAGCTGATTTGTTTGAAATTATTGAAACTGCTCATGTGATATGTGAATAGGTTACCTGAGAACAGTGGACACATATGACTTTAAATTACCATCTAACTGTAAACTGTTTTCTCAGTGGAGAAAAAATAATCCTAGTTCTAAAGAGTCTTCCAAAGCACCTTAGTTTTGTTATTCACTCTGGTGAAAAAAGCTGGTAAGTCCAACTTTTACTGCCCAATATATTCATTATGTCCAATATGTTCATTGTTCCGTGACTGAATCTGTAGTGTTGTCTCTCAGAATCAGAATAAGATTTCTCAAAACTTCCCTCTCTGTTTAACATTCATTAAATTATTCTTAAAAAAAAAAAAAAAAAAAAGCCTCAAACCCTTATTGCTTCTTACACCATGTGTTTTTTTCCTCTCCTCACCTCCCTCGCCTTACCTCTCCTCCTCTCCCTACCTTTCCCTCCCAGTAAATTCAATTTTTAAAATATATATGATGTTTTATTTTTACATTTTCTTTTGAGGTCTTATTCAAAGCTTTCCTGGAGTAGAACCAAGGAATAGGGAATCCTCTAAATCCCTGAGTCAAAGTTTTTTGCACTGCTAAATAGATCAAGCCATATACCAGTAATTCACTAAGACAAATTAATACTAAATTTTATATCTAAAAATCTTATATCTAATTTCCTTATTCAGAGAAAATTCAGAGAAAAAAGCAATTGCATTGAATCTCCTGTACCTCATTGCTATTATATTTCAAAATACTGATTTTCAGTTTGGTAAACATGTAGAACACATAGACACTATTGTCAAGTCTCACTAACTCAATTACAAATTCAACTAGAAATTCTGGAGTGCATACATGCTCAACACTTTATCTGCAAGACACTCTCTGAGACAGAAAAATGAAGGAAATGCCAATTTTTCCAGCAAATTTTCAGAGCTGGCTGTTGCTAGCTGTTTAGGCTGTTCTTCATTGTTAGTACACCAGATCTTAGCTGGTTTGTTTTTTTTTTCCAAGACACCCAGATATCTTACTATGCGTAACACAGATTCTGATACCCTTATAGAGAATATTACATTATAATCCTCATTCGTTTCACCATAAGATTTTATAAGTTAGGTACTGTTTGATATAAATGAATCAACTCTTGTCCTTTATCCACAGCTTCTCATGTTCTCTGACTAAAATATAGGAATAAAAGTTGTTACATCAAACATTTTAAGAAACATATATGTGACTAGGCAGCCTGAATTGCTCTTACAGCTTTGGACCCTAAATTACAGACAAAACAAAACAGAACTGAACAACCCCAACTGATTTCAAATCAAAAGATTCAAATGTAGAATTAGAAATTGCAAATCCAATACAGGAGTATTTCCAATGTTTCTCTAACTAACTTCCTTTGAATGCTGTTATAATTCAAGAGTTTTCCGAGAAGAGGCAATCCATATAAATCCCTATTTCTTTAATTGGATTCCGCCTTTTTTTTACCTTATAAGCAGTTCTCTACATGAATATCAGCAATTATTATAATTTCTTTAAATTATATCTTTTATAACAGAGGGCACACTTTCACATCCTCAGCTTACTTTTTTTTTTTTCCTTTCCTTCCCCAAGCTTCTCAGTCTTTCTTTAGAGGAGAATGTGAAGACAGATTTTCTGAAGCAGTTGAACTTAACCTTTTCTGAAAAATACTGCATCCCAAAAGAAATGTCAGAAAACACAATCTTAACTTTTATTGTGGCAGACCATAATAAAAACATTAGATTGGGGAATAAGAGATTCACACCACAGTATCTCTTCCAGAGGCAGTATAAGAAAACTGTTTTTTTGAAACACTAAGCTATTTAGCTATTAAACATTTTTGGCAATACTCTTCTGCATGTGCATAAAAGCCCTGCTTCCCATTCCATCCATAAATAGTTAACAGCAAGAATATATAGCTCATTTAAATTTAAAATGCAGTCACTATATCTCAATGTCCCTTAACCACTTTTGCCTCATAACAAAGGCTGTTAAGTTCAGGAATATAAATGTATCCTGAAATGAATTAACCACACTCATGAGAAAATGTGTAAATTGCCATCTCTTTCAGATGAAGGGAGTGGATTTTTTATGTGGGAAAAAGTGACACAGGAAAACTGAGGGGAGAAACAATGGTTGGGTAGAGTTTCCTACAACTTCTATTTCCCCTTCCACACTCCCTAATAAAACTGGCTAAGTGTATCAAACTTATTTTTCTAGATAGAATCATTGTTATTAATACAAATAACAAAGTAGAATTGTTTAGAATGCTAGAATTTATAGATAATTATTTGCTTATAAAGTATTATGAAAATTTCAATTTATTTCCGAGAAACATCTGACACAAGGCTTAAGAGTTAATTTATTTTTATATATTATGTGTGTTCTAATCTGTGTTTCCTCAAGAAGGTTTAGAAAGAGAAATTCAACAAGAGCTTTTTATTTTATTTCAATTAGTTATTACAAACTGTTGAGTAAATATTACTCTCTGCTATACAGTCACTCACCTAACAGAACGTACTCTTACAAAATAGTAAAATCCTCCAGTTTCATTCCAACAGAAATTTGGGATTATTTTACCAGATTTCTGATTATTAGAAATGGTTTGTTAGTTGTATCTGAAATAACCTCTCTGTTTGTTTAACTTCAATCTTTCCTGTCAGTGACATTATAAATGCAGAAAGTGCTCACAGAAAAGAAGAAAAAAAAGTATGTTTTCCCAGCTTTTTTTAATGTTATGCTTACTGAGTATGTATTATGAGCTGGACCTAAAAAAAAAAACAGGGGCTGAAGCAACTGAAATGAAGCTAACACCTTGGTCCTTTAGCTGAGTCCACTCTGATGTCAGTTGTGATCAACATAAAGAAATCTTAGAAGTCAATTGGTCCTTAAATGCTTTTTCTGTTGTGTGAGCATCATCTCAATAGAAAGGTATACCAATGAGCTAAAGGAAGAAGACAAGCAGCTGTCTATTGTATCTGACAGGCTGGTTTTCTGCTTGTGTAGTGGGTAAGGTGTAGGAAAGTGCAAATGGTGCTTGTAGAAAAAAGATATCTTAAAAGAATGTTACAGATTGTCTCAAAGATACCCAACATAGCTGATGATTCTTGTGTTTGGTCTCAGGGGTCAGGATAAGCTACAGTCATTTATTTGGTTTAGCTGTTTGTATGGCATCTCTTTCTGAACTAATGGAAAGATATACTATGGTATTGATTCAATAAATAAAAACACTTTCTAAGAGAATACATTAAGGAATGCATAATTTTCTCACTAGGGAGGTTTTAGGGGCTGTTAAATGATTGCTTTGTATGGGGTTTGGAAGAGAGATAAAGGTAAATTGTTCTGTGAGGAGAAGACAAGTGGTCTGCTAAGCCTCCATTCACAAAATTGTTTTGCCAGCAATTCCCAAAGCAATTCCTAGGAAGCTGTTAGTTTAGGCAAATGTCTTCCAGAACTCAGCTCTTGAATTAGTCTGAGTGCATACATTTGGGAGATTGCATCTGCATAGCTGTATGTGAGATAGCAAGGACTATCATATACTTTCTGCCCACTGAAAGAGTTCTTTCTTAAAACTAGTTTTTTTTTCATGGAGCAAAAAACTAGCAGATACATAGTATAGAGTCCCTGCACAAGTGGACTGGGAACACAACTACACAAATCAAACAAATGTGGGAAAGATCTTTCAGATCCGGTCTTGGTATAAACAGTTTAAAGCACGATTTTTAAAGTATGAATTCTTTTCATTTCAGTTTACAACTGTGTTTTTGGATTTTAACTTTTATACTCAGCTGTCTAATAAAGGCTAAAACACCAGACACCCTTGAAATTGTTCAGCATGTTCTAGCAACTGCTATAACCTGTGACAAAACCAATCCGTAAGGGACATACAGGATATCAGCAGACCAACACTATGTGTAAAAAACAATAAAAAAAATTAAGACTGTCAAATACTGTATGTGGATAGATAGTATTGCATGGTGAGAATAGCAATTAATTCAGGGCAAAAGTTGCTAGAGGCTTCTGATTAGAAAAAAAAAAAAAAAAGGAAGAAGAAAAAAAAGAAAAGAAATCAAGAAAAACTGCCAGTGCAGATTGAGAGTGGAAGTGTTGATAAATGTAATGTTATCAACGACTACATCTTTCAGTAAAAATATATCAGTGCAATATACTGCAGGCAACTTGAACTCTTTCTGTTTACATTAAAAAGGATGGGACACAAACTGTTCAAATACTGAATATGATAAGGCACTCATGCTAACATACCTTGCCTCTCAGCAAGAATGCCTCAGATTTAATGTCACTCTACATGGCTTTTGAAACTCACACAGAGCTTGTTCAGACATTTTTGTAATGCAGCATTTGAACATATCCTTAATGCCTTTCTCCTAAGTAATCTATAAAGCAAAAAAGAGCAGTCATAGCAAGGAGAGGTAAAACAGTCTATGGTAAAACAGTCTATGGTAAAACAGTCAGAGGTAGGAAATTCCTAAGGAGTGTATAATTCTTGATAAGTGGCAACAAAATACCAGACGTAATGAAGTAAAATCTCTAATGGGATTCAGTTACCAGTAAGGGACAGAAACAGATCTCACAGAGGAAAGTGAACAGATAGACACTATAGGTAGGCAACTTGAGCAATACTTGCCTATTTGCTGATGGTAAAACACCAATTTACAAGGCCTGTGTCGTTCTTTTCATTAATGTTTGGAAATATCTTAAAAAAAATTATACCCTCTGGCACATGATGTGACTCTTGGAAATTCTGTGATTTTGGGAAAATTATTATATATGTGGTACAAGCATAGACCTCTGGAAGCCATTTCTGTCAGACAGGGAGAAACAGAGTGTGTCCTTCCCTGGGATGTAGAACCTCGCTCTTATCCCTGAATCCTGTCACAGCCCTGTGTCAAGAGATGAGCAGTGCACATCTTTTCTGTGTGCTTGCTCTTGCATAAGGCTTTTCCTCCTCCTCTCAATATGTCAGTTGTAGACTGTTGCTGTTGTACACAGAGTAGGCCAACCATGATCTGGGAAAAAGGCTAGTAGTGATACTTTGGGAGATGAAAGATTTCGTTTCTTGAGGTGAAGAAGTGAGTGCTGCAGCCAGGTGGAAAAAACACACAAAAAGACTGGCAAAAAAATGGGGAACGTGGTATAGTTGAAATGACCACTCCATGCTAATAGTAGTATGAAAGACCACTAAATTCTTCTTGTCCTATTTGCAATTTATGGGTGCTAAAAGTGCATCAGAACACTACAGTTTGTTTGCTTTTGAAAATCTCTCAAAGGTTTGGCTTCATCCTGTCTTCCAGAGAATTCCAAACCACAGACTTTTAAGGAGTTTTCAGTGAAAGAGCTCAACTGGTCCTTCAGGGTGTAGTGTGATAAGCAAAATTAATCTGGAGGTGGTGCTTTGCTACTATGCTGCAATAGAAGGGCCCTAAGATTTAGAAGACATACCGTGCTTATATATTTTTAGGTTATTCTTTCAAAACAAATGTAACATAGCTTAGTAAATGTGAAATTTTGGAATTTTCCCTGGTTTCCTCACTTTAATAGGTCTGCAAGAGTTTTCTCACTCTTGTCTTCTTACCTTCTTACCTATTCTGTGCTACACACTATGTACCATGAAGTTATTCTCCTATTCCGTTCCTATTATTTTTATTACATCACTGCCCCAAAGCCCCTCCTAAAAATTCAGATTTTGAGAAAATGCATAGGTTTATACAGCAAAACAGTACAGGAATCTAATTGCATCTTAGCCTTTCCTATAGACCTAGAAATAGCTTCATTACACTAGCCAAAATGTAATAACATGTAGTTGGAAATTGAACTATGAGGAATTTTAGAAACATTATGAGAAAAAAAAAATTGATAAAATAGGAAAGAGAGAGACAGAACAACAGGATCACTCAGAACATCTCTGAATTTTTTTTTCCTTAGCTGGAGTGAAAAAAATTAGTTTGTCTAAAGTTTGCAGCTCATGAAGGACCACAGGGATATTTGAAAGACAATGCCTTCAGACAAATGAACCAAGAGCTACTGTCAAAAGAATATGCAAGCTTACATTAGTGGTGTCAAGACTGTGTTGCCTGCCCATGTGTTAAGAATACCTAATCCATGCTTTAGAGGTTTTACTCTCTACCACATAAATACAGGGAATAAGTGAAGCCATACTTACTCTGTTGTTGCCAAATCTTTTGAGCAGAACTAGGGGTTTGAATGAGACTTCTTTTTTTCTTTTTTCAGTTCAAATTACATCACAATAATGAGTTTCCATCTACTGTTTTGCATATTATATAGCTTTAATTGTACCATAAAAATTTACCAAAGCCTTCCAAAAAGAGTGTTTCAAGAGGACATTGCATTTTAGAGACTTAGTTTGAACTGTTTGGTGAAATGTTTTTCATTTTTTAATGCATCTATCTTTTCTGCTCCTACTAGTGTTATTCCTGAGCCTCTAAGTCCTGCAAGATAAGGAAATTAATTATACTAACTGTATTCATTAATAATGATAGTAATGATAATAAACTTTTTTCTTAATTTTTCTCCTAATCTTAACATTATGACCAAATGGTTCAAATTTGCCTATTTCTGGCTGATTAATTTTATGATTTCTCTTCAGTCATATTCATCTTTACAAAGAAACCTAATCATCAAAGGAGACAAACATCCTTTCTACATTCATTAATTACATCTGAGCATGCTCCTTTGAAATCCCAGCAGGAACAACGTTAGTGTTACAAAGCATACAAAGCATCATATTTTTCAGACAGAGATTTCTTTCAGGTACTGACTGTATATGCTCCAGATCAGCATGAAGAATAAATGAATGAGTGTGTAATTTGGAAACTCTAAAAAATGTACACTTGGATATATTTCTATATATAATGTAACCCTACAAACTTCTTTTTGTTAATTTATTTTATATACTGCTTAATATTTTACCAACAAAAATTGCCAAAAAGCCTATTTTTCCTATGCATAAAATATTTTTCATTAATAAGACACGATATTAAATATTCTGCAATTATTGAGGATTTGAGTGATGCATGATATTATTTCAGAATTCTGTGCTAACCTCACTGTACATAAGAATAACCCACTGACCTTCATAGTAAATTAATTGAGAAAATATGATTACATACATGTGTAGTCTCTCCCTTAAAAAGAATCTCCATTCTTCCTGCTTTCCTCTGCAACGATTCTCAGATTTTTAACCTTAGCAGGATACAGATTTTCTTTTTTTCTCCCAAAAACTTTCATCCTCTTTTATTTTGAAATGATCACATTAGTTATAAGGTTAAAAGAGTAGATAAGCAACAAACCAAAACAAAGAGAATAACACTATTTTACATTTTATGTATAGTACTATAGTATAAGCACATTCATTAATAGAAGCTGCCTTTTTAAAGAGATTTCGTAGTCCTGATATATTTACAATTGGTTAATAATCTAAAAGAACAACCAAAAATTCTGTGCAGTTGGTGTAAACAACCATATGTGCAGAATTTATGCTTGTTCTTTTAGATTACAATTCAAAACAGCAACAGGGTTGGTATAAATATATTATTCAATTCAGTCTCAGATGTGTAATTCTTAGCTACCCTGAGTTCAGTTTGAAGACATTAAATGGAAGAGGAAAATTATTATTTTCAGTAGTTGTTTTGTCACTGATTTCAGGTCTCAACAATTATCTCTTAAGCAATGAGTAGTTTAGACAGAAAGCAGCTTTAATGTGTTCCCACTAGGGCTGCAGCTGATGACTGCTCTATGATCCATCTCAGTTGAAACAGACATCCTTACCTTTTTTCTTCTCACCCACAAATCAACCACCAAGACTTCATGACACATATATTTAGTGAAGATAACTCTTTTCAGAACTTGCAAAAGTATTGCAATTGGATTCTTTGCCTTCTTGCACCACTGAAAAAATTTAATATTTGCCTAACTTGAATTCAATAGCATAATGCTGACATAAAGTAGACACATTTTTAGTTCAGAGCTTCGCTTATCATCATTATTTGTAGCAGAAGGACAATTCTTGATTGTATAGTTTCATTTTAGAAGATTAATTGAGTTATCTGACATTTCCCCTAGTGGATTTTTGAGGAAATGTTTTACAAGCAAGATCATGTAGCAGAACAAAGTTAAAACAGGAATTGCAGATGAAGAACTGATTTGTCAGATAAAGTCATGGTCCCAGGAGGTTAATTTAGTTCTGCATAAGTAATAAGAGTTTTGCAGAAGAAAGCACTTTCTAATCAAGAAGCCTTTTTGATATATTTTTAGTTGCCTGAATTATGCCCTTATTTATCCAATGAGAGATGGCAGATAAAAAAATGCATCACCTGCTCATAGCTACTTTTGTACAGTAGATCCGCTGGAGAAAGTCTACTTGGGGCTTCCAAATTCCAGTGGGATCTCAAAATAGTAAACTGTCTGTTTACAATTACAACTACAAGTTGGAAAATTAAGATTTAGACTCAATATGGAAATCTGCATAAGTGTGCAGTCTATACACTCATGAACTGCAGAAAATAATGGTTTTCCCCTCTGGAAGACTTTTTTTGCTGTGGCTGTCAAGAAAGACGCACTCACCCAAGAAAACATTATGTATATTTTATCAGTTGCAAAAATAATATTCAAAAATACCCTGTTAATAATTTTACTTTGCATTAGTTATACTCATGTCTCATTACTGCTTTCCATTCCATACTCCCAGCTAGTAGACCCCTAATCATTGAAGAGACTTCAGCTTGGAGACTTTGTCAGCTTGTAACTAAATGGAATCCTGTGTGAGCCACACACAGGAAAGACCTGTAACATCTCTGCTGATAGGCTCTTGCTGCTCCCTACAGACTGCAGAATACCATTTGACAGGAACATTCTGAAAGATCAATGAAGTGAAATCCCAGCAGGGCAAAGAGCCACATTCATATTAAACTTGAGATTTTTCTCTGTAGCCTAAACCATTACCATCTTTAAATATCTTCTGAATATATAGTAATTCAACGTGGAGAAAGAAAGCTCCTTTATAACAGAACAACATGACATTTTCTGTGCAGACCAAGAAATCTGCCACTCTAGAGGTAGAATATGAGGATCTAGGGGTTGAATAAAATAATGTACCATGATGAAAAAAACCCATAAACTATAATATTTCACACATACACACACACACACACACACACACAAAAAAAAAATCAAACAACCACCAAAAAACCCCAACAAAACAAAACCCAAGGCAAAAAAAAAAATTTTTTTTATTTTTATTTTTTTTTTTTTAAGTTTACTTGCTTTGAAAATACCTGGTTCCTCTCTTATGCCCTTGCCAAACTTTCCTTCTGACTATGTAGGTCAGCATACACTGATCAAGACAAAAGGAACAAATGTGAATTCTGATTGTAGGAATAGGTTAATGGTATCAGTAAGGTTTCTTAAATGGATATTATTTGCTTTAGCCTATCTTCCTAGCCATAATACAGCTGCTGCTGGAGGTTTTACTCTGAGTGAGCTATGGTGAATAAAATAATTCTAAAGCCTTTTAGATCACAGGGGAAAGAATTCTTCCTTTGTATGATTCCAAGCGATGTGACAAAGTCCTGCATCTTCCTCTCCATCCAACTATATTAAAAAGTAAGTTTCTGGTGCTCTACATTTGAGATATTTTATGTCCCAAGGCAGTCATATATACAGTTCTAAAAATACAGTCTTCAACTCTGCTTGGCTGCCACTCATAGGCTTGCCTTGTTCCTTATGGCTGTCTGTGATTCCTACACAGTAGCAATCAGTATCTTGTTTGCAATAATCAGCCACCTGGAGGTGCATAGGTGGAAACAAGAAAACCTCCTCTAATATGTAGCACAGTGTACAGTTGTCTTTGCGTAAAGACGAATTCAGTATGTGCAATCTATTATAAGAAATATCAAGTTCTGGAAACAAAATTACATACCCCTGGGTAATAAGGATTGGCTTGAGGGTCAGTTATCTTCAGCATATATTTTTAGGAATACCTATCACCCACCAATATCAATTGATCAAAAGTAATAACACCATAAAAATCAACTTCACTTAAAAATGTTAATGATATAAGAATATCTACTAAATTTTTTTTTTTACTTTTTTTCTGTTCATTCACTGATGTAGAGAACCTGTTGCCTTTTTTAATTTTTTTTTGTATTAACATATTTTCTGCTTGCTTCTTAACAACAGTTCATCTTACTTCGTAAATAAAGGCATCAGGGAAGCATAACAATCCAACCAATTAATATGCTTAGGGGTTAGTCTGTCTAAGTCCTATGTATAAATAAGAGAAAGAGCATCATCTAGTGAATTATTTGGGACACATAACTTCAGCTCCTATCTGAAATTACTCCATAGGGGAGCCTCTCTGCTTTTCGGCTACACTCCGGTCTCACAGTGCTTAGAGTAATGTGGTATGAAACTCTTCCATGTATTAAAGGAATGCATGAAGGGGAAATCTGCAATCTCAACTCTGCATTTCAGTTTTAAAACTATATTTTCTAATTTTTGATTGCTGACTATCTAGATTTAAGGATGAGGCAAGGAGTTTATTTTGGGAAATTCTGTATAGCAACTGCTGAAATATGACCCAGTGTCTCCGTAATGATGCTGTGCCCAACAGTAACCAAATGCTATCAGCAGTATTGTCTCCATGTTAGATGTACTGTCTACTCTTTTATATGGGTCTGAATCATGGGTCATTTACCACCACCACTTGCAACTCCTAGAACACTTCCATCAGTGCTGCCTCTGTACAATCTTAAACATCCACTGGACGGATTATGTGGCCAACATGTCTGTCCTTGAACAGGCAGCAGTCATGAGCATTGAGGCCATGCTGCTGAGAACACAGCTGTGCTGGGCAGGGCACGTCTCCAGGATGCAGGACCACTGCCTCCCTAAGATCGTGCTCTATGGGGAACTTGCCACTGGCTGCCGCAAGAGAGGAGCCCCTAAGAGGAGATACAAGGCCTCCCTGAAACAATCCCTCAGCCTTGGCCATATTGATCACCATTGGTCTACTCTGGCCTCCAATCGGGAGGCCTGGAGACACACCATCTATAACGCTGCTGCTGCTTTTGAGAACACACGCAGGATCACTCTCGAGGAGAAAAGACAATGCAGAAAGAATCGCGTTTCGTTGATATCGCCTGGGGAGTCTTTCTGCTGTGCCTTCTGCAACCGGACTTGTCTATCTCGCATTGGCCTTTTTAGCCATCAACGCACTTGCAGCAAGCGTGGGTAGAGCCCTTCTCAAATCTTCGTTCGTGAAGCCTAGCCATGATGATGAGATATTGCATAAAACCACTAGAAGCAGATCCTACATTTCTTTTGTCAATACCTGAAGAACCAATTCTGAAGTAGAACTATGTTTAAACTGTTTTTATGAGGTCTTCTCTCACACATGAACATTTAACTTATAATTTCTGGAGCTACTTCTAGAGCTCTAAATGCCTGATGAGCTTCAGGTCATGGATACTTAATTATTGAAGAACTGTTCTGTGCATTGATGGAGAAATTCTGCCTTTTTCCTTGATATACTGCAGTCATACTGTGGCCTCATACAGAAAATGAGAAGGTGCATAGAAGTTTCTACAGAGACTATGGAAAAAAATATTATATAGGCACAGTGCTGATCTTTTCTTTCTTTACCTATCTCCTTTTCTTGTTATGGCTGTCATTGTTTTCTAGCTACACTTTTGGCCTGATCTCTTGTTTCTTCTGAATAATTGGTTTTGTAGAATCATATAGTTCCAAATGCATCCTCATTTTCTGCTTCTTTGTTTAGATGCATTCTTGTTTTTATTGCTTTCTTTCTAGAATGCTAAAAGTCTGTTGTTTGCTTGTTTTTTGTACGGCCTTTAGTACTAACCAGATAGTATCAATGTGTATTGCTCAGGGATGCTGGGAGTAGAAAGAAGAGGAAAAGAAAGCTGTGAAGAAAGAGGAGAAAAATAAATTTTAGTTCTCTGGCTCCTGTAAAGTTTTGCTTCTGCTCACATTTAATGATCCACAGGCAAATATTTTTTATTCCCAAGATCTCTACAAGTCTCTCCACACACATTGAAGCTTCTGTCAAACAGTCCTAGTGCCTGGCCCTTCCAAATCAGTATGCAAACAACATTTTCAAAAATTAAGGTCCTTATTAGTCTAATTGCTTCTTAAATGCATTTTATTTGAATGGAAGAAGGTGTTTTTCTATCTCTGCCATTGATTGTGGATATGGTTTATTTTGGATGCAAGTGTTTTGCTATTATCAAGGATAGGTAAAGAAAACTAAGATAGTACAGTGTATTTGTGGATCACATCAATTGCTTCTACATGTAGCCTTATCACGCAAGAATCATTTTAATGCCTGAGGGCCTCCAGTGGTGCATTTAACAATGTGCAAAGGTCTGTCATGTGCTTGTCCTCTCAGTTCAAGACTCTGTCCATTGGAATATTGCATAATGGGGGAAAGCAGAGGTTTGTTGTTTGGGTTTTTTTTTTTGTTTTGGTTTTGTTTTTTTTTTTTTTTTTAATAGGAGGAATTGATTTGGGGTTTTGTTTGTTTGTTAGTTTGCACTTTTAAAAAAAATTAAAGGGTCTTAAAAATTAGGATTTGGAATCTTTTAGACTGACTGGATCCATCAGCCTAGATTTTGTTTACTGCATGCTGTCTTTCTCCTTGCAGAAGTCTATGGACTTAGTCAAGCAAAACTGTTGGACATATTTCTCATCTAGTTTTTCTAGATAACATCAGTTCAGGTTAAAGACAATTTAGATATAACTTCCATATAGAATTAATTTTCAAGAAAATCAATTCTAAGATTATTAATATTGCATTGTTCCTTTTTAATAAAGGAAACAAAATTTTTTTTGTCTTCACCACTTTCTTAAAAATATGTTGTCACGTGCCATCTGTGTTTTGCCTGTAGGAGTTCAGAACTTAGCTCACACTGCTTTAAAGCAGAAAGCTCATAGAAAATGTATTGCATATTATTTATTTTTCCTATTTGTAAAATAGGATGATATTTCTCCAGGAACATAAAATTTAGCTCAAATGACTCCATTATGTGCTGCATAACTAATGGCATATAGTCCAAGTGATTAATTAGTTAACATGTCACAGGCCAATATTTGCAATTCCAGCTAGACCAAATCTACATATTTAGGTGCTCTCAGCTACTTAGGCGTTTGAAAATGAGACTCAGAGTTCTGTGTCAATTACATGTTGCTGTTTAATTTATTCTAAATATTTATAAATCCTTTGCCCAGAAACAGTTGTAGAAGTGCAGAGCAGTTATAAAAATATATATATATATTTACTTTCACATTATTATTTCAATATATTTTTACAGACATGCTAAAAGAATACTGAATTTCTTTGAAATTTAGGTGGTTTATTAGAATTCTCCGTAGTCATTATTTACATAGAAGGAATATGTAGTTTTATCAGTAATTGGCATTATTTTTCATATTTCATATCTGTCACTGAGTTAAAATAGTTTCTTTTATCATTACTTTTTCTCATGTTTGCTAATTGGGACAAGCATGAGTGCCATTTACTCATTAAAATTAAGACAAAGTAATACAGTAATGTATTGTCCCTGATCTTTATTTCAATCTAATCAGTTTCCATTTGGAAATCTTGTCAAAAGTCTATATAATGCATCAGATTTCTGAGATGTAACTGAGTTGCATAGTAAAAGCTACAACTGAATTCTGGGACAGAGACAAGTATTTTCAGCTACAACTGTAGACTTTTTTGAAGGTTTATACAGTGGTTGATCTTTCTGGAACTTCTTCTCCACACCATAGTATTGAAACACAACATTTTCTATGAATTTAGATGTAGTATGACAATACAGCAATTTAGTTTCACAAATCAAGTACTTTCAAAGGAACCCATATATTTTTAAAAAGAAAATAAAAGCTCAATTTCTGTAACCAGTAACGGTGACAAAATTGAAACAGAAGTATTTTAAGGTCAGGCTTTCCCTTAAGCATATTTTTTTTCTTTGATCATTTTTGATCTGCTGCTATTGGTGCATTAATTTACAGGTGGTTATATGAAGCAGATGTAGCTGTTAAGAACTGCACATTGATTTCTACCTTTGTACCTGTTCATCCATGACTGAAACCAGGCCAAGTAATTTTCTTTTTTGTTACTATCTTACTTAGAATGTAGGGCTCACAAGGCCATTAGAAGTACCCACTAGGTGCACATGGATAGTGATGGGCATACCATCGCTTTCACTTCCAGTATACCTGCCAGGCAAGGACCACAATTCTGAATGGAGCTTGTGGTTTAGCAGAAGGTCAGACCAGAGGGAAAGGCAAGATAAAACCCACTCTTGTCAGCCAGCAGAAAAGTGAGTCAAACATATTGAACTATAGCACATAATTGCAGAAACACCTGGCTAGAAAACTGTTATTGTTTTAGATGACACAGTCACCTCTCAGCTGAAGTTCCTCTGCTCAAGTCTGATAAAGCAATGACAACTGAGTGAAACTGCATCATTGTTCATCATTAACAAACTTGCCCATTCATTTTTTCGTTGCCAGATACAACTTACGGGTATGTATAATTTTGGATGACCTTTGTCTAAAAGTATATGTGATTCTTTGCATATATGTATGTATGTATGTGTACATATATGTGTGTATATATATATTGTGTGTATGTAAGTATCTAGTAAAATGATTTGAAAAAAAGACAATGTTATTAGTAGAAGTTTAGAAGTTTAGAAGCATAATGTAGGAAGAAACACATGAAGCCAGTTTTAATAATTACAGAAAGCATGAGACACTAGTGCTAGTTCAGAGGAGTCCTAACTAACAGTAAAGGACAGGCATTTTTTAAGTAGATAAATATAATGAAGGAGAATAAAAAATAAACTGGACAAAGTGGAAAGAAGAAAACTGAGTAAGCACCCTCGAGGACCTTTTAGATACACTTAGAACCTGTGCACAAACCTTGAAACAGATGTGTTTTTTTAGGATAAAAGCTAAACAAAAATGAAAACATAACCTCAAGGAGGCTATAATCCTAACAACATTTTTGACAGAAATCCTAAGCAGGATAACATTCCCAGACACTGTATGCTTCTCCATATGGAAAACCTCACTTTAGCAAATTTCTTAGGCTTTGGGGAGTGTCAAACTTTGAATCTTTCTCTCAGCAAGTAAAGACCAGAATGAGATTATTGCATATTAACCTACATAGGTAAGAATATGCAATGACATATTCTGAAACTTCAGACAGTTAAGAGTGTTAAAGTCAATTCTGCTAGCTAACTTGGAGAAAGCATCTCACCCCCTCCTCATGTTAGTCCTTTGAGGTATTCCCAACATTTAAAACAGCGGGTGCGCAATCTCCATACTCCCCAGCGTTATGTTAAGAAGTCGGTTATGAGCAAAAAGAAAGCTTATCTCAATGTACAGAACCATGAATTTACTAGTGATACTGGAGGTATTATTATGAACCATATTAATATATGGCAGAAATTTTTATTATTCCAGATCAAGTTACAGCCATGCAACACAACAATAATCAAAATTGCTCAAGCAAAATAAAAGGTGAAAGTAATCATGCAGCTAAGTTATTAACAGTCTTTTTTATTGATGTCGCTATTACCTGAACTTCTTTCTCACTGTTCTTATTGCAGTTTCCTTATTCATGTCTGTCTCCTGTAGGCAAGTGTAGGGGAATGGTATCTATAATGGTCTGTTAACCCAGTTTTCATGATTGTGCCTTCTTCAGGTCCTCTTCAATTTTTTTCAGTTTTTCTCATTTTTTATGTTGGTATTTGTCACTATGCTGCTTTTCTATTTGGTCTGCAAGTCTATACTGTAAAAATGCTTTCCTTATGCTTATTTATAAACCTTTGATACAAATGGTACAGGGAAGTATTACCATATATGGTATAAGTAAGTATTAAACAATCAAGCATTAGATAAGACAATTTAATAAAAAAAGTTTGAGAAAGTACAAAGATTTATAATACTGAATAAGGTCTGTAGTTAAACAACAACTACCATTTGATTTTTCTTGTAGACTTTAGTCATCTGAGTGTTTCATAGCTAGTGCAATAAATTATTTAAGACAAATCAAGACAGTTCCAGACTTCAATTTTACTTGAATATGTTTGGCACCTTCCCATGAGATTAGAGAGTTTCAGGGAATATATTTCATTTGAATTCACTTGAGCTTGTTTTCTACTAGTAATACTTCATATTCTGTCTTACAAATTAAAAATAAGTGGATGAAACTGCCTAAAGAAATCAAGATTTACCCATAGACTATGGTGGGAATTAACATTATAAAGGAAGCACTAGTGCTCTGGAAGGTTTCTGAAAATATTTGACTTGTATGTGGCATACTGTATCGTGATCTGGACTTTAGTAATAATACTATCAAATAAATAATTTTTTCTAAAAGGCCACCACCAGCTGGTGATTAATACAGGTTAAAAGCACAGTGATATTTCTTGTCAAGTGAACCTTTTAAAAGTCAATATCAAGTCAAAATCAAGTCCCATCTCTTAGAAATAGCAACCTTTTACTTATCCAGTGTTTTCATTCTGTTGAGTTTGTTGCAACTTTACTTACCATTTTAGCAAAGCTGGTCTGACATTCCTAACGTCATTGCTAGTGCACACATAATTAACAGTAAGCAAACAGTTTCAGGAAAATTAATAGTGACAACCAAAGCACCAAGACTATTTGCTCATCTCTTTTGCCCATTCATATCCAGAAATCTTTCTTACAGACTAATGTAGATATAATATGGTATCTGAGAATTTCATAAAATGAGATCTCTTTCCAAAACAAGGCACAATTGAAAGAACTAAACAAAAACTTTGCCTATGCCTTGGACTTATCTATACATACCGTAGCTCTGGAATAATTGAAATTTGAACTATCTTACTATGTTCTTTCTCATCTTTCTGGCTCTTAGATAGAAAGCAGTAACTGTTGACATAGGCATTTCTTAATTTATTAAATGTTTAAATTGGAAAATATATGGAATTTTCACTGGGTGTTTTTTCTGGCTTTTTTTTGGTTGGTTGGTTGGTTGGTTGGATGGGTTTTTTGTTTTTATTTTTGTTTTTTAAATATTGAAGGCCATATCTCTAGTTCAAAAAAGCAGTTAACAGGTGAAAGACAAAATAAGAACATAAAATATTTCCAAAAATCTTAAGCTGCTGCCTAGCTGCTTTGCACTTTCTTATGGAGGTCTCAACCCAAACAAACGTGGTTAAAACTGTTCATGTGACAAAATCAGTCTGGTTTTTGGAAAAGAGTTTTGTGGAACATAAGATGACAGAGAGCTAATAAGCCATGAGGCACCAGGCATCAAGGGCAGATTAGTAAGCAAGTACATTAGAGGCAGAGAATTTGTAAAGGATTGAGTAAGGAAGAAGCAGAACTGACAATAGGAAGTATAGAAGGGTAAAACCTCTTTTCTATTGATGAGCTATCACCTGAGCCTTTTCACTTTTACATTGAAATGAGTTCTTAAGGAAGGAATGGTGTCAGCAATGTCTGTAGCTCTGTCTCTAGATTCTCATTGCCCACAGGTTCAGGTCATTACTTCAGTGAGTAATACCAACACAGGCATAGTTTTACAGATTAGAACACTAATCCCTAGTCAATATATGTAAATTGGTAGATTTATTTCTATTTTATTATGATTTCTGGACTACAGTAAAGTATTTAAGTCTTTCACCCAAAAGTGTATTCCTAGGAGAGAATAGATGACTGGCAAATTCAGAACTTTAACACTTCAGAAGTGTGCTGCATTGTGTATAAAATTACAATCTTTTTATTCACATACAGGTCTTGAAATGAAAAGACTGTCCAGGCTAGCCTGCATGCATATATATATGCATGTATTGCGTATTTGCTATTTGTATATGGGATATTTGCAGCTTTAGATGTCAGTCTGAAAAGCTCTTTACTATCGTGAAGCAGAATAGCCAGCAAAACATTCACAAATATGAACTTTAAAGTGACACTGGGTTAACATATTTGCATTGAAATATCCATCTATTCAACTGGTTTGTGTGTTCCTCATTTTTGAAAAAAACAACCAATTTCAGACTTGATTTGGATAACCAAGTGAAAATTTCATGAATTTCCAGGAAAATTTAAGGATTGGAAGGATTGGTCTTGATCTCGGATGCCTTTCCAACCCAGTTGATTCTATGAAAACACTACTTCTTTCTATATATTCAGAAACTATTAAAAGTACTGTGCATTTATTTTCTGAGAGCTCTTCTAAATAATTTATAGCATAGATATAACATCTACATAATCTTTAAACCCTTAATCTACATAATCTACATAATCTTTAAACCTGTGGTATATTTTACACTTCCGTCACTTACTAGACCATATTCCAGGGAAATACTCAGGTCAATGCAGTATATTAGCTGCACACAGTCTCACTTGAGCTGACTTATTTATTAGAAATTAGTGCAAAATTCTTGAGTTTAGAAAGAAAAGGTAATACTAAACTGTAACTAAGTACAACTGCTCAGCTCCCACTTCAGACACAGACTCAGGGTTTGATCAGATGCAAATCTCACAGAGGTGTCAGTGATCCTATCTGGCTCCTTGGGGAACAGATTCAGTTTGCAATGTTAGATAAGAAATATAAAACATAGTAGCTCTTGCAGGTACAATTGGTCTAAATATAGAACCATGTTTTCTATCAAACATTAATTTTGAGGAAATAGAGAACATCCAAATTCATGACCAGTAACAGCTGAAGCAACAGCCACATCCAACAGTTGTGTCAATTTGCCAGTGGTAATCTAGGAAGAAAAGAGGGAAGCTAGCTGGTAGACCACAATGCAGGATGAGAAGTAGGGGAAAATGCCTTGTCCAAGGGAGAAAAGGGTTTTTTTTATATTTCCTCAGCAGCTCATCAGCTCCTATTTCTTCCTACTACAAATGTTTTCATCATCCTGGTGTAACAGAGATGCTGTTTCAGCTACTTTTATCTCAATATTGTTTTCTCCATCACTACCACCCTCGTCCATTTAAATTAATTTAAATTAATGTCCCCACTGACCGTGTCAAAGATTTAATAGTTGTTCATATTATAAAAGAGGTCTTTCAAATTTCTTTTTACTTCCTTTTGTTTAAATGGCTGTGCTAGAAGCTGAACAATAAGGATGGTTTAATTGATCAATTTTTTTAAAGTATCTTCTGGTCTGGTTTTGAATGGCAAATCACTGTAGCAGAAAGAGTTTATGCAGTAATGGTAAATAGTCTCAAAGCAAGTCTTTTAGATAACTCAGACAAAACTTAATCAAAGAATGGAAATTTACCAAAATTTAGGCATATCAGAATACAAGAGTATATGTAACTTATTTATGTAGATAATGTGTTGATCTCTTTGTGAACTTGGATTTGATTAGGTTAAAGATATAGGAAGTTTCTTCAAAGGAATAGGTTACAGATTTCTTTGTACTTTCTAAGGAGTTCAAGGCCAGTGACCCTTGACAGTGTCACATTGAAGAAAATGAATGAAGTTTTAAATGAATCTGGTGTTTTGTATGACATTATCTATGTCTTGGACTGCTTTCTGTATTTCTCTCATGACTATAAAATCCACTACCTGAAACGTGAAAAAAAAAAAAAAAAAGTATTGAAATAGACTTAAGAAAGAGCTCTGTTGATGAAGGTCTTTGATTGACTCCTAAACTGTCGTATCGGTCTGACTCGTTGCAGTCAATACTTTCCTTTAAAAAAAAAATTATGGATATTACATGTGGGCTTTGCAATTACTACTGCTTTATGGTGAAGGTGTATAATATGAGAAGATCAATTTAACATATAAAGAAATTACAGCAACTTAGTTCTATCAATTATTTCAGTTGAAATTGCTAAAGTTCATTACTTTGGTCTAACCACATGAGGGAGGGTAGTTCAGTGGAAGTAACAACAATAGTTGAGTTTAATTTCATCAACATTTTGCTAGAGTATGATTTTGCTATGTGAAAAATGTTGTGTTTTCTTGTAAACGTATTATAATGTAGCTAATTATCAATTTCTTTTACATTACAGCTTGGAAAACAGTTTGATTTTTGATGTTGATTTTAATTATTTTGGGTAGTCTTAATACTGTTCTTTTATATTTTAAAAACATAAATAAGCAAATTCACCTGATAATATTTTAAAAAAGTTATGAAAACTTTCATGACAAAGACATCTGATCTTATTTGGGTGACCTAAAATAATTTGAAAGTCTCTTTAACACTGGTAGTAAAACAACACAGTCTTCAAGAGGGGCTAGGTAAATTGTATTACTAGATAATCACAGTCTCATAATTTGTTTTCTGGGAGTCCCTGATCTGCAGTGTGCAAGTGGTTTACTCACAAGGAATGATACATGAGATCATCGATTACTATTTTGTCCAGATAACACTTGACTCCAAGCACAAAACTGTAGGAAAACTGGAAGGGGTAGGTTGTTTTGCTTTTGTTTTGTTTTGTTTTTTTCCCCAGTTTGTACAGTCACAGTTATGGATGACATTGTACGCAATGTTTTATTTATTCCTTTAAGACAAGGAAAAAGTCACAATTAAAGTGCTACATAATGCCTCTATCTCTCTTTTCTAGTATTACTCTTTTTAAAATGAAATACAGAAACAGCAGTTTCTTTATGTATTACCCTTGCATCCTAAATATTTTACTATAGATCACAGATTTTGACACAATGTTTATGTGCAAAATTTGTGATTTTTATAATTTAGTTATAGTGCTCTTCTGAAAAGAGACATGATCATGATCAATATTTCTATAGACTTCTTAAACTTTACCAAATGACAAAGCTGATAGTCCTTCAATTCAATTTTCTCCGTAAGGGAAGTGAAAGAGAGCTACCTATGTCTCTTCCCCCATGCTCTCCCACTTCACTGAAGGGTCTGCTTTCAAGAAGGGCTAGCAGGGGGTTTGTTGGGTATTTGCTCATCCAGTGAGGCTTTAGTTTGATTTGCTTATTCTTTTTTTGTTTTGGCATAATATTGTGCAAAATATCACTGCCCACCATTTTGTTTCTTCTTTGTTGATGATTAAAATAGAAATTATTACGATAAATAGGATTTATAGAGCACTAATATGAAGTCCAGATGTTTAGGCTAGGTTTGCTTTAATACCAAGACTGCTAAACAGTAAAGACATAAAATCACAGAAATTGAAAAGAAGAATTCTGTGAGTTTTGATTTTTTTTTTCTATAAGACAAAATGAAAAGCTGACTGATATCAGCAGCAGAAAAAAAAATACATGAACAATTAATTTCATAAAACATAGATGATAGGATGAATAAGTTATTATAATGTTGTCAATCACAAACATTTCTTTGGTTGCACTACACTGACATAAGTTTCAAACTAAGAAGACTGTGTTACATAAATTTTTTCAAGAATTAAATTCAGAACATATTGGTACAGCCCTACAAGTATTTTGGTTACCCATGCATTATAGCTTACTAAATGTAAGAGCTAAGTTTCTATAAAACATATAAATTACTTTTTTAAAATTGTACTATTTATTCATTCATGCTTAACTGCACAAACTCATAATTTTTTCATCTACCAAAAAATGACCTATTAGTTTTTCAGCATTAAAGATGAAATGAGAATTCTCTGCCTACCTGCATGCAAAATTCTACCTTCAGATAATAATCCAATTTTTAGGAGTCTGACTGTTTTTATGGAAGTGATATGTAGGATATAATTTAGTTTTCTGCACTTATACTACTTTCCCCATCCTGAGATATAGAATAGCATTAGTACTTTGGATAGATTCATGACTATATAATGCTTTTACATAACTGCTTAATCCGATATGCTACCTTTTAGTAGCATAGACACTTTTTTTTTTTTTTTTTTTTTTTTTTTTTTTTTTTTTAACAACAAATAAAAGAAATAGCTAAACAAACCAATCATATGCCAGGAATAAACTTGGCGATCAACAAAGACTTCAGAAATAAATCTTAACTTTATAATTTACAGACTTACAGAATGAATAATTCAAAATTAAAATATTTGATTTACTACATGATGAGTACTTTGATAACTTTTGGGAGCACTACTGTAACAGATATCTCATTGTCTTTCCATCATGTTTCTTTCCAAGGTACCTTACATTTTAATCTGAATCTTAATAAAATGAGAGAACGAATCTCTGTTCTGCTAAGTTAGTGGCAAAAATTCAGCTGATACATTTTAATAGTAAAATTAGGGATCATATCCCATTGTTAAAGTGGTCTAAATGTATTATCATTTTATACTGTGACCTCAACATTAATCTAATAGATTATATAGACTATATATGCTATAGACTTACATACCTAGTAATATAGTTGGTGTTTTCTTCAATAAAACATGTAAAATATAAGAACAAAACTTAAAAAAGCAGTATTCTAGCTTTCTTTGTAATGGTCTATAGGAATAAACAGTAGATCTGCAGATTCAGAAAGGGTATCTTGCCATGATCAAGATACCAGCATACAAGTACCATAACAGAAAATGACTCATCATGGGTTATTGCTGGTTCACTGACTCAAAAAAAGAAAGAGGGAATATTAATTAAAACCAGTGATGGTTTAGGCAGGAGAGGTGCAGGGGAGGGGGGAAGTATCCAGATAGATAACATCCAGAAGAGATCTAAATGATTCCCTTCTGTTTCTGAAGAGAAAATTCAGTCTGTGACAAGAACAGTCTACTAACTGATGTGACCCGATTGGGCTTACTAATGCTGCTGGCTTGTATTATTAAGACAAATGAGAGGCAGAGAAGACATGACTGTGTAGCCAAACAGATCACACCTGGGTGCGTGTGCCACATTAATACTTTTTACACTGCATGAGTAAAGCAAAGGTCAAAGTTCAAGAGAGTTGGTCAAGCAAATGATGGGATTATGGTTCAGGATGAAAAGATGGGTGAGGATGGGGAGGAATGATGAATACTCTTTCACCAGAGGAGTTATAAACAAATGTAATCCTTTTTGATAAAGTATTTAATTTTCCTTCTAGTTTCAGGTCATTTAACACATACTTACACTGAAAAAAAAAAAAAAAAAAAAAGAAAAAATGTTTCAAAACTAGAGTTCCTTCCTCATAATTTAAAGTATGTGTCAAAGCAGTTACTGAGTTTGTTCCATTTCCCCCAATACAAGAAAAAATTTGCTTTGAAATAAATTAGAGAAATGAGTGGAGGAAAATACAACCTTTTTTTTTTTGGTGTAATAGGAAAGAATAACAGAATTAGGATATAAAAAAAAATGTAACTGCTATTTTTTTCCTTATTGATGCCTAATCTAAAATGAATGCAAGCATTGCATGATGCCTAATCAAAACAGAATGCAAGAATTGCATGAATTCTCCTAACAATCAAATGAGATTATTGCTTTCTGCCATTTAGAGATGAAATCTTCTAAATCAGCAACAAAAATCAGAGAGACCATTGTTGTCAGATTATTCATCAAAAGCAATAGACAAGAATCAGTGTATGGGGCTGCAGTGGTGGTGGCTGGAGTTGCTATGTTGGACAGAAAGAGTTCCATCAGGCTCCAAAAGAGAGCACTGGCCAAGCTGAGTCCGTCAGCAATTCTTTACTGTGGGGGTGGTGAGGCACTGGAACAGGTTGCCCAGAGAAGTGGTGGATGCTTCATTCCTGGAAGTGTTCAAGGCCGGGTTGAATGGGACTCTAAGCAACCTGGTCTAGTGGAAAGCGCACATGGCAGGGGGGTTGGAACTAGATGATTTTTAAGGTCCCTTCCAATCCAAACCATTTTATCATTGTATGAAGTATGGATCAGATTTGATGGCACGCATATTCGGAGTTATGAGTACTATTTGTCTCCTTCATATATAAAAGTAGTTGCTTTCTACCCATATGGGTAGCACACATGCAAACAAGCATCTGGAGATGTCTGTGATTCTGTAATATGTTTTCCCTGTTTAACTGAAGCATAGTAGATTTATTTCTCATCTAGGCCTAAGTGGACAGTTACACCTCTATGATACACCAGTGTGCAGAATTGCAAGTTTGGTTAGAGCTGCATTTGTATATTGCCAGGGCTGTCCTCAGAAAGACTAATTGACTGCCTCTGATTTGAGTACAGATTCACTGGTATTATTTAGGGGAGTAGGTCGTAGTATATATTTCTTCTCTGAACAGCTTTAAATTTGCCATTTTGTAAGGAAAGGCTCTAAAGAGAACTTTTTTGGGGGGTACAAACAACAAGAAAAGGAGTAGCTATGGACTAAACCAAAACTATTGGGAAAGTATGTAAACGTAGAAAAGGAAAAGAGACGGGATAAATTATGATAGGATAGTTGATGTAAAAAAAGTTCAAAACCTAACAGGTAGAGAAAGTGTCTGGAAATGTGTAAGGAATGTAAACATCTGTAGCTCTTGGACCAAGAGGGACTGTGTCTTACAGAGCATTGCACATTTCCTCAGAGACTGAGAAGGAAGAATCATAAACTTGGCTTGCTGGGATTCCAAAACATAGGGAAATCCTTCTGCATGAAGTTTCAGAATGCAAAAGAAGAGAGACTTTTTGAAAAGTTCTGGATCATGGTAGACCATGGTGGTATTTATTCTTCCTCAGAATAAATACAACTACTCTAGAGTGAAAAATTATCAGACACAACCAAGATTTTCTTAAAGAAACTGCATTAAAAGCACAGCTCCAAAGTTTTGAAAGAAAGATCGGAACCTTAACAAGAGATAAGATGTCTGAACAGTGAGTTTTTTCAGCAACTTCATATGACTATAGACAACAGACAAAGTGGAGAATCACATCTACTAGGAATAAATGATGAAGTGTAGCATGCATGCTAGGACCAAAAATCAAAGTAACATCTTTGTTCCCTTCATTTGCCAGAAAATTTACTAGGAAATTCACTGATTACTTTTATGAGAAAGAGACAAAGCTCTTCCACACCTAAAGGTTCTGATCATTAATTTCTATTTGTAAACTAATGGAAGGTAATCCTATTGAGAAGGACTTGGGGGTTCTGGTGGATGAAAAGCAGTGTGCATTTACAACCCAGAAAGCCAACCCTGTCCTGGGCTGTATCAAAAGATGTGTTGCCAGCAGGCTGAGGGAGCTGATTATTCTGTTCTGGTGAGACCCCACCTGGAGTGCTACATCCAGCTCTGGGGTGCTCAGCACAAGGGAAGACATAGACCTGTTGGACTGGGTCCAGAGGAGGATGACAAAAATAACCAAAGGAACAGAACTCCTCTCCTATGAGGACAGGCTACCAGAGTTGGGGTTGTTCAGCCTGCAGAAGGCACTAGGGAGACCTTGTTGTGGCCTTTCAATTCTGAAAGGGATCTTAGGAGAACCAGAGGGGTAAACTTTTTAGCATGGTCTGTTTTTATAGGACAAGAGGTAATGGTTTTAAACCGAAGTAGGGTCAATTTAAATTAGATATAAGGAAGAAGTTTTTTACGATGAGAGTGGTGAGACTGGAATAGGTTGTCCATAAAGGTGGTGGATGCCTCATCCCTGGAAGTGTTCAAGATCAGGTTGGATGGGGCTCTGAGCAACTTTATCTAGTGGAAAATGTCTCTGCCCTTTGAAGGGGCCTTGGAACCAGATGAAATTTAAAGGTCCCTTCCAATCCAAACCATTCCATGATTCTATGATTTTGCTTGTCTGAGACAATCAAACAATAAGACTCAAAATACTATGCATCAATCAGCTAAGTTACAATTTTTAGCAGAACTTTGAAGCAAATAATCGTACAACTTATTTGTAACTACATTAAACAGAAAAAAAATTAGTATCAAAGAGAACTCGGTGAAGATACTTCTGTGTCTAATCGATTTTCCACCTTCCACAATGCATTGCCTTTTATGAATAAAGAAAAGGTTTCACATATGTAGGCACAACTAAAGACTTGAATGCTCTTTCATGTGACATTCCAGGGCAAGTTAAGGGAATGGATGCAACCTCAATCAAATTGATGCCAAATGGATCAGAAAACGGTTCAGAGAATAGGCAGTTGAAAGTCACAGTAAAAAATATTAAAAACGTGTGGAGTGCTTTTCTCTGGTGATTAGACCATAATTCTTTACTACTCTCTATTTTAAAGATCTGTAATGATGGAATAGCAGGTACACTTACCAAGTATGCAAACTACTCCAAACAAGGAGGGATTGCAAGCTCTTTTGTACAGTACTAATTTTGTTTGGATGTTTACACAGTTGTTAGAGGCTCTGCATAGCACTCTGCTTCTAATATTATTAGTCAGTGTTTTATACACAGCCATGATGCAGCCAGCAATCTGCAGACTGTAACCCTTCTTTTTCATCTGTGCTTTATTCACTGAATGTTCTTCCCATGTACGTACCAAACAATAATTCTAGTTCTGTCTTCAGAAGGAAGTGATATGGCACACTGCAAATCACTCTATGAGCTTCTATTTTAGTAAATATCTTGTTTGGCTTTCTCATTCTGTTGTGGTTTTTTTTGGTTTATTGTTTTCTTTTTTTTTTTTTTTTTTTTTTTTTTTTTTTTTTGGTTTGGTTTGGTTTGGTTTGGTTTTGTTGTTGTTGTTGTTTTGCCTTTTTTCTTTCCTTTTTTTTCTTTTTTTTTCCATAAAAAGCCTTTAATATGGATCAGCCTTTAGTGAAATCCATACTGAATCACCATTTCTTATTCACTGCATTTCTAAATTAAAAAAATCAATGACATCCTAGAACTAGTGCATAAGCATGTAAAATATATTTAAGTACAAGTATATACATGAAAATTCTGTAATTATACAAAGGAAAAAGAGATACTGAAACCTTTTAAAAGAGATAAAGAGATCAGCACAATTTCTGGTTCATTTTAGTATTTAGTTGTTCAAGAAGTTGGGTTATGGCCAACAACACAAAGGAAAAAAAATGCCACGTTGACCTAGTAATAAACTCTAAATCCTGAAATCAATTCCAGGCAAAGGGTCACTGTCTAATCAAGCCAACTAAAGGATTTTAAAGCTTTCAGCTGCTTTCAAAAACACGAGAGGCCAGCAAGTGCACAGAAACTGAGTTTCAACTCTATTGACATAATGGGCAAAACCACTGTGGCTCTGTTTGGTAAACACATTAGTAAAATAGCAAGGAAATTAAGTGCTGTTTCAGCACAGAAAAGTATGTAAGCATCTATAACTTTTCATGATTGTTCTGTGCATCTATCTGGTGTGTAATCAGTTCAAAGTACCAAAGATGAACATAGCAGTACAGATTTTTTTTCTCAATTTATGCTGTGTGAATCTGTACAATTAACTATTTTATCAGCTGCATTTGACATATTTGTACTTTTTAAATCAGTGAATTTCTGAAAGTGGCTGTATTTTCCAGAATATGAGGTATGACTTTTGTTCAGAAAACTGTCTAAGGAATGTAAAGCAAGTTTTGAACTTCCGTAGCACAAAACTAATTACACCCTAAAAGCACAAGTTTAAAACAAACTTGCTTTAATACAAACAGTAGGTACACCCTTAACACATTGAAATTCTGAGTATTACTTCAGTATGGTACTTGAACACTTGACCAATAAAGAATTTCAGTTTTTCCAGCTGGATACACATAGTTATCCTAATGTCTTGCTATCAAATAGAGTTAGATACTTATTCCCCAGAGACTGTTCAGGCACAAAGAATGAGAACTGAGTATCAATGCCATCCTTAAAATGCCTAACTGATATGAACTGAATGTGTGCAACTGTCAATGTTTTTTCAAGGCAACTAATAGAAATACCAGTTCTTGGAAAGACCATCTGCAATCTGAACCACTGCATTCCTCTGACAGCTGCAGGAATAGATGTGATTTGATTGCATTCAATAGTTCATTTTAATGAGATCCCAAAGAATGATAATAGTCTTTATTTTTTCGTCACTGACAGTCAACTAAGTGTACAAGGATGAAGCAGGATATAGCCCTGCTTAATAAACTTTAGAGTTGGGGGGTGAAAAAGTGTATGTATGATAAATGGATGCATCTACATGTCACTTAGCAGTGTTTCTCAGAAATAATGTTCTGAAAATGGTCTCCTCTAGGGCAGTGGGACAACCCTACAAGTGATGATTTAAGGCACAGAAAGGCAGCCTTTATATTTGAGGGTTTTATTCAGCACCTGCATACTAAAATTGAACAGATCTCGACTGAAATCCTTACAAAACTAGGTAAACTGGTGCATTTTTTTTTAAATGGAAATCATAGAACTTAGCTTGAAATCTGAATTTCATCACTTTTGGAGCCATTTCACTACGCATCGTTGAGTCTTGACAGTGTTAGCACATAAAGCCTTTTCCCTTCAGTGTAATACCTGAATTTTATTCAAGGAAGATATTTTTTATTTATGAATCTTGTTCAGGGGGAAAAAATGGACTTTTAATTCAAGCTCCAAATGTGCTGCATGACTACTTTGCTAACACAACACATGGGAATAGTAATCTCCATCAAGTGAAGCAAAAATGACTGAAGCTATCTGAAAAGTGTTACAAGAGCTTTTTTGAGCCTTGATCAGTGCTATGTAAAATGAGAGGTAAAAAGGAGGCGATGTTTAAAACAGAGTAAAATAAAAAATGTCTAGTTGTCTTGTTCTCTGCATAAAACTACACGAAACTTCACAGAACATTCTAAGTAATTAGATTTAAAACCACAAGAAAATAGTATCTTTTGCTATACTTGAAATAAAATTTATTTTGTCTTACAATAAATACCATTAAGAATGGTGATGTAACATAACAACTTAGGAATTAGATCAAGTACTATGCTCTGAATATATATTATGCAGTATTCATGATCTCTTCCTGCACATAATGTTGCACTTCCGCACAAACCTTGGAGGACATTGTTTCAACACACAGGTGTGCATTTTTTTTTGGTGGGTCATAGCTTTTATCATGTTAAGTTGTTTTAGAGGCTCCTCTATCTTCGCTCACACTAGAAATTGGTCACACTTCTGTTTGTGGTACTTCAGATTTAGTTTGAAGTTTACAGTACTGGCAAAATCTAGTGGCAAGGAGAGAATGACTTTTCCTCTCTGCAGTCCTGTTTGCATACTTGGATACCAAGCAGGAAACTATCAGATTCTCTGAGCTGAATGCATTAAATCACATTAGCTGTCCTCAAGCTACGCAAAGCAACAAAATAAGAATAGTTATGTAAATACTGCATCATCAGGGACCACTTCTTATCTGACCACTAAAGATGAGAGGGTGCTCTTAAGTTTATAAAACACAGGTTGTAGGTGCAGTTTATTCGAAGGGCAGTTCAAAGGGCAGCGTTATTCTTATTGGCCTTTATAGAGGTTAGATTGGACAAGAAAGGGATGAGATGACAAAACCTTTTGGAAATCATGTAGGATTCTCTGAAATGGGAATGTCAGATGTATTAAAATCATGGAAGAATCATGTCTGTAGTGTGTTCAGATGACCAGATTTTGACAGCAAGTGTGGTCTGCAGAGGTGACCCCTGTGGAGTGGCCAAGATGTGGGCCATGGAGTAAGCCTGGCTTAGCAGCACCTCTGGCCACAGAGAACAGGGCTGTGAGGAGCTGGAGACTGACCTTGCTGCAGCATCGCTGGGATAGAGATAATCCCAGCGTGAGATTAACAAGTTAAATGCACAAGAATACATTAACATAAATTGTTATTACACAATTGTCTCCACAACCTTTATGGCAAAAATTAATAATGAAATTTTTGAAAGCCTTTGAGTTGTTAATGATTTATTTTCCACTAGCTGAAGAACACAAGAAAAAACAGAGAAGTTCAGGAAATATTTTGCTGCTCTAGATTTCTTTACTTGTATTTCTGCCTTGTGAGAGAGTTAAATCATAAAGTAAGTTAAAACCCACTTTACTTACAAATAAAAGTCAAATAATAAAACTAGCCAGTGGAATTGCATTAAGGAAGCCAAGACCTTTTCCACCCAGTCTTGAAGATAACAGTTGAAATCAAGTCTCCTATTAGAGAGATGTTGAAGTGCCAAACAACCTAAATGAATACTTCAGCTCAAAAGAGTAAGGAAAAGGAGAAGGCTACTGAAAGCAGAGCTCCTTATTCCCTTGTGCTTATATGCTGTGATATTATCAGCCATGACTCCCAAGTACTGAACTGGTTGACATAAAAAAACCTCTTTCTTACTGTCCTGTCTCTGACAATAGTGTGAATGCACTGCAGTTGGATGTGTGACTTACAGCAAAACTTAATTTAGAAAGCCCTCCTGAAGCAGTTTCACACCACCCAACAATATAGCTCATGATAGCTCATCATGCCCAGATGCACAGACTTTAGGCTTCAGGAGAAACGGTATACTGATGTAGGTCAGCCTGACACTACTGTGCTTCTCCAGAACAGAACAATAAAACCCATCATTATCTCTTTGAAAACCATAGCTTAGATTTATAGGCAGTTATCTGCATTTTGGCTTATATAGAGTGATTAGAATAGACAATTTTTGAGTAAAGGATGTTTGAATCTCACAGGTCAGTCACATTTTCCCCATACATAATATTTTGTAATGTTCTGTAAGGCTCTTAGATAATGTAGAGGAATCAGTCATGGCTAAAATGTAGATCAGAACTGTGGCCACCCCAGGCTTTTTGAAACAGAAAATTAAAATCTTTAGCACACACCACCCACTGCCATTTCTGCCCTAATATGCCCCTGCCATCTTGGAATGTAAAGAAATTTTCCCCCAGGAAGGCTATCAGAAAGACAGAAAGACAATCTGAGCCTATTTCAAATGGTAGCAGCAAAGTAGGGGAGTCATCCTAGAACTGTGGTCTCTTCAGTCTTGCAGTTCATGCAGCAGTGCTAAAGAACAGACACATAAATAGAAATACATGATACGCAAATATTCTAGCTTCAATGCTACCTCAAATAAATAAGAAAGAATATTCCAGTCAGTAAGTATATATCACCAAACAGAAAGATTTTTTTTTTTTTTTTTTTTTAGTTTGATACAACAAACCCCCTTGGTTCTATCAAATAAACACAACAATAAAGATGATGTATTGAAGCTTTTCTACACAAGAATATAATCTGTCAAGTTTGGACACAAGTGTATGAAATAATTTGCTCTGCTGTGACTTCCTGCTTATCTCAAGATATTGTTTCTCACTAGTTTAAATGCTTTATTCATACCAAGATACTAATTTTACTATATATTTAAAATGTTTAAGATGAAACTATATCAGGGGTGTATATGTGGGGTGTGACTCTTTGGAAGTGGGAGATCTGATTTACTGAGTAAAACTGGATCTGTAAGAAGCACTTTGTAATATAAGGCTGCTAACTTAGAATATTCAAAATATTATAAATTATATAAGCAGTTATTTGTTTATAGGACCAAGATTTTCTCTTGCATTTTGTGCAGAAGCACATTAAATGCCCAGACCTAACTGGGTTACATGACTATTTTGGCCAGGATATTGGTGCGAGTTCAGCATAATTAAATGAACTATTAAGGATGGGTGGTAGCTGTCACATTTGCAAATGACATTGACAGAACTAGTAAAGTGCTGTAAGCTAGATATAAGCTTGGGTAGACTGATCAGGAAGGAAGGAAAAAATAGCTCACTGCAACACAATTATTCTCCCACATGATTTTTGTGTATTATTGATAAACTCTTCATATGTATAGAACGCAAACTTCGTTCTGCAAGAGGAGAGTAAGAATTATAAGCTACAATGTATTTAATTTATATGTATATATAGTTGCACATATTTATACACACAGAAAGACCTTCACAGAGACATTTATAGTCCAAGTCCCATCCATATATTTTACTATAATCAATATGATTTTACTGTCTTTTGTTAAGTTAAATATATGACTTTTTTTTCTCTCAGTAAGCAGCATTTGGACATTTGCTTTTTACACAAAATAGTTTATTTTTACATTGACAGTATAAAACTCTATTAGAAAATATAACTGAGTGGTTCCTTTAGGTTTAGGTACTGAAAAGAAGATGAGTAATTGTAATAAAACCAGTCACTAATTTTCAGGTAAGAAGTAAGTATATTTTGGCCACACGTCTTTTTCATATGCATAGTATGAATAATCTGCTTATTACATAGGCAATGTAAAATTTGCTTATGCTTGTCCATATGCTTAAAATATGACTTTCTTTCAAATTATCACATTTGTAACAAAAGATGTGATAGTCCAATAAATTTTTCTAAATTACCAGTTCCAACAATAGATGGATTTAAACAGTTAGTTGGGTTTGCTTTAAATTTCTGAACTTTTAACTTATATAGTTGAAATCATTAATTTAAAAGTTGTTTTTGAGCTATCCTGATACTGAAAAAAGCACATAACTGAGTTAGTTTCTCACCAGGTATTTTTTCAGCTACAGTCTCAAAGATAATAAGAAAGAACCCCATGAATGTCACAGGTGATGTGATTAACAGTTGAGAAATATAATAGTTCACATTTCTATTTTTCTTTAAAACTGATTCTCTGAATATGTTATGTAGCTGCTCTGTAATCTCAGTTTTCAGTAATTTAATTAAGTAATGACTCACTTCAAAGCGTTTTGAATGGGATAATAGAAGCCTGTGGACAGTGTAGGATGAGTAGAGGCCAGTAGTTTTTTTTTACTTCAGTTTCATAATTAATTGGACTTTAAATGGACTTGTGAGTTCATTTTCCTGACTGGCATAATCTACAGATGATCCGTGTTGGTCCTTCTAACTCAGCATATTCTGTGATTCTGTGAAGTCAGCTGAAGAAGGTTCATGAACTACATCCGTAACTAACTCGGTGACAGGCAGATTTGAAAGACACAAGAGAGGATAAAGGTAAGTAGTACAGGACTGGAAATTACTTGATGATTTCTTCATATTCCAAACCATTAGGCATAAAACTGGAAACAGTTTTAACCCCACTGATATTTGGTCCCATTTTTAGTATCTCTCCTCTTTTCCAGAAGCCAGATTTTTTTTTTTCCCACTGTCACTTGGTAAAATTTTTTTGCATTGAGTCAGTTTAAAATAATTTAAAAAATAAGTAATAATAATAAAAAAGAAGAATATAGTGCAGGTTAGCAGTTGTAGTTGTGTGACTTCCAAATCTACATCTGTCATAGAAAAAAGTCTCCATCAGCTCTGTATCCACAGCATGGCTTTTACCACTCAGTTGCATCCCATGTGAGGAAGCATGTCATTTATTATTCATTATTATTTTAAATATGTTTACTTTAATAGCTCCTAATTTTTTTTCTTTTCACTTTTCTATTGTTAAAAATAATAATAGTAATTTTCTCTTTATTTCCTCCATGACAGTTTCGATTTTGTAATTTTTTATTAAATATTATTTTCATCAGTCATTTCTTTTCTATATTGAAGAGTCCTGACTTTTAAAAGCTCCTGAGAGGTATTCTATTCCATAACTGTGGATATTGTCCTCGTGTGCTTTCTCTGCTTTTCCTAAGACACCAGACTGTTTTACTGAGTAGTTGAAATGTGGAATCTCTGTAGGTTTTTGAAATAGCATAATGAAACTTTCTATTTTTTTCTCTAATTGCCTAATAAATTTTAATACCAAATTTATTTTTTTTTGGTTTTGATAACTATCTAGCAGATATTTAGCTAGAAACAGCAACTCAAAATATTCTCCTTGGGTAATAACAGTTTAGTCTGAGCTCATGGTAGAGGTGCATTTTAGTAGATTTTGCCTTTGCACATTACCTTGCATTTTTTTTCAGTTTCAACCACAAATGAAGTTCACACAGTAACTATCCACTGACTGCTTTACAAGTATTAACAGTTTGCTTTTCTGTATTATCTTTGGCTCTATCAAGCAATTCCAGTCCTAACATAATGTCTAATGGCATTCTTTACACTGAGAAGCCTTACAAAGTATCCCTGCACTTTGTTTCCCATTCTTAAGATGGTCTTTAAGAACTTGTCATTCTATTTAGGGTTTGATGAAAGACTTTATCAAAATCTTGTTGGAAACCTAAGTGACTAAATCATATTGTCCTTCTTCAAAGGTTTGTTCATACCTTCAAGAAAATCTAGTAGATTAGCCTTCTATATAAGTTAGGTTTACTTTTTCCTCATATATCCTATGAATTGCTGTGTCCACTTGATTTTGCTCTATGGAACAGTTTCTAGACACATTTTAAGGATATTTACAGAATAGGATGAGTATGTTCTGGACTTTTCCAACACTTTTACCTCCCCCATTCCTAAAGTACTTTGGTATTTTGAAAGCTGAATGTTAAAGTTTAGATTCTAAATCACTTAGTTTTAAGGTTCTAGGTTATTTGTAGAAATTATGACTTGGAAGCTTCAGTACCTTTTGTTTTAGCATCTTCTGTTTAGAGTACATTGTTATATGAAGGAAATTGATATATTTGAACAACTGGGACTAATTAGTTACAGGCAAAAAAATATCAGCAATATATGCCTATGATAATAGGTATATATTAGGGTATTTTCTTAAGGACAGATAGGGAATCAATGACAGAGGCAGGAAAAGTACATTTGTCTGTAGATGCACCAGCATTTCTTTTTTATAAAATAAGATTTCACTTTTAGTATGTTAAGCTCAAGGACGAAGTTTTCTTCTTCTGTACTGTTCTTATTAACAAAATATTTGGCCTTGATTCAATATCACTGTATACACAAAGAACTTTCATATCACTAAGTGAACTACAGTTTTATGTCCTGTGTCCTATATGGTTATTTCTCTTTCCTGTGTGTATTGTGAAGTTATTCTTTATCAATTACAAAAAAGGTGTAATAAGGAATTTTGCTCACCCATAAATTTTCCATTGTACATAACCAAAAATATGAAATCACCCAGAAGCATCAAGTTATTTATTCCACTTCTCTCAGAAATGTTTCAATCTTATCTTCCCCTTAGCTAGGCTGTCTCTTGGAGTTCAATTATAAAATATCATCAATTTTATTTTTATTCATATTGTTTCTGTCAACAGCTGGATGACAATTTTTCTCTGCCTCTTGTAGATGTTAAGGTTCCTGAGGGAGAAAATTTCAGCTAGTGTTTATTCAGCAGCAAGAATTTCAGATTCTTATAATCCAGAAATTCTTTAATTCCACTGCAATGTGGGAACAAGACTGGTGACACAGCAAGGATGGAAGCTGGAGCTGGAACACAGCTGAACACAGCCACGGTGCTATTATTTAGAAATTGGATAGATCTGTTACAGGATTACTTGTCAAATCCTCAAAGTCAAACCAGAGACTCAGAATGCAATTAGGAGCAGACAGGAATACAGTGATTATACTGACTGACTGTTTCTTTGGCACTGCCATCATGCAGGGTTTTCTATACAAACACTGAAGTGAGATTAGAAGCAAATTTCCTGTAAAGAAGCAGTCATTTAGTGGTAATCATGTTTGCATTTCTCATTTCCATTTCAAATATGAGCTAGTGACCTTGAACTGAAATGCTCAGTGTTTCATATTAATTTTTTGAACCAAGTAAATTTACCATCATATTTTTATTAAAAATTCTATCAAGAATGGGTTGCTCCTTAGCAATACCAAGGACCATGCAGATTGCACCATTAACAGGAATTGTACAAGGTGCAAAAATACAGATTGACCATCACAACCCCTCAAATTCAGTATCAATCCTTTGAAATTGTAATACTGTCTGTCATAAAACACCATGAAAACAAGGAAAAGCTTTTCACATTCAGAGGACAAAAGCTTTCTTTTCCACAGTAACAAATCATAGCAACATCATCTTGGATGTCAGAATCAGGTAGAACTCTACAAGACACCAAGTACTCTTTCCATTCACTTGAATTAGGATGTTTCTATCATCTGACCAATTTTTTCAAAAGGTATTCTTTCCTTCCAAAGTATAACTTGGGAAGAGACTATCTGAGTTCAAGTCTAAACCACTGTCCAAAGTCACTTACTTTTCACCTGACACACTGTGTCTTTCAATGTACACATTAAAACTATTCTCTCACTGATAAGGCAGCTGAGAATCCAGTGTGGAAGCTGAATGTCCAAGCTAGTCAAAGATTTTGCCGCTTTTCACTTTGTCCTTTTTATCTTTTAGGTAGAAAAATGAACATATCATAAGGTGCACATATTGGGCATTTATGATCTGTGTTTTGTGTTACATTTATATTCTCGTGTTAAACTCACCTAACCTTAAATTTGGTTAGATGTGAAAGAGCTAGAAGAGAGTCAGCAGAGGTTTTGTTGTGTACCTCATGACCACAGTTTTCTCCCATGCCTTGTGAGCTCTGGTGATATTTTGTCTAGATACGAATCAGAAAAAAAGTAACAGATTCCTAAGTAGGCATATAACCATTTTCACCTGCAAGCGTCTGGGTAGCTATTGTCACTGATCTTGCAGTATATAAAAATTAAAATCCTATTCCAGAAGTGATAAAGTTGTAGCAATTTTTAATTAGAGAAGTACAGTCCAAAACTTCCTGCAAAACTAACTAAAGATTTTCAAAATCCATATGTCTAATTAGCAAGCCAAAAACCTAGGCATACCAATGGGAATCTGTGTATATGACTAATCCAGCAATGTGGGTTATTTACAATATCAGCAATTACATTAGCATTAGCTGAATAGTATAAAGAAACATTGTGAGAAATAAATAAGTAGCTTTTAATTATGTTCCACTTTCCACTGTGTTTTTTTCTGAGTTTCTTAATCTATCCCCCTTATATGCCACATATAACTTAAGTTTTTCTTACCTTTAAGGGGAAGAGTCAAAAAATATTGCAATATTAATTCATAAAATTTACAATAATAATCAGAATACCTTACTTAAACATCTGCCCTGTATCACTATGTATTTTGTTGTATTATCTGATCATTTCACCAGTAATTGTATCCGTCTTGTGATATTTGTTGTTACTCTATTAGCCTTCCAATGTTCTTTGTGCTTCCTATAATTAATTCCCTTCCCTCCCTTACAGGCCTTTGTTTTGTAACACTGAAATCAGAAATCTTGCCTTTTAAGTAAGTAATTCCTTAGGCAAATAACATCATTTTCTATGTGACTTAGGACATTAGGGTCTTGGCCAATATAAATACTTAAAACCAGCAAGATTCTTTAAATTATTATAGAAGGGAAATTTGAATCTTGTATTACTGTGCATGTAAAAAAAGGTAAGAAATTCAGCAGTGATAAAGTACTATTTAAATGTTTGCCCAAGAGTAAAAAAACGAAGATTAGTACATTTGGCATTAGATACCACTGATAAGTATTTCCACTTTTTCAGAGAGATGAAGTTTTATTCTTAGATTCCCCTGATGTTCTTAACATAAATTATCATACTACAGTGCTTCAAGCATCCAGTACAAAAAGGTAGCCTGTGGGGGTAGAAAAGAAAGAAAAAAATTTAAACATTAAAGGAGGATATAAAGTGAAGAATATATAACTCATGTTTTCAGGATTCCTCAGTCTCACAGAGCCTGATAGAAAAAAAGAATGTTCTTTTACGTAAAAATACTCATTAAGCAATCAGTAAAAATTAATTGAAACTTGTAATGTGGGATTATGATAAAGGAATAGTTGAACTGGGAGATCCCAATCTAACATCCTGCTCTGAAGTCAGTCTTGCACATCCATTATAAAGTGCTTTGACCAGCTAGTTATTGATTACTACTTGCAGATTTTGATGAGAAAGTTCTATCCTGGACTTGGTCAAAGAACTGTCCTTTTCCACCAAATTCAACAGAAGTGACTTCCTATTTTTTTGAGGAAATTAAAAGTAAATTTGTCAAAAAATTTAGCGAGTCTTACTGAAACAGTAAAATATTACTGCAAAAATCTTGATAAGGACACATCAAATTTTCATTTGGAAAGAACACACCATGAAGTGAGTACTAGTAGGCTTTTTTGTTTTCATTTTTTAAATAACACTACAAAGGATAAGGTATGCTTATGAGTTGGTGGTTTCAGATATGCTTAAAAAGCCTGAGCTTCTATTCAACATACAAGTTTTGAGAGGTTTACATTTCATTTCATTCTCTCAGAAAATCACATTGTATTTGCACTTACATAACTCAGTCAACACTTAAAGCATACTTTGGAATTCTACATTAAAAAAATTAGGATCAAAACAAGTAAGAGAGAAAAATAACATTATTTTTGTTATGGTTACAAACATATGCAAGTGACTTGTTTTTCAGAACTGATAATCCAGTTTGTTTCATAAAGATGTTTTCAAGTTTTGTCCTTTTTCATAATTATAGCAGCTAGAAATAAAAAATATTATGATCTCTCAATCATTTTCCTTCATGTTAACGACTTCTCAGTTGAAAATTTATGTAGCACAAAGCATTGAAAATAACTGTAAAATAAAATTTTGACCAAAAAAAGTTCAAGGAGTTTGTAAATAGTACAGATTATGAGATGTGTTTACTTCTTCTTGAGAAATTCAAATGTGCTCTATATGACAATCAGGTTGTGCATATTTTCATATAACTTTATACTTGTAGCATAGTTTACATCAAGAGACCTACACCACCAAAAAAAATTAGTTTGCTGAGTAACAGTGAGCTTTCTCTTCGAACACACACAGTGTTTCATTTTTGCCCAGCCCAAATCCAGTAACAAAACTACTTGTTATATGTTGTGCTTGAGACTTCAAAACAAGGATGAATTTTAATTGTGGCTGCTTTGTCCCCAGATCAACTCCAGAAGATAGAGGAAAGAACTGCTGTTATACCTGAAACATGGATATTAATTCAGATTTAAATAAACAATGTATAATCTTCAGAATAAAGTCAAGAGCAATGCAATTTGGTTTAAAACAGTCAGTGCGGCAGGTAAAGGTGTGTTTTACAACAGCAGTATGTCTCAGAATTTCATTCACACTGTAAGCCTGACTGATCCATTCCTACCCAGGACTCTAGTAGATGTGTCAATTCTGATATTTGAACATTTAACTTATTTACATGTACCTTTACTGGGCTTTCCATTTTCACCAGCTATCTGGACCTTGAACAAGCATGATGACAAGGTCCACTACGGTGGAAAGCCCTGTGGACCCTTATTTTGTTCAGGCTTGGATAGGAATCTAACACCTGTCAAGGTCTGTGTGCCCGGAGATCCTCTGAGTCCTAATCCCAATGCCTATTTTTCCTTTGAAGCTAGTTTTGCTGGATGAGCATGCTTCTGCAGGTATTGACTGCATATCAGCTATAATACGCTCTGTTGCATGTACTTCCAGAACAAATCAGATTTAGAGACAGCGAGTATGGCAAGTTTGTTGGATCTTTGGGACTTCCTTGATTAATTAAATGTTCAGGTGTGTTGACGGACTTGTGAGGAGTTAAAAGAACACAAAAATGCTCCGCAAAAAGTCGACTAAACTCACAAGTAAAGCTTTCTAGCTTTTGAAGACTCTCTGCACCTAAAAACAAACAACACATTTGACACATATGGAAGTAATATGGACTCCAAGCAACCCAAAAATCAATTTCAAACTAAGTTGATAGCAAGACAAAAAAATTAAAAGCTTAATCAATATTAGATATGAAAGATTATCTAAAATATTTCTAAAAATTCTTTTCAAAGTTTAAACACCTCAAATGAGAACCAAATCGAAACCCACAAAACTTCCCTGAATTTGCATTCAGATTCAGGCTGACAGTATTTATCTTGAAAATATTATCTTACAATAATTTCTTTCCTGGGTCTGTGGTGAGGCACATGTGATAATTGCATAGCATAGTGGTACACAATCTAAGTTGGCCTGTGGGCAGTAAAGTAGAGGAAGTAGGGCAGAACAGCAAAATTCTACTTCCATTTCCTGTCAACCCCAGCTTTAATTTTAAAATTCATGACAGTATGGGAAAGACAGCCCTACATGCAACAAGTTTCTTGTGAACCATGGTACCATTAATGTCTAAGATGTAATTTGTTGGTAAAGTCTGTTAATTCCTTTTAAATTCCTGAGAAAGAATTAGTGACTCCTGTGCATTTGAATTGCATGTGTCTGAGCTTGATTGTTGTAAATGTCCTTGTCTGCTTTCGTCTTCTCTGTCAACTTAGGATAATAACTCTGGCTGTTACCAACAATCTGGATTCATGGATGTGCAATTCTCCAACTCACTCATGCAGATAATGTATTCACCCTATAACACTCTATTTCAGTTTCAGGACAGTGATGGTTGGAGCGGAATAGTTGCCACAAGTAAAAGTAATGAACCATTTAGCAGTTATACTGCAGTCTGTTGTAAACTATCTAATGTGTCTTTCTCTATCACTATCCATCTGTAGCAATAATCATGTAAGACAGTCTTTGAAACAGTGGCACAAGCAAGTGACTATACCAGGCATTAAAAATCTAGTTAAACTTATCATACCATTTCTGACATTGACCTCATTAATACAACTGTATCACATCTGATTCTTAAAGACAGAGTGCCTTTAGATGTTATAGTTCTTTGGTGAGTATAGAATACAGCAGTGAAGAGAAAATAACACGTTCTAGTTGTGATGAGGAATACAATAACCCATCACCATAGCAAAGAGCACATTTTATTTGAAAAATACGAATAAAAGATTTTGTCCCTTTTGTTTATTAAAAGAAAATGTAACAATTTCTATCAGTAACACTTGCATAAGGAGGTATACTTTACATAACTCTTTAGTTAAAAAAAATATATATATTTTTGGAGATTTTGGAAAAATAAGGATGGCCCAAAACTTGCAACACACTTCTAATATTCCTTAGAATGCACTGTGACATTTATATGTACTGTAAGTACAAGGTCTTAGCAGTTTTTAATCCACAAAATAACCCTAGGCAGCATAATTTCATATTCTTCTTTGCATTTAGAATATTCCCTTTGTTACCCTTGTGTGAGTTTATGAGTTTGATTAATTTCAGACTGGTCCAATACTTAGATTTTTCTAAAAGACGATTTTAAGAAGCCTGAGCCCACAGAAATTTTGTAATTCCTTTCAAATACTAGTGACAACACTGTCACAAAAATATTTTCTTTCAGTATTCCCAAGTTAAACAACTGCGTCAATTACAATTCAAACCCAAAAATGTTTGCAATTATTTTGGTTTTTTTACAAAGAATGTAAAAAATAAAGTGCATAACAGAGTGAAATTACTTTCAACTTTTACAGTGTTCTATGTGTATGTAATAAAAGATAACACTGATAAACAAGTTAATTTGCTTCCAATGTATGAATCTTAATCTAATGCCAGTTGAATTCAAGCTCTTCCTTGTATTTAAAGTGCATTAAACTACATTTTTGACAGGTTTTAGTTTGACAATATAGTTTCACATTTTAAAATTCTTATACTGGCCATTTTCTCAGATGACTTGTCAAGATTACAGCATACTGAGTGCCCTCACTATCACAAGAAAGAGGAATACAATTATTTATTTTGGTGCAAATGTACTATTAGTTGAATAGCTGTTGCAGAAATCAAATTGATAATGGGAAAGCCCTTAAATAATACTTTGAATTTGCCATTTAACTTTACTCAGTATCTTCCAGTTTAAGTAAAACTGGCAGTTTTCAGCCTTTAGTTGTTATGCAGCAGCAAGATTACTATTTAGGCAAATAGGACAATATTTCAGAATATGAGTACAAAAAAGAACCATGAAAGCTTTAAGCAAAGTCTGTATAATCAGACTCAACCATAAGCTAGGGAAGTTTCCCACAATACTTTAACTGAATGTATATTTTTTTCAAATTAGCAATGCTACAAAATAATTGTGCTGTCCATGGCATATAGTATTAACTTTCTTCCACTTTAATCTAGGTTAACACAGAAATTCTCAAATATAGTTTAAATTTGTTTCTAGTACACAAAGGACTAAAGGAAAATATTGTGGGATAGGGATAAAAAATCCGTAAACCTGTTCTTTCTGTACTGTGAGGCCTTTTTTTGCGGCCCTGAAGATTTAATATTCTGCTATTTGTCATGCAAACAACACGACACTGTGATGTGTATTTGAGTAAAAAACAGTAAGCATAGCAAGCATGCAGACATCTCATGACAGAAAAGCACATTTGGAGATCACTGTGAATAGGACATAAAACAGGACACACCGCAGCATCACAGAAGCAGCGTCTCAAATAACCCTGCAGAGATTTAAGGGACTCAGAACTCCTGGATCCTGGGGTATGATGCACGTGCTGTAAGCAGCGAAGAGAGCACCAGGAATGGTGAAAAGGGGATTCTATTTCTCTGAGATATTATTAACTTAAATAGAACATTAGCGTAAGGAGGGAATATTTGTTTATGTCACTGCACTTCTGTTGCCTTTAAGCCTGAATGTTCTATGATGCAAATAAAAAAAAGCAGTGGTGGGAACACTGTTTAAAACACAAAATACAATTGATTTTTCCTGCTTTGGTGTAGGGCCAGATGGAGCAGACATAAAGATAACTAATACCTGGTTCTCAAAACTATAATACAACAATAAATGCAATTTTCATGCAGATGTGGTACAAAGTATTATAGCCCATGGTAGTAGTAATGCTAAAAGATTTTCTTTTTAACACTCTACTCATACAATATAAAAATTTAGATGTTGGCATAAAGCAAGTGTGACCTAAATAAAAAGAAAACCTCATATTAAAATCAAACACTACTAGTTTCTTCATTTGGGACAAACCTGAAACATATCCTAACTCTACCCCCCAAAAAAACAATATATAGGCCATTCTCAGCTTGTGAGAGCTGCATTTTACTGCATTAAAACATCTGTTTAACCTCACCCTTCAGCAATAATGTCTTCTTAAATGCATTTTTAGAAGATTCTGCATTTGTTAAAAAGCAAAAAAAAATCTTAACACAAATTATTAAACTACTTTCAAACCATCAGCAGAACATTTATGGTTCAGGAATTTTTCCCTCCTAAGTTTTCTCATGGGTTTAAATGCTGAAAGAAAGGAAAACAATTTTCAAACAAAACAGCGTAGTAAAAGCCAGTTTTAGAACTACAGTGCAACTAATACTTTTTAGAGTGTGGAAAGTTTCTCGCAAAGCTACTGACTAATTTTTCCAGAAGGCTGTTTAAGCCAAAAGCAGTCAACTACATCTCAGGAAGCAGTTCACTAAAAAAAAAAAAAAATCCCCTCAAAGTAGAACTGATCAGAAGTTTCAGTCATGTCTAGGACCTATGCAACCATGGAGTAAAGAAAGGAAGGCTTAATAATGTAGTTCAGCTGTGTGGACCACAGAAGGTCATCAATAAATATAGACCCTGCTTTACTAAGCTGAATGTAAGTGGCACCTAAAATGCAGGGGGAGGAATCTAGAGGAGTATACAAAATGGTATCAGAGTTAAAAAAACAATACACAGTTTCTGCTCTGGTTTTCCTATCAAATGCATACTGTAAGAAGTCCACTTCCCCAAGCGGAACTACAATTTTCTTAAAAGCAGAGGATTGTAATAGACTGTGAGCCTTATAGGTCATAATCTTTCATGTGGTATTTTGAGTTCCTGGTCCTCTCACAGTATTATCACAAGAAAGACAAGCAAGAAGGTTAAAGTTTCAAATAAAACAAAGGAAAAATCAGAGTCTCCTGGATGAGTTGTTAAGCAGCCCGCAGTGTCAAGCAGAACTGTTTAGCAATTCTGCAATGCAATAAAGTTACTAACATAAGAAATCAACTTATTTAATCCATATGAACCACAATAATGATACACTTCCTCTGCTGACTTTAAATGTACGTGTTCTCGTGATGCTTGAAATAGGGGGAAAAAAGCCTGTTCTGCTTAGGTGGAAATTAAGAGAAATAGATATAATTAGATTGAACTAAAAAGAAAAAAAAAGTATCCTCATCTTATTCTCTTTGTTTCAATTTTCACTATCCCAGTGGCCTAACAGCAGCTCAATTTTGCTTTTAGTCACACACAGAAACCGAAAGACATTATGATTAAGAACTCTACGTTTTAAACTGAGTGTTGTAGCTCCTAGACTCAGACCAGCAAAAGACTTAAAAACCTTCATCTCTTAAGTGAAGCACAGCGAACCAAACAACTGCATAGTTCAGTGGTGCTGCCATTGTTTTTATCAAAAGAACCTACACTTCATCTGCTTCGCTGCAAAAAGAGCACTTTGGGCCCATTATATTTAAATGAATGATGTTCCCATGAAAAGACGAAAAGAAAAAGCACAACAGTAAACAGCAGTTCCTTCAGCACACAGTAGTAACAGAGCAGCTCTGGGGTTAGAGCCATGTTTGAGCTACAGCTAAGGATGCCCCCCATCTCTTAGCCGGTTATGGACGACAAGATTATGAAGGACATTATGAAATGACAGCTTCTCAATGCAATCTGCTAATTCAATAAGATTAAATCATCAAAGGACCATTTATTTAAGAGGATGGGTGTGTCTTATCACCTCTGTAAAGGAAATAGACTGATAGCACTTCTTACACTGATAGTAAACCCCACTGGCTACCTCACGCTGAGATCACAAGGCCTAGAGCACAGATAGAAATGCAACATTACAATCACCTGCAAGATATTATCTCCTCCATTAGCTATCTTCTTAAACAGACATGACCATAAACTTACTGTAGCTTAGAGATGTTATGCATATTGAAATAAAAATTTCATTGCTTGGCTTTACTGTAGGTATTGTTGTAGATACGATACCATAGACTTTATTGAGCAATTAAAAAAAAGTACACAAGGGACAATAGATATTTTTTTTCTGTATTTTTCAAAATTTGATTTTTTTCCAATTGGAGAACCCAGTTTCAAATATGAAAAGGGCACTTGTTCTACAGTAACTGCATACAACTTAGTTCCAAGTACTGTATTCACTTTTTTTTTTTTTGTTACCGTTGTTGTCATTATATGTCCAGTTGTTTAGGAACTTCTCTGTTTTGGGAATTACAACTAAGTTGTTCTTTCTGATTCTATTTCTCCATAGAGTTCAGCTAGCTTCTTGAACTCAGGTCCCCAGTCTCCAAGGTAATTATAATCCTGGTCAGAGTGTGTTGTGGCTGAATCTAGAGAGCTGATAGATCCAGCTTCTGATCTATGACCCTCGTAGGCATATGTCTGCAGGGAGTCATATGGTGGCACACTGGGGTCCAGATCAGCCTCTGCCAGTCTTTGTTTAATGAACTCCTGAACATCTATACTGTCAAAGCTTGAGGAGAGATGATGTCTGGACACAGGCTTCACTTCAGGACGAACATCCCTCCGGTATTTAAGCTCTTCAGCAGCAGATGGATTCCGCAGTGCAGTGATGTCAAAGGCTTCTGTGTCTTCCTCTCCACCACCCTCATCATCATACGTCACAACATTTTCCCGGACATCTTCTTCTGAGATGATCAAGGGCTCCTTCTTGCTACGTCTTAAGGTGATGAAAAGGACCACAATTGCTAAAGAGAAAACTGCAGATATTAGAGTAGGTTTAAAGTTTACCTCTGAATACGCTGCAGAAATAGCAGTCAAAAATTCAGACATGTTTTATTTTCAGGCTAATATTGGTATTTGGGATCATCTGCTACTTAGATTATTAGGGATCCCATAAAGGACATAAATGGAGATAACATTCTTTCAGGTAAATGAGAAATGACTAGAGCTGACAGTTTTCAGGAGCATAGTCCATGGCTTTCAGTGCTTCACTAAAAAAAATATTTATTATATCAATTGAGTTAACATGCAAAAGGTTTATTTCTTCTCTTATGAATATTTGATTTTGTATAATAAAATGCAAAATTATAAGCTAAATATATTATTATATATTTTAAAACAGCCTTCTGGCAAGGAAATTCTGAAGTAAGCTGCAAGGAAAGTAGTCTAGAAAATCTCTGAAAGAACATCTGGAAAAGAGTCTTTGGGGAAAAAAATCCTCTAAATCTCCTGTGTGGGTCATGCCGCAATTACCATTATTTCTTGCCATCTCTATAAGAATGTAGAAAGGCACATGAGTAGCACGGAGATATGTATGCAGGAAATTGTGTCTCTGACAGAAATAATCCCCAAAACAAATCAACCCCCCCCAGCACCTCAATATTAACTAGTGTGTAAAATTCAAATTGGCCTGGGAAAAAAAAAAAACAACAACCAACCAATAGTCAAGAGAAAATGCACTTGTGATAGCATTTATCTTATGGGTCAGGTTTTAGTCTCAAATGTCCCTCACCTCTGTGGATTATGTTGTGCATTGCTATCATTTATTCTACAAAGGAAATGAAGATATGGCTTTTGTACAAGTGCTAATGGTGCTTCTTGCAGTGTAATGCATTTCAAAAAGCTTTCCTCATCTCTTTTCTATCATTTTTCACACTGTTCTAGACATGGAATTAGAGTCACTTGCTTTTTGAAATATTTCCAAATTACAGAAGAAAAGATCCACAGAGCTAATTACTTGATAACTTCTGAAAATAATTTCTAGTGTATTCCAGATATTCCTGGATGTACTTTAAAGGCATTTTCCCCTATTAATTTTAGCTAAACCTTTCCCCCCCAATCACAGCTATCTGTTTCTAATTGCCTCCTACTACGAGGCAGCCACTGGTTCAAAGCATACCATATTAAAATTTCTGCCTTGTCACATTCAGAGAGCCAGTGGAGGGAGGACATTACTTAATACTGAGAATGGCTTACCAAGAAGAATGACAACACAGAGCAGGATTGCGATTAAAGCTCCCGTGCTCAAGCCGGCCGAGGAGAGGAAAGCTTCAGCATGGCAAGTTCTCACTCGTCCATCTCTCTCACATGCACAAACCCGAATGGTGAGGGTACTGCTGCTGCTGAGAGGGGGCACTCCACCATCGGAAATCAAAACTGGGAGGTAATAGGTGTCTTGAGTGGTTCGACTGTATCTCCTTCGTCTTGTCAAGATACTGGCTGTATTATCTACAATATTATAAAAAGAACAGCATTTCAGTGAAGTAAAAAATGAAAAAAAAATTATTGACTTTTTGTTTCTGATCAAGTGAAAGCATGGGACATCTTAAAACTGGACAGTCCTAATCTCTGAAAACACACAATCTAGTATTAAAATATGTCAGGAAACATCTATGCCCAACAGAAGAAAAAGAGGAGGCAGTGGAAAGTAATTAGCATGATATAAGTTTATTTAAAACTCTTGCACTTTTATTAGAATGCTAATGAACTTTGACAAACATTTGAGGTCCTGTTTGCAAGCGTTTTAATCCCATGTTATGCTGTTGGTAGTATATGGAGAGTCATCGATTTGAATATCTGTAATTCTGAGGATATTTGTTATGGAATTTTTCCACAATGCGTAATCATCTTGATTCTCAGAAGAATGTTTAAAGGTCTTTATTAAAAGCTCAAATGAGACTTTCATATTTTACTGTTTGTGACAGGTTTTTAAGTTCAAATGAGCTTTCAGAAAAACATCAGAAAGGACAGTGGCCAAAGACTCATGATGTAGAGAGGTTAGGAGGAAGTGGAAGGGGAGAAGGATGGAGGAAGGGAAGGGAAAGGAATGTAAAGGAAGGGAAAAAGAACAGATATGACATGTTCTAAACTAATGGAGGTTAAAGGTAAGTAAGCAAAGGGGAGACAGTGACATAAGATTTTGTCACCATCGTTGCCTATAGGTCCATTTGGCACATATTACTCAAGGAGCACTTAATATTTATTATGCACACGTTGCAAGAGCATTTGCAGGCACTAACGAGTATAGGAAGTTGCTGCTCATATCCCTTTGAGTCCAAGAAATTAAGGGGCATAAAGAAAATGTGGGAGAAGAAATGCTACAATAATACATTCATATGTGTAAAATTTATTTTCAATTTGTTGCCACTACTTTAAAAGTACTAGCTCTTCAATAAAAGTACAAGACAAATCAAGCAAAATTGGAGACAGTAAAGACCAGAGACACAAGCAGTTATGGAGAGAGAGAGAGATAAGGACTGATAAATGGAAAGAGAGATTAGAATAAAAGAGCTTTCCTCTTGTACTGCTTGTCCACGATTTCCAAATTGTGGGACTATGAGATTGGAATTTTTTAGCAAAAAACAAAGGGACAATGAGTACAAAAAGACATCTGCCAGGTTTCTCTCCCTATTACAAACAAACAAGACATTTTCTTCTTTTTCTTTGCCACTGTAGCTACAGCATTGAATGGATTTATATAATCTATGGAAAAATGAAATCTGTGTTGCTTTGTGAAAATTTAGCTCAACAATACAATTAGTGTGGCATACTTTAGCCCATCTGACAGATGCATGCATATTTGAATAGAAGAGTTAAACACTTTTGTTTTAACTGGATAAACACTCTTTTTCAGATGACTACTCTTCATGCCACACCTTCTATCAAGCTCTGTGCAAAATTTAAAGCATTTTAACCCACTTCTGCCAACATTTTATTTTGCATATTGTCTGACAGTGGTACTGAGAAAAAGTGCTAGTAAAATCCCACATAATGTCATAAAGTAATATATTTGGTAAAAGGTTTCACACAAGAAATATATTTATGAGCTGGGATACCCTTACTGTCAGGCCAAGAACTGAGTAGTAAAGTTCTTTACTTCTCCACAGGAACACCACCCATACATCCCGACCTTCTTGAAAATATCCAACATGGTGAGTTTGTGATAAACTCATTAAGTGTTGATCTTTAGTTAGTTAGTTAGTTAGCTAGCTAGCTAGCTAGTTAGTTAGTTAGTTAGTTAGTTGGTAGCTGTAGGCCCTGAAGCCCTATTCTACATGTTTATGTCAAGGTATACTTTTGATGACTGATGACACCAGCCTCTTATTATGCTGCTTATATTAATTTCATTTACAGAACCTTACTGAAGCCAGAATTAGGTGAACAGATAATCCTTTCATCTGAAAAAATCTGACACTGTGTAAGATCATAATGTTGTGGAAATGTTATGATGCCTATGATAAAACATGCACTTAAAAAGTTATTTAATATGCTAACACCCTTCCCTCAAAATAAAAAATGGTTTTTCAATAACCTGGAGGACCCCAACACAGAGCTGATTAAAAAATGGACAGTAAATCAGGTTTTTGGGTTTTTTTTTTTTTAATATAGGGTTGTGGAAATGATTCCTATATACATATAGCATGTGACATGCAGAATTATTCTTTCATTTTTATGAAAACTGTGTTAAACTTTGACTTTTCTCCATATTGCCTAATCTGGCCTGGTGAAATCTTATAAAAGTAGACTGTGGTATTTTCATTAATGATGATTTTTTTCATTATCTTACGGTTAAGAAATAAATTATTTCCACATTATTCTGCTACTAGACTAGGGAGCAAAGTGTTTAGTATTATAATTGAGTTAATTGATTGAAGAAATGAAGCCTGGTATCACAGAAATTCAAAACGCATTTATTATAAGAAAATATATATATATATATATATATATAAAATAGAATGAAGGGGCCTTAAAGCCATAATTATAGCCATATTTTATATATATATATATATATATATATAATTATAGCCACTATAAAGCCATCTTCACCCGTGGAGGTTTTGCTAGACTCTGACAGCCTAATGCTAAGATATATGAAAAGTACCAAGTTTTATTTCTCAAATTTTGACCAGCTCACTTTTAATACGTGTATTGTCTTCTACATTTAATTAAGTACTGCACATGAACAATTTCAGGGACATATTTTAAAATATTTCTAGAGCAAGCAAATAATCTTATGCAACACAGATTATAAAGAGGTAGGTTGCCTGAATATCTTTTAATTTTTCAGCATGCATATGGATAAAATCAACAGGTAAGGTAAGCAATTGTTTTATCTTTCTCGTACACAGTGTTGCATTAAAAAAAATGTTTTGTTTTTTTCTTTTACAATATCTTGTCTATTCACTCCACTCCACTTTTTCTTATGCTAGCTAGATTGTAAGCCCTAACTTCCCTAATACTCCTGGAGGACACAGATAAAATCTTTAATGTTTCAAAGAGGAAAACCATAACAGGCTATAAAATGACCTCCACCTTTTCTGGTTTTCAGCTGTCCAAGCAGTGGTAGATTGAGCTCTAGATACAGTCCAAGAGCAGAAATAAACTCACATATCTGTGATTAGTAGGAAATTTCAAATTAATGCATATTTTGCATAAAAAGAAGTTAATGTTTGCAGGATATATACAAGGTGATGAATACTGATTCTGCCTTTCTACATCAGAAAAAAGATTCATATCATCACATCCTCCATGTGCAGGAAAAAATCCACTGATTTTCTAGTTTTTCAGAATCTAATTTATAAATGCTTCCCTTTCTTGAAATGCAACTTATTACAGATTATTAGCTGAGCTCTTCTCTAGCAACTTCCCTTTTTATCTCCTGCAGTTGCTGGTTGTTAAACAAAACAAGACTGGGGAAAGATATGATCCCCATACCAATGAATTTTAGTGCTCTCCCTGGTATTTTGTTGATCTGGGCAAACTAGGACACCCAACCACAGTCACTGTAATTATCATACACCAGGAACGCTTTTCAGCTGGCAGTATGGACAAGAGTGCACTAGGTTTGTTTCCTCCCACTTTTCACTCAATAATGTGCCTCAACATTATTCAAACAGCCTGTGGATCCTTAAGCAACCCTAAACAGGCACATGCTACACACACCACAACACACTGTGGCATGTACACTTCTCTTGTGACATGATAACACCATGTTGTTAGGCTGCAATACAACTTTCACGTTATTTTATACAGTAAAAAGAGAAAAATCTCATGATAATGAAATCTGGGCTCCACTGGATTCTACAAAGACTCTAGAGGAGATACAAGGCCAAGTGTTATTATTGAGGACAATCATATGTAAAGGTGTGCCAACAAAATGAATCAATAAAAAAAGTTTAGCCAAACTTAAGTATTGACTACATCTTGACAACTATTCTGATATTTTAAAGTTTCAAATTTTAATTGTTTTCATTTCCTTTTAAAAACCATTGTAGGAACACACTGAGAAAGGATCTAGAAAGACAGCAACTTTTAAGAGGAGGATCATAGCAAGAAATCTCACAATCTGTAAAACCTACAGGAAGCCAAGTATAAAGACAGATACTGATGACCTAATAAAGAATTTACTGAGGTGGGACAAAAAAGTTATATCAACAGCAGTCCTTTGAGAGGTAGTTGGGGGTTTATGTATTGAGAAATTTCTTTGATATCTGAAAAGAGATACAACGGATAGACAGGGAAGACAAGGGGATAGGATAGCAGCAATAGCATTAAAATGATTCTTCTAGGCCCGGAAATAAAATTTTTTGTCTCATTAGATTTAAATAGTGAACTTCACCTCTGAGGAGTATGTTATGAACCAGGACTCCTTAGAGATGAAAGGACTGACATCTGAAGAAAATTAACAACTCCAATATAAGGAAAGAAATATTTATCTGATTACTTGTGGTGCTCATTGCACCACGTAATGATCTAAACTTTCTAATGTTCTAAACTTTCTCATATTTAGGCTGTTCTTTGCAATTATGGCAACTAGAACTAAAGATTCTCCTCAAGTGAGTTTGAGGTTACATGTGGAATATTCTGCATGACTCTAATGCAGAAGCTCTTCACACTCTGAAGATGTAGCGGTTTACCAAGCCAGACTGTACTTTGCATACAAGGCTCTTATCACAGTCTTTTTCCACCATGTCCACCTTTTTGCACTGAGCGTCTGAACTAAGAAAAGAAAGGAGGGCATAGGAAAATCAAGGAAGCAGAGATGCAATGATAACAACATAGAAAGTGACTACTGGAGCACTTCAGAGGATATTCATTTATTATTCACAATTTGAGAATTCCTTTGACATATTATACATTACAAGCAGAGACAAGAGAAATGGAAGTAAAAAAAAAAATAGAGCAAAATCCTGTTTATATCTTAAGGCATGTTTCAATTTTCAGTTCTGCTAATATCAGCAGTCCAACTACTATAAATTTTCTGAGGAGTCATAAACTAATTAAACTCAAAGAAAATATATTGGAATGATTTGCATTTCTTACATTTCCAAAGTTATAGCAGTTAATTTGTTTATGTTGACTATCTTGATAGGCATTTCTGTTTCATTTCTCTACTGATAACTCTTGTAAATATTTTTTTCTTTTGTGCCAGCTTCAAAGCTATTGCCAGTGGCAAAAAGCTATTGGTTTTTTGGTGGGTGTTTCTGCTCAGTGGGTAGCAAAAATGAAAAGCAACATAGAAGACTTTTAGAGACTGAAATACAGTTATTTGCTTATGATTGGTTTGTGAAACACCAACAGATTGCAGCCCTGAAAATAAATGCAAAAAGAACCTATACATTATGCACTAACTTACCTATGTGATCAAAGCTTTTAAAACCGAAAAATCATCAAAGATGTTCAGATGCCAGAAGAAGAAAAATGTCTCCCTCTGCAGTAGATGGTCCTGACTTTCTGTCCATTGTACTCATGGCAGAATTCCTTTTTAACTTTCATATGTTGATTCTGTGATGATACCTATTCAGATATTCAATCCATTTACAGTAATAGCACTTCTGAGGATTTACTTACAGTCACCATGTGTAATGCTAACCTTGCACTTTCTCAGATATCATTTTTCTCAAGTTACAACTTTCTTTACAGGATAATATTTTATGGAGGGTCAGTAGTAACTTGCAATACCACAGAATCAGACCAAGCACTCCACTTTGATGTCAATGAGGGCAGGAATTATGTAGCTGTTTCCCCCTCATGTTGGGTTGCAAAGTGGGGGTTTCAACCTAACCTTTTAAAACGTCACATCAGATGTTCTAAAACAACTAAAACATGATCTAGTATCTGGCATGTTTATTTGCAGCTTTAAAGACCTAAAGCCACTTCACTGGCCTGCTACAGATGTATTGTGGAATAGTGGTAGGAAATAAGAAGGTAGGAAATAAGAAGGGTAGAGAGATAAACAGAAGGTTATATAAGGAAATTCACACTGGGATGGGATCAATTACCCTCCGGACCTTGCTCTCTTTCTAAATAACAGCACTGATGAGTAAAATTGATTTTTTTATTTGTTTGTTTGTTTGTTTTATCTGTGACACAGGGAAAAAGGTTAATATGTATCACAAGCATAAGTGGATGAACACATTACAAATTTCATTTTATACAGATGCCACTGAACTCATTGTGTCCCAGATTTTACAGAAAACCACAACTCTGCTTCTGTGGATATTAATGTATCTTCTGATATAACATTACAGAAAAAGAATCTCTAAAGTGACAGTATCAGAAAAATGGCATACCTTTTTTCCAGTTCAAGAATATTCTCCACTACTGAGCAATAATCAAAAGGCCAGATCTTTGAGATAAGAGAGTAGAGGGGAAAAATGAGTTGCAAATAATTTTGTGATATTAAATTTTGTCCTGAAGAAATAAAAGGAGAAGAGAAAAAATGCTAAGCATTCCCTAGGGAGTTGTTTTTCATTGAAAGTAAGGTAAACTTAGTCTGCTATCAGAAGTGAGTAGTCTTAATTTATTATAGTAAGAAAATGCATAAATCCTATTGGCACTTTTAGGTAAATGTGCCCAGTATCTGCGTAAACCCTTATTGTCCAGGAAATTTACAATACCTATTAGAGCATCCATAGTAGGCTGCATATCTTGTGATAAAAAATAGCACCAGCAAAACAGCGCTTTACAGTGCATAAGATTCTTAAATGTTCTAAGTGAACTATTCTCTGAGGGTTCAATCTTTTTTTCAGCTCCTGGAAAGTGTTATGTAACTTCTGAAAGAGGCCTCTAAGACATAACAAATTAGGCAGGAAGAAAGAAATTTTTTTTTTTTTTTTTTTTTAAACTCAGAGAAGAGAGATACTATACAAATGCACATTTATATTTTAATGGTTTGGAATATTATTATAATGACATGTTCACATGCATTTTCCATCAAACTAACAAATTTTGACAAATATATCCACCCTTCTTTAAGCATCTGGAAAAATATTTTGATTCTTTCAGAGTAAAAATAAAATAAAATAAAAATAAAATAATAAAAAAATAAAATAATAAAAAAATAAAATAAAAAAAAATTTAAAAAAAGTACAATTTTAAAATTCAGTACATAGACACAGACCTATTGGGGAGAACTTTCATCTTTTCTCTGATTCCCTAACATAAAATGATTTTACCTCCATATTGCCCTGGGAAGTTTTAATGCAAAATAATATATTTCTTTTTAGGCAAAAAGTGTAAATTTGAGATATTAAAAACAAATGGAGAAAAGATTAAAAAATTATCAATGACAACATCCTAAAAAACAAAAGAGGAGAACACAGACAACAATGAAATGAGTTATGTAGCATCCGATCTACAAAATAAAAGCACAACCCAGAAAGCACTTGGCACCATGTTATAATAGAAATTGCAATATTTTTCTGGGCAGAATAAATTGCAAACAACCCTGTTTTCATTATAAGATCTTCATAAGTACAACTTCCAGACAAATAAAAAGGCATCTTCCCTGGGTTGGCTCTCTAAAATTGCAGGAAATTATTACAACTTAATGCATTTACTTTGTATAGCAAAGCAATTCTATTTCAGCTCTTGTTCTGTCTTCCTTACATGAGCACAAACACTGCATAAATTTGTTGTCTGCCCTCTTGTTCATACTCTTAACCCTCTACTCTCTCTGAACAGTACTTTTCCAGTATGTAATAAAACTCAAATAGCAATAAAGAATCTCCTGTACCTTAAGAATCCAGTTGGGGAAAAGTATCACAATCTGTCTTTTCCATCTTTTTCTTTAAAATGAAAGTTGTTACACAAATAAAATCTAGAAGGTGATTCAAGCAACTCTTAAGTTCTACTGGACTGCATATTTGGTATAGTCCTTGACTGTGTCCTGACTTATATTTCCCTGCGTGTTTTAAGCTCTGCTTTATAAGGGTGAATATTCAAAGAATGGAGATTTAACATTGTGGAGATTTTTATTTAGAAAAAACACAGGTCCAGGCACATGAGGTAAAAGTTTAACAACTGCTCATGTGGTCAATTATCTGGCTGAGGCTTTAATATTTATTTTGTCTGCTGAAGCCATAGAATATTGTTGACCTGAATCATACACATGCTGAGATTGTATATTGCTGCAGTTTATACAGGTAGATAGGAGCAAGCAAGCCCTAGATTTCAGTCAAAGTGCATAGATAAAAGCATTGACACTGGAAAATCCAAGGCACTTCTGTGGATAATAATGGAGTAGGGGAACATTCATGCAAAAGTCTATTTGGACTTACAGACAAAAACTGTTGTTTTGGTTTATGAAAACAAGGAAAGAAAATGTCTACTGAGATTTTTATGAAGTGAAATCTTTATTCTGAAGAAATAAAAGAAGAAGATGACTGGATTCAAAGATGACTGCAAGAGGAATATTATTTTGTAGTGACAGATACTTCTGACTACCACTTTCAATGTGGCATCAAGAATTTATTTCTTATCATTCTGCAAAACATTACTGAAAACTCTCTTAAGGCAATCTCTGTAGTTTCTTCCTTTAAAGACTTAATATAGCAAACAAATAAATAAAACTCTCCATGAATGCCAGTCTTTATAGAGTTATGAAATCCAGAGGTAAAAATAGCAGCTGTCTTGTAAGAGCATGCTGATTATTTTTAACAGCTGATGCTCAAAAATATGAGTTTTCAGAAGTGAACACTTGTCACAGAGATAAGGAAGGCCTTTTCTGACCACCTTCTCTCAGCTATTTCCTAGAAGAGAAAGCAATAAAAATTCCATTTCTGAATAGGAGATAAATATGAAAATTGTAAATGCTAGGTAACTCCATATTGTGAATGCACTTCCTAAGTGTTTCACTGATGTTTTATGTATAGAATGTATCACAAAGAAAAGATCCCAAAGAAGGGCAATGTTTACAGTACATTCAAAGGGTCATGTGCCAAGCAAAATAGTAGCAATGCATTTTTTCTTAAGATAAATTTCTTGTTATTACTTTAATTAAACTGTCATTGTGTTAATTATAAGGGCAAATTGAAAGTTACATTTTTGGAGTCTGTATGTGTGAGAAGTTTTATGCAAGATGTTATAGCAAGTGCATACTTTTCTAGTCCTTAGGTGAAATAAAAACATAATGCACAATAGGCCTTTACCTTAAAAGACACCTTTTTCATTTCCTTCAGCTACTTTCACCTGTCATATCCAGTTAAGAATAGACCAAACACTGCTTTCTGCTCACAGTTCTTGGGGAAGTAATAAGAAAGCAGCAAGTGCTTATTAGTGCATACTTCTATCCAAAGCATGACACTGCTGCATCAAAGATTCACTAAAAGTTCTCACTCTATTATAAATCTTTGTCATTAAATACCTTATGTAGTAATATACACACACAATACAGATCCATATTAAAATATGTTTAAAACCATAAAATGTCAACTTCATCATGAACCACAATTTTAATACAGTTATTCAAAAGCACATCTTTGTATAAGTATCTTGTACCGAAAAGAACATGGCCATGATCTTCCACGTGATATCACGGTCATATACTCAATGAGTTTATTTGAAATTTCGACTTAAATACAAAAATGCATAACAGTACACCTCTTTTATTTCAGGAACAACTGTCTGGCTTTTGCTATAATGTTCCATCACAATCTGGTAAAGGTCTGGTGTTTTACCTAAAGAACATTTTTAATATATGAATTAGTCCTTCAAATTTTATTGTTTTTATTAACACTGATATGTATTTTATTGATCTCTTTTGGAACTAGAATATGAAATACATTAATCTAGTCCGAACATGTAGGGTGACTTAATATTTTTTTTCTGCTGTAAATATAGTTAAATGTTGGAACAGATTCTTTAGGAAAATTATAGAGTGTCCTTCCCTGAAAGATTTCACAGATAAAAAAGTCTGTAAAAAATAGTTTCAATATCACTGTAACTACCATATGTACAAATGACAGAGTTAATGCTTTTCGTCAGAGATGTCTAGTGATCTGTAAGATCAGAAGGTGTTCCACAGCACTACTACAAATATATAACCGTAAAATAAAGCCAATTCCCCACACTTCCTACATACAAACAGGTATAAAAACAAAACCACACAATACACACACATACACACACAAAAGCTCAAGAGGAGAACTCAGACAAACATTTAATCTTATTTCCATCAGATTGCAAAATGCAATACTCAACCAAAAGTAAGTCTAATTTAGGTTTGAGTTTTGGAAAGATTGGGTGGTTTCTTGGATTCAAGAAATGTTCGGAAACACTTGGTTTGGTTATTCTGAAAGCCATATTCCTTCTGGGCCTATGTGATATGAATTTCTGATTGTAATTTTCAGGCACACTTTGTTAGGAAAGGCATGAAGCAATAGATTATCATCCAGGAAGCACTGAAGGACATGCTCTTGATGTCATATCTGTAAAAGTAAGCATGAATTCCAATTTTTATGCCCCTTAAATTTTTATATTCTCCTCCAAGCAATAATTGGCAATAAACTTGACAGTACCCAGTACTCTACTTCACCTAGAAATAGGCTCAATTGCCAACATCTTTTTCATTTATCCACTTTTTAGAAACATTCCTGAATGTATGAAGGATAAATGTTAAAATTAAGTAGAATATAAAATAAAATGCATTATCTGTTTATTTGTAGTTTGCACTATGTTGTATATGCATGCCCTTGATATCTGAAAATTCAGTGATGACATACTACAGTTTTCCCTTTCTGTCAAGAAACACATGGAAATTCACATGGAAATTGTTCTCTTCAGTTCAGACATCCCAGACTGAACAGAGATCCATTTCTTTGAGATTTATATGTTTAATTTACCTTCATTGTTCCTTAGAGTAAAGTTGGGATTCAAAGAAAGCCCTTCATCAAGAGAAAAATGGAATCTTGCTCCATTTGCAGAGTTATCTTTGTCGGTTGCAGTGATAGTCTGAATTACCTGAAACAAAAATTAATAGTGAATGTGTTGAAACATTGACTTGACCCATATGGTACCTGAGCTGATGCTCAAGCTTACCTTTTTTTTAATTTTCTACTTGGCTGTTGTTAAATTCAACAGATGAAACAACTGGGTCATTAGCTTGATTTCTCTAGCATGAAGTATTTTAGAAACCACACTTCACAGTTATATAAAAACATCTAAAGGATCTATACTTTCTGATGTTTTGATATGCTCAGGACCTGGTACAGAGGCTATCACCATCGGCACTGCATCCTAATAACTTTGTGAATTATATCTTCAGCTAAAGGTTAGTTTTTATGGAACCAAAAGGCAGGCTGAACCAGGAGGTCTATGTGAAGCATCCTCTGATTGCCATCGTAATAATTAGATGCATGTCAATATTGGTTAGGAAAAATAATTATCTAAAATGGCAGGTATATGGTGGCAGGTAAATATCTATCTATTTAAAATTCCTTTCAAGAGTCATTTTAAATTGCCAGAGAATAGAACAGGAAGAACAACAGCTACTCCGTGGTTTAGTTTGGTTTGCCCAAAAAGGACCAGAACTAGATTTAGCAACGGCCTATGAGAGAGGTATTTTTGAAAGGTAGGGCTTTGCCTTCAAAAGCCCTGGTGGTTTTTAATATTTACTTTCAACTAAAATTGATTCAAGGTTTTGGAATGTGGGACCAAACAGCATTTCTACTTCTGCTTTAATTTTCATGCTGGGTCTTGAAACTCAAGTGCTAAAGTGGAATCCAATAAAGGTTGTTCTTGTGATATAGGCAGTGAAGCCCACAAAAACTGCTGCACAGAGCTGACAGATATCCTGAAGGACATGTAAAAGGGGGAGGGAAAGTGCTCTTTTCATGAGAATTTTTCTGTTCAGAGTTCAGCTTTAGTCTGTCTGGACAGAACCTGAAGCATAAACAGTGCAGGCTCAAGTGGTTTGGTCTGTTTCAAAACTGAAAGACAGCACACCATTCCCTACCTCCCTACCTTCTCACATGAGAGCAGCAAAACAAATACATTTTGAAGCCATGTGTCGATTTGCACTGGGGTAGAGTCAATTTTCTTCACAGTAACCAGTATGGGACTGTGGGTTTGATTTGTACTGGAAACAGTTTGATCCCAGAATAGTTTTGATATTGCTGAGCAGTGTTAGGCAGTGCCAAGGGCTTTTCTGCTCTTTGTTTCACCCCACTGGTAAGAGGATTGGGAGTGCAGAAGTTGTGAGGGGACAGAGCAAGGACAGCTGACCCCAACTGATCCAAAGGATATTCTAGACCATGTGGTGTTAGGCTCACATATAAAGCTGGGGGAAGAAGAAGGAAGGGGGGGGATTTTTGGAGTGATAGTGTTTGTCTTCCTAAGTCATTATTGTGAAGTGTGATGGTGCCCTGCCCTCCTGGTGATGGCCAAACACCTGCCTGTCTGTGGGAAGTGGTGAATTAATTCCCTGTTTTGTTTGCTTGCATATATAGCTTTTGCGTTACCAATAAACTATCTTCATCTCAACCCATGAGTTCTCTCACTTTTACTTTCCTGATTCTCTCCCTCATCCCACTGTGGCGGAGTAAGTGAGCAGCTGCGTGTGGCTGAGTTGCCAGCTGTGGTTAAACCATGACAACTCAATAGGGTATAATGCTTATTCTACTTACTATATATAATAAAGTACATTTTACTGACTAAACACACGAGACAATAATATTGAAGATGGTCACCAAGAATATTTTAAGCGTTTGTCATAATACTTTTTGCTGAAGTGTAGCAGAGTAAGATCAATCTTAAACAATTCACAATACCTATAATTGTGCAGTTTACTGAAGTCATGGCAATATTGCTTTAAAAGTTTGGCAAAAGCTAATTGTTCACTACTGAACTTTGCAAAGGTGGCAAAACTGTTAGTGAAACTACCATGCAAAAACAGAGATACAAGATTTTCTTAGCTAGATATATTTAGTTCATAATTTTGAAAAGGTATGAGCTGAGACGAGGCAAGGGAAGACAAAAGGGGTGATTTAAGAATCTGTTCAAAAGAGTCAATTTCTATTATTATTCAAATAGTAAAAATACTGTTAAATGTCATTTGAGCTGTAAAAACTTCAGATAAGACCATAAAAATATATTAATTTATGAAATATTATTTTAAAATCCTCAAAGCTGTTAATCAGAGAAATATAAGTCAACTTGCTGTGCACATTCAGCTTTTATTTGCCAGCCTAGTAGATAAATTTTTGTGGTGTTGTCCTCTCCTACATAAAACGTTCAGTGACATTTTAGAGAATCATGCGTTAAAAGCATGCCAAAGAAATACATTTAATCGAGGCTTCAGTGCCACAAGACTAGTTCAAAAATTATTTGGGTTTAAGACTAACTTTATAACCCAAAATATACTGTCTACGTTCCCTAATTTCACATATGGAAATTCACACGGCCAGAGAATTCACCCATATATGTAAAAAATATAGCACCAGATGTTATATAAATTATGCTTTTCCATGTAGAAAATAAACACTATGTTTAATAGGACAGATCAGAACATTTTTAGAGAGCTGTTTTTAAAAAGAAAGTTCACACTCTTTCAAAAAAGATTTATAAGACATTCACTTAGAGGTTAGAAACAAAATAGGTGTCCTCTTGACAGTGAAATGTACCGTTAACCCTTTTCTGTTTAATTTGCCAACTACTTAATAACCTATTAGCAGACATTAATAGGCACCTTACCAAAGCTGATTAAAATAAAAATGTAGACACATAATCTCAGCTGCACTAAAGCTCAACTGACAACACTGATAGAATGAAACTGAAAGGTTATGCTTTTTTTTTTAAAGGCAAGACTTGGCAACATAAGGGAATTCCAAGAACTGAGGAGATCTAATTACAGAGGACAGAGAGCAAGTGCTAAATTTTCCTCAGATCCTTTTTTAGAACTGCATCAATAAGCAAGCAAATATGCACACGACAAACACATAGTAGAGGCATTCCTTGCCATCTAACATTGATTTCCTTTGTGGAAGACTGCAAAATGTCATTTTCCTATACTGGCTAAATTTCAGAGTCATTCACAAAATCAGTATTTGTCTAAAAGTCAGTATTCTCCAAGTCTGAACATGATTTAAGATAAAATCAGATCTGCTTTATCGACTTTAATATATGATATATACCAGGCTTTACCTGGAATCTGTTGTAGATACCTGGTCTATCTTCTCAACAATACAATTACTAAGGGACTAAAGCTGTCAGTACATCATGGAAATAATCACCTTCTCATACGCATTTTCTCTTTCTCATTCCTTAGGAGTGGTCATTTAAGCTTAAATATAAAGCTCTTAAGAAATTTTTAGTTCGGATTTTTGTTGTTGTTGTTGTTTGGTTGTTTGGTTGGGATCTTTTAAATAAAAAATAGAGTAGTGGAGGGAAAAAGAAGCAGGAGACAGAGGCTCTGCAATTAGATGATACTTGGATTGTCTTCATAGAAGCCTCCTCTGATAACAAACAAGCAAAGACAAAAAGTCATCCAAAGACAATCTACTGGTTAGCTTATCTTGCACATAATAATTTCAAAATAGATGTACTGAGGAAACAAATAAGAACTCTTACAGGACAGTGCAGAGCTGGAGCCCAACCTGAAAGCCGTAGTCAAGCAGATGTTCCCAGCAGTACAGAATATGTTCTTTAGGGATAAATCTTTTGAAGCATTCCCACATGATGAAAAACTCAGCGTAATGCTACCTTTTCAAAACCACCCAGCTGGGAACACTTTTTAGCATATGGTACACTTGCCGTGTTCTGCAATCCCTGTTTATTTGTCCCTCTCTAATATTTTTGAACAGTCTTTTTTTTTTTTTTTCCTTAGACTAGATGGTAGCATCTTCTGAGCAAGATCCATGGACTTTTGTGTTCTGTTTTAGTTTTTGTATAGTGCAATAGTGTCACAATTTTTCTGAAACCTTCTTGTGCAATGCAAATAAAAATAGTACACGTCATGTATGTCCTCTTAGTTTAAGTATAGTACGCCACGCAGGTCCAGTCTTTGACATTAAAGGACTGCTTATGGAGTCCCTCACGGTAGCATTAATCTTGGCTGTTAAACTACCATGTTACAGAACTATGGAGTCATTCTCACTTGCAACAGTAGCTCAGAGAGAAATACAACGCTGACCCAAATAGAGAGAGTAACTCCTATTGTACCATGTAAAGATCTCTCTCTTATGTTAGCATTTGTAAAACTACTATTGGAGAACTAAAACTGCTAGAAAACATTAGCTACTTACCAGCAACAACATCCCTCACAAACAGCATTTCTGAGCTATCTTCACTGCATGCTCAAGCTTATTATTGGTTATAATAATTTAATATTTATTGCTAAATTATATAATTTTTAAAAAAATACTATAATAAGTTGAAAGCAATTGCAATTAATGCTTATGAGATTTTATCTTCCCCCCCCCCCCGTCAATATTTTACAAGTTCTAATTCTTCTGTATTTGGCTTTATTTGAGGTTTTCAAAACACTATTTTTATTTTATAAGGATTTAATAAGAGATATTCAGTTAACAGACAGACCGACTTAGATTTTCCAGGGCTTTGAAGGAGGTGTCTCAATAACAGCACTAAAGAAAGCTATGCAGTTATTAGATAAGAGGAAAGGTCCTTGTGCATATAATTGCTCAAAAGACATGGAGTCTCTTCTGGAAATTGTCTATTCTGCAAGAAGAGAAAATCACAGAAATTTCCTGTTTATGTTTGGCCATTTGCTGGTCAATGTAATAATAAATGTCTTAGAGAAGTATAATTATCAGCCCACTAAATCTACTTATGATACTGAATTAATCAAGGAAGAAGAAAGAAAGGGCTAACATCAAAGACTTTCCAATACTCAGTAGTCAGACAAAGACAGGTGAAATTAATTATACTTAGACATAAAGTCTTAACTTCATATACATGATGATGATCTCTGAGCTATTACTTTTAATAATATTGGTGTTATGGCGGGCAGTTTTTTGTATTCAGTGCTTACTAGTGGTTAAAAAGCAAAGCCACTTGTAGAAATTGCTGTGAAAGTACTAAAGAGCAGAGATCATCATATACTATGAAGCATAAACTATTATAAGAATTATAAACTACTGCATACCTGCATCTTGAATCTTGATTCCCCCTCAAGGTGAATAGAGAGGAATTGGAGAAAGTTCAAAGGAAGAAAAGATGAATGTTCTAAAGTCTAAAAGGGCTTTATCACGGCTTGTCCCAGTTAAGCAGTACTCTTCAGTCTGGACAAGGGATGGCTAAGGGGCAATGCGCTAAAGATTTATGCATGGCACAGTGATAATAAACAGGGATCAACTGCATTTTCTCTCTCTCCCTCTCCCTAAACGCAAGAACTGGAAAACATCAACTAAATACAGCAAGAAAAAAAAACACAGAAACCACATTTGGGTCAGGAAATGATCTGCAAGTGATCTGAGACCAGGGAAGTTCTTGGGTAAGTATCACACATGCTTGCCATGCTCTTATACTGCTCTTTAGGTGTCAGCTTTTGGACATTGTTAGAGTGAAGATAACTTTGATTAGGCAATAGTCAGATGAACTACATCATTTTTATAATCCATGCTTTAAAATTTAAGAAATATGCCACTATGTATTTATGTACACTGCTTTTAAGGATTTGATTTAAAAAAATGTTATTATTAGTAATATATGCTTCAGGAAAGATATGAGCTCATAACTGAAACATACAACCTGTGCAATAATGCAAAAATAGCATAGTGTGGTGGGTAAAAACTCACTCTATGCAGAAAAGCAAAGACACTTGGTAAAACTGTCAAACCCTGGAGAGCAGTGAAATGCATTGATCGTAGGAGCAGGGGCTAGAATATGATTCAGCTATTTACTCTCATTCAGACCCTCCCCATGCTCATGGTTGTGATAAACTCATTCAGTATCTCTTCTATAATGACCCTGCATAGACAAGGGCAATCAACCTTCAAAAAATAAGGGTTCCAGCCATGTTTGCGAACCATTTCAGTGATTTTACTTGAAACCTTGTTACTATTTGGCATTTAGATGAGAAATGTTAAATCTGCTTCATTCACTTTGTTCAGGATAGTGGCTTGTCAAATTCTATCACTTATCTGACAAGATTAAAGTTTTACTTGCTTTTACAGAAGAGAGTTTGGGTTCTCTTTTTGCAGTAACAAGAAAAATTTTCTCCCTTCATCCTAATACAGTTAAAAACTTGAATCAAATGTGAAATGATAAAATGAAATCAAAAATAACTATGACATATTTCCAAAATCAAACTTCTGACATGTTATATTAACAAAGTAATTGTTCTTTATCACTGGGACAAAGATAACTGTGAGAGTTACCTGACCAGGCTTTGCATTTTCACAGACGATTACATCATAATCTCTGGCAAGCTCTGGAGGATTGTCGTTGATATCCAGGATTCTAACACCAACTGGAACGTGGCTCACTAGTTCGGGATTGTCTGCAAAACACACAAGGGTGTATTGAGCCCTTTGAAGTACTCAATATTCCTTGACATCCTCAATTTAAAACTGGTTTATTACAGAAATTTAGGTAGCAACATATTAAAATACGTGTTTGCCGTGCTTCACTAACTGTTTTGAAAAAATAGTAATTAAAAAGAGTGGGAAGTATGGTATGAGTCCTAAGTCACTTAAGTCAAATGCAAGTTATGATCAGTTGCTTTGCAATGAATGTGAAAGTGTCATCACACTACTGAATTAAATCTAATGCAAAAAAAAAAATTAAAGCATTTATTCTTTTTCACAGTTCCTTAAAGAGTTGATAAAACAAAATACAAACATAATAACAAAATATGAATGCATAAGCCTCTCCCAAACTTGAGTTCTGGTTTTTCACAAGTTATCATATTGTTTCTCAAAGTAGTTACTGGGTCTGTTTTTTGCAGAAAGAAAGTAATGTCTAAGTACCAGCATCTCAGTCTATGATCTGTACTTTCATGAGAGTTCATCCTCAGAAAAATTTCTCCCTCAAAAAAGAACAATAAATAGAATCCTTTCAGTAAGAATACACTTTCCATGACAAAATGGAAAAAAAAGCCCAATGATTCTTCTCAATCCATAGTACCTTTGCCCTTACTTCTAAATAATAGGTAATTTTATTTTATTGAAAGAATTATGCATTTAAACTTTTTATAGTTAACTAATATACACCTTCGGAAGTCCATATAAGTATCAATTAATTAAATGACGAACTTCATCTGCCATGCACCAGTTACATGAGACTATCAGTAGAAGATAGCAAAATCAACTGTTCAAATGCAATAAAATGGGGTATCACACACTGACATATTAAAAATTCATGTCTCTGTGCGTGTTCATGAGAAGCAAAGGCAAAAAAAAAAGAGAGAAAAACATTAGTAGTCTAAATATCATTTGTCTTGGTTATTTTGATAGTAATTAATCTACATCATGCTTCTGTCAGAGGGTCATTTGTAAAACACCTTATTTTTGTCATCCCTTTAGTGTTCTCTGTTCAGAATTCTGGAAAGCATTGATTAGACATATACTTGGCTTCAGAGTGATCCGTGATCTAGGCTTGCAATGAAAAGATATTTGAGAACGTTGAAGTTTCTTTTGTCAAATGGAGAGATCTATTTCTATCTTCTCTGTTTTCACACGGGATACTAGCCAAAGCGTCTAGGGCTTAGAGGTTCTCCCCAGGTTTTTCTCATTCTCTTTTGAACTAATATGTTTATGATCACCTGATGATTTCACTTCATTTTGGCACTTAATCAATTGTCCCCATAAAATGGGAATTGAAAGGAGATCAAAAAAGTCAACACAAGACTTGACAGTTAACAGAAGAACCTCTATTGCCATTAACAGTAGCGTTAGAAGTTAGAATAACACACTCAGAAGACATTTACAGACTTGCAAATTCTATTTGCTTGCTGAAATTTTCCTTAAATATTCTTATATTCAGCTTTACCCTGAACCTATGCATATCTTTGTAAGAGGTAAACTAAGGGACTAAAATGGGCTATCTCAATTGTGTTCACGCAAGACAGAGGGTTTCTGTTGTCATCCAGAAAATACCTTTAGTGGAAAACTTTGAGGAATGTTAAAATGTTGAGGATACGTGAAGTGAAGGTGAGAAAGAATGACACTTTACTGTCCACTAAGTATTTGGGAGAAGGGAACCATTTATCTACTTTTGCTCTAATTACTGAAGGAATCAATCTTCTCTCCAGGAGATTCTTTGAAGTATGATCATTAACACAAAAAGATGTTTGTTTCTTTCCAAGAGGTAGGTCAAGAAGCTGTGCAGAACAGCATAAGCATAAGAGATTTAATATTTCTTACTGCTCACTTAAATATAGCTTACAAATGATTAAGGTAACTTCCTTTGTCAACATTATCAAACAATGCAATTACAAAAATCCTGTAATTATAATTACAGAACGTGGTATCGAGGGCTAAAAGAAACTTTGGTTTTGACTGTTTGCTGGGGAGGTTGTCACACGTAATTTGTGCGATATGTGAATAAGAAAGTGGTATAAGTGAAAGGAGGGACACAGTGCACATAAAGAAAGAGCACACAAAAGCATAGAAAGGAGATAAAAAGTGGAGATCACAGTAAAGGGTTAAAGAGGAACAAATTCGTTTTGGAGGGTATTCAAAACTATAATGAAGAATTTGAGGATTTTAATACTAGAGAAAACTGAAAGGAGTTTTAGCCAGAAGCCAAAAAAAGTTGTGATTATCAGGTAATCATAGGATCACTGAAAAAATCTTAGTTGAAAGGGACTTCTGGAGGTCACTGGTCCAGTCTCCAGCTCAAAGCAGTGCCATCTTCAAAGGTATAAGGGGACATAATACATCTAAAATGAAGGGAGCAAAAAAGTAGGAAGAGCACAGGGCAGAGGGTACCAGAGATAGAGGACTGCTCTTTAGGTCTGGTATGTTTGAATAGTTGCTGTGGAAGGAAAAATCAAACTTTTTAGTCCTGTGTGAGGCAAAAGCGTAAATATTTTTGTTTTAGTAGAGTGTAGCAGACCTCTTTGCCTCACCTTAAAGGTGTCCTTTTGTACGCCAGCCACTACTACCCAGACCAGTCTTACTCTAGTCAGTTAGATTTGCAGTATTTTCACAGAGAGATTTTATGGAGATTCAGAAAGTTTACCTTTATTTCTTCTGCAGCTGCTTTTCAGTACAAAGAATTTATAAATACCTCACTAGTGTGAAAGAGTTCTTAATACACAAAGTATTATTAGTATCTCTCTGGAAGCAGTTATATTATGGGATCACTGACATTTGCAGGCAAATTTCCGTACTGACAGACTGCTCACTACAAAATGCTAACAGGGACAGTATTAACACCACTTACAAAAACAGCCTGGAAGATTGTGCATATAACATAGATTTGTATGAAAGATGACAGAAAAGTTTGTATTGGGGGAAGAGAATGAGAATGAATTGAAGCATATACAAGCTTTTTGCTTTTTTTAATTTTACGATTTGGTTTAGGGAATCAATATAAACTACAATCTTTTTCAGGGATACAACTCACTTATGGTCTCCAAACCACTCTAATAACTGGCCCTATTAAAGTACATTTTTGTTAATTAGACAAATTTCTTGCAGCAGTTTGGCAGATTTCCAGTTTTAAGATAATCAGTGCTGACATAAATTTCAGGCCTGCACATTATAAAACATTCTGTGTCCTATTAGCATTATGCCTCTAGAGTAGCTTTTTCAAAGTGAATGTTCCCTGTTTTAAGGAGTAACTGAAGCAGAAACATTGATCTGATTCACCTATGCTAGATAGTTGCTTTCTTATGCTTGAGACTTTTCCCAGAATAGATCTTTTCCCAGCATACTAAAAATCTGTAAAGTGAATTAATTTCATTATCAGATCCTCCACTGGTGAGTCCACTGTAAATTTACAGAAGACCCTATCAGCAGCCAGTCTGAAGCCTTGAATCTTTTATTAGTTTCTTCAGGGCCAACTTTAAAATCCCTATTTAAGAAGAAAGCTTTTTAAATACAGCTACTGCTGTCCGATATTTCCTTTTCATTCCCATGGCTTTATGAAAATAAATTCTACCTAAATGATTCTCAGAATAGAAGTCCTGGGATGAATAGTCTTTTGTGGTTTTGTTTATTTGCTTTTTGTCTGTTTCATTTTCTTTTTTTGTTTTTTGTGGTTTTTTTTGTTTACTTTGGCTTGTTTTTTCCTAGATTGGTAGAGTTAAACAGTTATGAACTATTTAACTATAGTATATAAACCTCATTTTGACATCTTTTCAAGACCTTAAGAGGCAAACCAATGCATAGGAAATTACCAACTATCTATACCCTTACTTTTTAAAGAAAATTATAAAGAGCTCATCACACTTCTTTAATAAGGATTAGTTTTAACAGATTAGAATAATAAACAGAGATCTAGGAAGGATAAAATATACTACTGAAACAGAGCTAAAGTGATGAAATAATGTCTAATATATAAGTGACTATAGCAATATTCAGAAAATACTGGGTATAATTCAGGATGGTGTATATGTGATAAACTAAATTTTCTGGCAAGTTGAAAATTATGCAAAACCTAATAATAAGTGTAATTTTATAGTCTGCTTTTTCAGCTAGTGAGTATTCTAAATATTGTTACCTGTAGTTGGTTAGAAAATATTTTTATTTTTTTCTTGTAGCAAAATACAACTTTTCACTGATGAACACAAACCTAAAGGCATTGCTCACTTCTCTTAGATCATGCTAGTAGTGATAGAAGCAGCAGCTACAGGAGCAATAGTAACGATTGTAGCACTGCAGCAGACTGAAAACATTTCTAGCTCTCAAGCTGGAAACCCCCTCTAATGCAAGCAAAATTCTGCAGCTCATAGATGATGTTGGTGCTCACCTCCAAATAATCAGTGTATCACAAAATATACTGGTTCTGTGGCCAGACTCAGTTATTGATTTACAATGTCATGTGATCCCAAAATCTATCCCCTCCTCAGGGACCGACCTTGGTAACAAAAAAAAGCCATAGCCTAGCACCATCTTCAGATGACAATATAGGAATATCTTCATCATAGTTTTCCCCCAAGAAACAGAGAAAAAAATCCAGCATGCTTAGAAGCCAATAATCAAACCAATATAAACAGGGAATATATAACAAAATTGGAATTAGAAGCATCACTTCTTGAACTAGCTGCCTTTCAACAACTATTGGATTTTTTAAATAGTTTTGTGTAGGCTTTCCTTATCACATTGATTAGTACATTTAAAAGAGTGGCAGATACTGCTATATCCACACAGTTTTTAAACACTTTCAGGGATAGTGATTCCACTGCTTTCCTGGGGAGCCTGTTCCAATGCTGAACCACCCTATCAGTGAAGAAACTTTTCCTAATATCCAGATTAAATAGCTTAAAATTATTTCCTCTTGTCCTATTGCTTGTTACTTCGGAAAAGAGACCAACCCTCATCTTGCTGCAACCTCCTTTCAGGTAGTTGTAGGGAGCAGTAACATCTCCCCTGAGCCTCCTTTTCTTCAGGCTAAATTGTTGGACTCGATCTTAGAAGTCTTTTTCAAACTTAATGATTCTATGATTCTATGAATTCATATTGTTAAGAATAATATCCAGTTTGTTACTACCCCATGACAAATACCGTCTTAAAACTCAGACGTTTTAGTTTTTAAAATCTACTTTAATCCTTTAATCTGTTTAACATTTAGGGAAATACTTTTGTGACAGATTCTGTTTCTTGGAAAAATAATGTAAATATAATCAATACCAAAACTCTTTCTGAAAGTGAGCTAGCAGGCAGAATACAAGTGAGGTCAAAGACAAAGGATAAATGTGATTTTTTTCCTGGTAAAGGCAAGGTTTATGATAGCAACATTATTTCTGCTTCTGTAATGTATTTAATAATCCCAAATACAGCAAAACAATACATGCGACAATATTTCCCTGTTAAAAAAATTAAATTAATTTCAATATTTAAGTCTGTTCTCTATTCTTAAAAAAACCTGCTAGTTTTGAAGAAAAAAACTGAGACCAAAAATCATAAGGATATTTTTCATTTATTGTAAGAAAAAAAAATTCACTTCAAAGAAAAACTGAAACACAAATCTAGGAACAAACTCAGCAGTACTGAACAATCATCCAGTTCTCCACAAGATACGGAGGGTTAGGAGATTATAACACTGTAATTAGATTACATTCTTATAGATACTGAAAAGGGAAAATTTTCTAAAAATTAATTATTTAACACAAGGTATTGGAGTTAGTCTTGATTATGTAGAAAAAATTAAAATTAGAAAATATTTCTTTTATAAATTCCTGTTATTTTCTATTTTTTTTTCAATGCTGTAGGCGGGGAAGCTATTACTCCATAGACTTATTTCCTTCATGCAGTGCATATATTGTTTTCACAGGTTTCAAAATAAGTGGAAATGAATTGAGTGTATTTGTCTTGTCATTCTACTTCTTGTAATATAAATCAGTGTGCCTCTTAATAGCATTAACAGGGATATTATTTATACTTTACATTTCCACTCTAGTTTGAGTTCTCCTTCGTATGACAGTCTCAATATATTACCAGGAATAATATATTTTAATATCCTACCAAAATCTCAGTAATGTCTTTTCAGCTACCATGAAACCATAAAATGTGAAAAAGAACTGTCAAGCTCTTCTCATGAGTTGCTGTTCATTGATGGTAATATGAGTTGGCAATATCTCTGTGTTCCTAAGGAAAAGATATAACTGCACCTCACTATAATTATATACTTCATCTGTTTATTTGATGCAATTATAGGACTTTCACTATTCTAATCATTCAAGATGTCAAGGCATTTTATATTTCACTGCTACAAATTAGTATTTGTCTTTGTAAATTCTATTTTCATCTGAATTGTGTAACCATATCTTTCTGTTATTGTTTTTACCAAAACTTACTGATTAAAAACTGCTTATATTATAATTAGAAAATGCATTTTAATGCTTTTTATTCTAAGTCTTGCAAATTAACTGTTCCAAACTCTTATTCCTGTGAACTATCCTGTCTTTTCACATATTTTAATTCTGAACAGGGTTTGTTGGCACTCTAGAAAAATATGTCTGAAAGTTATTTCTTTGAATGTTTTTTTGTAATGACTGTATTTTTGTGGTATCTTTTCAATATCACATCATAGGGTATTGCATATTTTGTCAATGAAACACTGCTCTAACTCAACACTTTGCTATCTTTTTCCCTGAAACTAGTATGAAGAATATGCATGGCATAGTAAATACAGAAGACGTATAAACAAAGACAAATATATTTGTTTTGTGTTTTTTTTCCCATTATCTGTTTTTGTCTAATACCTTGGAGATTTCTGGGTTTTTTGTTTGTTTTTTTTTCCGGTAAAATCAATTGCATAATGAGGTCTCTTCAGTATTTTGATTTCTAATATCAAAACTCTGTAAATACAGTATCATTTCATGTGGTCATTTTTCAGTCTCTCTTGATAGGAGTTCTTTAAGTCTGGAGGATGTGACAGAACCTAGCAGGAACACTGTTATATCAGTTCTCCTGTTCTCTGCAGCCTCACCACAGCTTACAAATTAGGAACTCTTTATTGATCCTTCAAAGACAAGTGCTCATCATATTTAATTTGGTCTTTTAGGTAAATAAAAGGAAATTATCTGCTTTTCCATTCTCAGCCATTGCAGACCATTCTGGAGACATTCAGGAACACCATAATCCCATCACAAAACTATTGACAATCTAGTAAACCCAGAAATCCATTTTAGATACTGGTATGCTTACCAGTTGCATAAGAGAAATGTGTGAAAAATTCCCAATAGAAAGTATCTCTAAAATCTTTGAAACATGAGCACTTATCTTGCCTTCAAAAATTGTGTTTCCAATTGCGAGAACAATTATTATCCATCTACATGTCCAGTACTTTATGAATTCTAGCTGTCTTTTGATCTTAGCATCCTCTGAAGGCCATATCTAGAAGCTGGGTTGCTCTGTGTCTACTTAGCAAATGCTGAACACAGGCAGTTCTGCTGTTATAAATAATATCTAAAAGGAATTTATGACTAAGTATTCCTTCCAACATTTCTGAACAGAAATTTCCAGTGAAAGCTATAATCCTCACTTTGATTCTCACATCAAGACATTCTCCTAGTCCTTAAATCACCAGTGTTTATTTCTCTGGGTGGCTTTTATTCCTTCTTCTTGAACTTCAATGATACTATTATTTGTCTTATTTTCAGCACTTCTTTCAAAAACTTTGAAGTATATGTTTATTTTTCTAACTGAAATTGGCTTTGGCACTGGCAAAAGTCCATCCATTTGCATTTAGTGCATTTATTTTCCATTTGCATTTACTTTCTCTTGCAATTACTATGATTTGGGGTTTTGCTGCTATTGTTGCTTTTGCTTTTGTTATCAGCACTAATATATGCTTGAAAGGGAATAGAGATTCCTTAATGGAATCACCTACATTTGCTTTTAAAATCACTTGTTTTCTTTGAGAATACGTCACAATTTGTTGTCTTCTCCACATTCAAAATACAGTTCCAATATTAGAAAATCGTAGAATCATTAAATTTGGAAAGTACCTCGATAGATCAGCAAGTCCAAGTCTTCTGCTTAAAGCCAGATCAACTAGTGTACATTACTCTGGCCTATGTTCAGTTGGGTTTTGAATATCTCCAAGGATGTAGAATCCACAACCTCTCTAGTGACTTGTCCCAATTTCTGATCAGTCTCACAGTAAAAACATTTTTCTACTTTCATTTAAATGGAATTCTCTGTATTTCAATTTATTGCCTCCTGTCATTTCACTGGATACTACTCAGATGAGTCCTTCCTCATCTTGGTTAATAATTATTTAAACACATCCATAAGCTCCTTCTGAGCCTTCTCATCTCCAGGATGAACAGCCCCAGATTTTTCAGCCTCTTCTCCTATAAGAGATACTCCAGTCCTTAATGATGTCATACCCCTTCACTGGACTTAGTCCAGTATGTCCATATCTGTTTTGTACTGGGAGCCCAGATCTGGACACTGCATTCCACACACGGCCTCATCAGTGCTGTACAGAGGGGAAAGATCACCTCTCTCAACCTGCTGAAATCACTCCTTCTCACACAGTGCAGAATGCCATTGGCCTTTTCTGCCACAAGGGCATATTGCTGGCTCATGTTCAGCCTTCATCCACTGGGACCTTCATGCCCTTCTTTCAAAAGCTGCTCTACATACAGCTGGCATTGCATGTGGACTGGTGCACAGGATTATTCCCTCTCCAGATGCTGGACTTTGCATTTCCTCTTATTAAACTTCATGAGGTTTCCTGTTCACCCATTTCTCCAGCCTGTTGATATTCTTCTAATTGGCACCATGACAGACTAGCAAATCAGACATTACTCCAGTTTTGTGTTGATGCCTAAGAGCTTTTTGGATTTTTTAACTTTTGTAGATTTTATAAATAGTTGTGTATTAAATGTAGATTTTAATATAGCTGTATTACATCCCCTACCCTGTAGCAGAATGTTTCCACATTCCAAGCCTATTATCCCATTTCATATCAATCCCTCTAAATTCCATTAGTGTGTTTAGTCTTCTTTTCAAGGTAGAATTGTAGAAAAGCCTAGACCAGAAGATATCACAGAGACACAGCAAACTTCAAGCCCAGAACTTCGAAGGAGCTCGAAGGATTATACATGCTGCAAAGAAGATGAAGATGAGGAAGAAGGGGTCCCAAAGACCCCAAACCCAATTTCCAAAAGGACATGTCAGAGGGCAGAGCTGGGCAGAACCGGGGAGTGGATAAATCTGGAATCGGATGAACCTTATTATGAAATCATAGAACCACTGTCTGGGCGGGTGCATGTCATGTATTCACCCAGCCTGTAGGCTGATTAAAGGACTTGCTCCCTTTATCTTATACACTAAATTGGCCTGGAGTTTTTTTTCTCCACTGTCTCTTAGGGCAACAGTGTCATATGCAAACTGGCTGAGAATGCACTCTGTTCCACCAATGAGGCCATAAAAGAAGAGGTTATACAGTATTGTATCCTGTATCTGGGAGTACTTCCTAGTGAATGGCCTCCAGCTGCACTGTGGGCTGCTGGTCACAGCCCTTTGAACCTGCCATTTCAGACAAGTTTCAATCCATGTCGCCTTTCATTTATCTAGCACACACTTCTATGATTCTTACAAGAATATCTCTCCATCTCCCTTAATTCTTAGCATCTAGGGAGGTTATTTTGGAATTTGAATCACTTCCTAGTGAGTGATATTATTACAAAGAATTGTAATTGACAGAGCCTACACCAATCCCTAAAATAGCTCAGCCTTAACTTCTTCCACTTCCAAAGGGACAGCCATTTACTATGACTGTATTTTTTTCCTCTAAACAAGTCTATTATATTTTCCTATTTTCATTACTCTTGTCAAAGACTTGTTCAAAAACCTTTACTAGAGCCAAGCAAATTCTATCTCCTCCCTCTTTCAAATAGACTTATATATTTTTTTCCAAAAAATTCTAAAAATACAATGAAATGTGAATAATTCTATGTAAAACTGTATTTTAAAATACTACTACTACTACTCCTTGCCCCTGCCCCAGACATAGTTTGTAGATCCTACAGTATAAAATACAATATACCTTTATCATCTTATTCTCTAATACCACAGGTTCTGCTATGTTCCTGGAGAAGCAAATGGTGTCAGAAGCTGCAAATGTCTTCTACCAAAATAGAAAAACTCGAAGACTCCCACCACCACAGCTAAAACACACTTTGGTCATAGCCTTTGACCTGTTTTTCAGCTTTAGTCTTAGTTCTGCAATACCTTGTGCATGGACTTTAAAGCAAATGCCATAAAATATTGGGGTATGGGATAGACAGTGCTTAAAGTAAGAGCTTTGGCATTGTTGCACCATACATATGCTTCTTGCTCCACCATAGATTCAATTACTAGTTTCACAATGGATTTGGAAGAGTACAACAATGTTCTAACTTTCAAATTACTGCAGATAAGAAAATGGCTGAAGAAGCAGACACAAGAAAAGGCTGCCTGTTATGTTAGTCTAGTCTGTCTGCCATCCATCTCTTCTTCAATACTATCTCTTTCTTTCTTCATAGCTGAATTGTTTTCCCAACTGACACTATAGACTTACATATTTTTCCAACTCTATCAGTAACAAAGGCAATGAAAGGGAGAAAAAAACCAGATCTATATTTTCCTGTAACAAGTTGCACCTGGAATGGAGAATTCTAAGTCCCTTAAAAAAAAAAAAGACGTATTATCCTCATTATTTATTCTATTCTGTATTAGTTATAAACATAATCCTCCTTTCTCCATATTATTTTCTCAGCATGATACATGTCATACCATTCTTTTGATTATGTGAAATAAATAATGTGTAGGAAGCTACATTTAAGTTTTATATTATTGAGATTTATTTCTGCAAAATAATTACATTTTGATGGCTACCAAAAAAGGACTCATGACTACTCCTTTTTTCAATATCTCAATGTAGTTTTCAAATCTTATTTCAAATTAGCACTTACTGTTCACTTGCTGATAATTAGGCTTACATTATGGTTTATTTCATGCTGCACTGAAATAGCACATTATATATATGAAGACACTGATAAGCACATAGAAGTGTCAGTGGTTACCTTTTCAAAGAGCTAACCATAAGACTCTAGATTTTATTGTTTACTGTAAAAAAGTACTTAGCTCAAAATGTCATTTTAGTTGTGAAAGTAGGTACAATAATAAGAAACAATTTGTTGTCTTTATAAAATATGTTCATGCTGTTTATTCTGTAGCATATGCTAATGATCTAGTGGCACATCATATTACATTTTAACCCAGAAATGCACAGATGACAGAAGACCAGGCTCAAAAATATCAGTGACATCTCTTAAAAGTAAACCCTGTATTTTGTTATATGGAAATGATGGAATACACACACATAGAAAAAAAAAAAAAGAAAAAATTATATCATGGATAGAATTTAGCAGGGCTGAATCTATTGATCCAGGGTGGGATTTTTTTTTCTTCATTTTCTTTATTGAGTTTTTTAACTTTAAAAATTTGACTGAAAAAATAAAGACACTGTAATGAAAAAGTTAACTGAAACGTTCTTTAAACTGTCCTTGCCTCAAGTAAAATTATTTATCTAGGACTACTCAGTCAGACATTTTTTGATTATTGCAGGGCATATCTGAGGCAATCGAAATTCATCAAAGTTAGGGGACTTGCAAATGCACTGGTAAGTATTTGTTGTATCTTTACCTGGTGATTTGCCTAATTAAAGGCCAGAAGTACACCTGGTAAATTAACACAGGCACATTAGCATCCAATTTGCTAAAACAGTTCAACAGTAGATACAAGAAAGAAGGATGAATTTCTCTGACAGTACTATAAAGTGTTAACTTCTAAGATATATGAACTATGAAACACAGACCAGAGAAGATATTGATTTTAGGACACTGAATGCTTGGAACTGTTCCTGGGTAAACTGGCTTCCTTCTGTTACATACAGAAAAACAGGGTAAATTTTCACAGGTGGAACCACATAGGCATGGGGCATTTTGCTTACTTGTTCTGTGGATTTAGGGTATTCACACACACAAAAAACCCTCTCCTTTATCCAGACTGGCTAAAACCCCAATGGTATTAAAAAGAACATAACATCTCAAGATGGTGTTTCTTAAAATCTGAAAATTATTATTTTCCTTTCAAAGATTTATGTTTCATACTACATGCCAAATATATTATTTACCTATCTCAGAAGCAGCCACTGTGATGTTGTACCAAGGTGTCTCCTCTCTGTCAAAGATCTTGGCAGTCTTAATGGTCCCAGTATTAGCATCAATGGTGAAATACCTATCTTCTTCTGTGTTATAATCAATGAAATATCTATGAAGAAATATAACAATAAATATATACTTATTGTAGTATATATAATCCAAAGTAACAGAAAGTTACATAAGAATATAACTTTCAAGCTTTACAGTCATAGACATTTTTAAAAACACCGTAAGAAAAAGAATCTATATTATGGAGAAACCCAATGCAACACCATATTCCATTTGTTTCATATTGTTTCATTTCTTGTGATACATAATAAGGCTTCCACTGTGAGTCACAAGGATATAAATTGCTAACAGGTAGTATTTTACACAGCAGTATACAATCCTATCAAAGGTAAGAGAAACATGTATTTTGACTAAAAATCATGAAATGGAAAAGCAGAAAAGAAAACAGAGAGATAATAAGATATTATTTTTCTGCTTATTTGCTTTTGTCACTGCAAGCCCATGTGCTCAGCCCTGGTACCTGTTTTGAAGTACGTCTCTCTGACATGAAGTCGATGACATGATGGCACAGACATTTTGAACATAACCATTAAAGAGACTAATGTCAGAAATGGCTGGTTTCCAGAGCTGCAATTGACACTACCCTAGAAGCAGAACTAAGCATCCCTGCTTTACAGCCTTGGATTCTGAGCACTTTGCCTGGCAGAGAAAAAAACCTTGAAGTGGGTAATGGAAGCAGAGGGAAAGAACACAAAAGAAGAGGTTGACATTTTTCTCAAAGCCAGAATCATTTACAATGGCTTTTAACCAATGAAGCAGTTACAAGACACTATCAAGCCTTCTTCACTACCTCCAAAAAATAAAAAATAAGGAAATAGATTTTATATACCATAATTATTTTTCCTTATAATTTGTAAGCCCTGCTTTCATTCTGTGAAGTTTTTAATATATTGAAGGTATATAAAGATCAAAATGATTTATTTTCTCCATCTAATTGCTCTTATTTTTACATCAAGAGAAGTGTAATTGCCAGCTTATAAAAAGAGGATGCACATAAAAGCTGACAAGCTCAAAAAAATTAAAAATAACTGCAGTTTTATTTCTTTCACAATGTACTTACTTATACTATTTGGGGAAAGGAAAAGCAAAGAAGCAAACAAACATTTAATTGAATGGTATACTAAAGTCATAGATGATGTGAAAAAGCAAAAGAAAGAAAGCACTTAGAGGAGGAGGCAACAATTTGAGTCACCTTAACTTGTCAAGAGATCAGACACTAACTGGAAAAGCCAGCTAGGACTTGATGACTTAGGTTAGATCTTCCTTACTGGAGAGAATCCGAACCCCCTCTCCCATCTGGAAGAAGTATTTTGCATCTGCCTTAAAATGTGCTCTTTCACCTGTTGGTACTCCAGACTTTCTTTTCATGCTTCCGGTATTTTTAGCAATTAAAGAATCATAGTTTATTCACTAGAAATCAAAGCAGCCAAAGTTAGGCTTCTTGCCTATTCTCCATCTTTCCTTTTGACATTATGAAGAGTGAACCCCCTCTCATATGACTTTGGGAGCTGTTTAAGAGACAGCAGACCTAAGTTCCTACCCTATTTATCTGGAACAAGAATTTAACTTGCTGTCTCCCACCTGAGCTAAATTAGAACCCACTGTGCAGCTCATTTATTACCAACTCCTGAGCATACCACATTCTAAAATACATCAGAGTTGCTCAATAAAGACACCTTGAATGTGTAAGATGGCAGCTGAAGTTGCTTCAAACAAGTAACAGACTCAAACTGTCTCCGTATGAAAGTGCACTGGCAAAATTCTGATTATGTACGAGATGGGGCAATTTTTAAGAGCTTAAGTCAGGAAAATTTCTTTTCAGAGGACATTATTTAGTCAGCATATCCCTAATTGGATGAGATAAAACCAAAGCAAGTGATGTTGCCAGAAAAAGAACAAAAAAAAATGCTGCATTTGTTAATGCTGGATCACAGTGGCCACTGCAGACACACTTCTGCAACTTGGTGTGCTTCTCTGTGTCTTAGTAAACTCAGAAGAGGAATTAAAAGCAAACTCTTGATGAACATAAATCAGTCACTGATGATGACTTGCTGGATAGTGCAGATATCCAAACAAATTGATATTGCTTTGAGGAATATTGGAATCCTCTGAAGACAAATCGCAAAACAACAACAACAACAAAAAAAAAAAAAAAAAAAAAAAAAAAAAAAAAAAACCAACCAAAGACTCCCAAAAAAATTCAGCCAAAAAAGAACCATGTAGATACCATCTTGGCTTTATTTAATGTGACATTATTCATCCAGGCTACCATCACCTCCTTATTTAGGAATATGGATTTGTTTTTCAATTTCAAAACAACTGATTTTTCCAGTGTCACTGCAGGCATCACTCTTTCATGAAGCACAGATTTGCAAGTTCTCCAAGTGTTTATTTGTCATAGAAATGTTTTGAAAGACTGTGCCAGTCTCACTGGAGAAGTTCTATCTACCATGTGCACAGATAGCATTACCTTTTACTATTTACCAAAATTTTGGAGACAGAGTGGTATCAACCTCTAAAAATCCATAAAGCTGCCATATTTGTCACAGAGTCAGGTTGATTTTGAAATCTGTGTGGAAGATACATGCTTCAGGTGGACAAACGCCCCCATGCCTTACAACTTATGCTTGACAGTGGAGGAAAATTGAGCTATGGAAAATATTGGAACATTTTGATTATACTACTATTAGTAGTATAATAGTAATGCAGAAATCGGGACCATTTGATTGTGTTTGACAAGATACAAATGCAGATACACAAACATCTCATACGTGATGAACTAGAAGGCTAATGGAGAAAGCGTAGAAACCATAATTATCCCTCCATTTTCTTTTACTGGTAAAGCTTACAATCAGTTATGCAATGATAAAATTTAATTACTTCTCTCCTACTATAGCTTTGTTTTTCCTGACTGTAGAAGCCTCCTGATAATTAAGAGAATTATTTGCTAAAAAAAAAAAAAAAAAAAAAAAAAAAAAAAAAATGCTCTCCTGACCAGCTCTTGCGGAATATGTACTGCAAATCCAAAATAAGTTTAATACAAGCGTCTTGTCCCTGCAAACATTTATTAATCTGGACATTGTTTACTTATCAACATCAGGCACAGTGAGTATTCTGTGAGTCACTATTGTGCTGACCATGGAACCATAAAAATAAGGCTATGCATTATTTGTAGACAGTAGGTTAAAAATAAACAGAATTTCAAATTGGGCTTCAATGAGAAAAACCCAAAACAGGAATACGCAGCTGCTTTTTTGTGTGTGTGACAGAACAAAACATTATGTCTCCTTCTGAGCACAGAAACAAAATTGAAAAACCAATATGTCCAAATAGGAAGCTTATGTAAAAAACCTGAAGTTTGTTTTTCTGATAAATTGTGATTATCTAATAATTAATTTTCATAAACATATAGTAAAACACAGTCTTTTTTTTTTTTTCAAATATTAACTCCTTTTTCTAACACAGTTAGTTAAAAGTGTTCCAAATAAGCTCAAATCTCTCTTATTAAAGATCTCGCATTGCATGAAAATTTCAATTATTTCGTCTGTGCCATTAATGGAAATAAAATGGTCCTGAGGTAACTTATTGTACTAACACTTTTACTTCCAATGATACCAGAATAATGAAAAATTTTTCTAATTTGTCCATAATAGCACTTCCCCTTCATGTGCTAACTTTTGCATACGGTTACAGAACATGTTGAAATATTCACAGCCTGACAAATTTTTCTTGATCAATGAATAAATAAGAGAGTGGTACTTTCTTATGCTTTCCCATTATTATAACATTCAGTTCTCCTCCACTGCTCCAGATTCTTCCTTAAAATTGCATTGTGTTTCATTTAAAGAAGCTATTTGCACTTGTGTGGTTCCCAACCTTCATGAACATCTCAGTAAAACAAGTTACAGAAGATAGTCCTGCACAGCAGAAAAACTAGAAATGCTAGTTCTCCTCCCAAGAGCTTTAAAAATATTTTGTACATGAAATACCTTTGGTCTCTCACTGTTGTCATGTTAGAGGACATTTAGAACAAGTTTCATTGTATTTAAAAAGTGCTGAACAATTTAGGCCTTTATAAATACTAGCCACTGATTTATATACATGTTGAGAATAGATACCAGATATATCCATAAATATTGCACATTCTGGAGCTAATGATGCTCTACTTAGGCTTCTGAATTTACTTCATCTGGTTAAAAAAAATTACTTTATTGCAGATAATAGATGCAACAGATATAGTCATTCCCTTCCCCTCCTACCTTTCCCTTCACATCTACTGAGCTGCTTTGCAATGCTTTTTCTAGACCCCCAAAAGATATAGTGCAAGTTTTGAATTTCAAAGAGTTATTTCAAAAGTGATTTTTCACCTTAATCTAGTTGACTGTTTCTGCTCACATAGAATGCATTAATTCAAAAATTAATTTACAATATCCATTTGAGATATTTGTTTATAGATCTTTACTCATGACAGCGCTCTGTGAGCATATGTTTAACCACTAACCATTAAATCAGAACATCTGAGTTGCACGGCACATGTTAATAAAGTGACTTAATAACAAGACATGGTTAGATAAACAGCGCTCCATAAACTGCTTACGTTCAAACCAGCAACAGAAACCAATCTGAAAGAAAATACATTAAAAAGGATCATGAATACAGAAAACCTATTAGTCACACTATTTGAAGATAATCTGAAGGAAATTAAATACCAAAACTGAATCCTGCTAGCAATGGGAAATGCAACACATGCCACTTTTTTATTAGGAAATGTCAATGAATAGAAGGGCATTCCCAGCTTCCATCCATGTCCTTCTTCCTTCTTCTGACCGAGGCAAGACTCTGGCTTCTCTGATTTCATTCCTCACTTCCAGTCTCTTAGTGAAGCAGTGGTTCAGTGGTGACAGACATTCCCCACATTTTTACTGAAAACTAAAAGTATTTGCATCAATTAGAAAATAAAGAGCAATATATATGCAAGATGGCCTTTGGGCAGAAGGTCACTCTAGAATATATAAATCTGCTTTCAGTATTAAAGCAGTTAGACTCTAATAATACAAAGTCTGCTTAAAAATGGAGCAAAAATTTTAAAAGGTGCTAAAGTAGTTTAGGAATATTGATGATTTCCAAACCTTTTAAGAGGGCTTCTAAGCTAAAACCCGTAAGTATTTTCAGAATCTCTCTCCCTAAATTATTCAGTCTTAATATTAACATTGGTTAATCACTGGATAGAGAACTGGCATATGCTGTTACTATTCCAGTATGTCTCTCTCCGGTTACTGTGTTTTAAGGAAGAACCTTGAGTTTGGATTTTTGCAATAGTTTTTGAGCTTTTAACTTCTCTCTTCTTCTGTCTTTATTCAAAATTTTATCTTTTCATTACGTTATTTTTCGTTGATTACCCTATTTGTCAACTGCAAAACCAAACTCTGTTACATATTTCTACCCTGGCTACAAACCTAATATTATTCACAAATTTCCAAAGCCACATTTCAGCCAGATGTGGATTCACAGATCACAATATTTCTTTGGGGTTTTGTTTTGAGACATAAACAAATAACTAGTTCTCTAATATCAAGCAAAACTGGCTACAAAGAAGCACTTGAAAAAAGTCCATGGGAAGGAGACAGAACCTTTGTCCAAGCAATTACTCCTTCCAAAGACTTATCAGTTAGAAATCAAATGCCATTATAAGGAAACCTGATTAATTAAAGTTTTAAGCAAAAAAACTTTCTCAGAAAGAGAGAGTCAGACTCAAAGTACAGAAATTTTTATTTTCTTTTATAACATATTTTAGAAAAAGAAGAGTAAGCAATAACTACATGGGGTGAGAAGAGGAGGTATAACAGGACACAAAGAGCGAGATAACTCATCAGCTGCAACTCTCTGTGTTTGGTTAGCTGGAGAACAACAAGAGATGGCACATGCTGGGACATAACTCAAGTGCATGCCTTTTATCTTCTCTCTGCCTCCTGACAGTAGCACTCATAAGCCTGGGAACCAGTGGCATCCCCTTGAAGCCAAATGAGGCGGTGGAGAGACATTCTACTTCCATGACTGTTTTGCACTACACTACCTCCCTTCCAGGGCCAATCTATTTCCCCATAGTTCAAACAAACTTTGCCAGGAGAGAGAAGCAATTATGAAGTGTGAGTCAGAAGTCATATGCCAATACAGCAGGTATTCAATTTCCTTGCTTCACTGTTTGGTACATTAAGGAGACATTTGATGTTCCAGAAGGCCTTGGCAGAAGACTCCTACTGAGAACTACAGCCTTCAACTGTGATTTCCAGTTGTGAAAATTAAATACATTTGGAGACAGCTTGGAGAAGGTAATCCCTCTGCTTACCATTCCTTTGCTTTCTTTTCAGAGAGGCTTAGCATAACTTTGAGAAAAATACTGTTTCCCTCAAAGCATTTGAAGAAAGTTGATTTGATATGCTGTTCCCACTGTGTTATCTCTGCTGCTAGCTGCCAGCTGACATCCATCAGGTGATCATCAGTACCTTGCTGTCTCCCATAGAGGACTCCTGCCTCACCTCTGATATTGAAATCTCAGTTCAGCAGAAATGGCAGCCTTCCATCTCCTTGTCCTGGAGATGTAAGTTGGCAGATCTCAGAAGACACAGGAGAGTTGTAAGCAGTGAACCACTGCCTCTTAGAAATGCTGTTAAAAGGCAGCCACTGCTGGTTTGCATTTTAGGCAGAAGTTTGCTTCCTGCTCCAGTTCTTATTCCCATCCCCTATCCACTGCTAGAACACTGCTCACCTTGAACATGGGAAATTGGGAACACTGTTCATTTGAACGAAAAGACACTCATCATTTCTAGCTGAGAGTTTCTGTTTGCATGTATTAACCACTGATCATTTTCCTAGCTAATTCTCACAGTAAATATAGGCTAAGAACAGACCACATCCTCAGAGGCATAATCAGAGTTCAAAGCAAGAAGCATAATCAGAATTCAAAGCAACTTGTTTTCTTTTCCTGACTTTATGAATTTCTGCAGAGGATTATGATTGTCCAAATGGACTTCAGCTACCAGCTTAAGAATGGTATTCTACTTACATATTCTCTTTTTTTTTTTTTTCTCTACATATTATAGACTGAACCAAACAAACCCAAGATTGATAGATTTATGCCTGTTTATTGGAATTGAATGACCCTATCAGAAGACTATGCTACAAAGATGTTCACATATGAAGGCTGAGTCTAAAATCATAAAAGAATGTTAAACACTGGAGGCATTCTGAAGTCAGTGGATATTAGAGAAATATAAAGATGATGTTCTGGCATGAAAAATCAGTCTTTCAGAGTCACCATAAAAAGATGATCTGTTAGTGTTTTCTCTCTCAGTTCTAATGGAGGGATAGAGATGGTTCTGGTTGATGTGAGATTTTGACCACCATCCAGAGCTATCAGAACACCTTAGCAGTTCATGGACAAAAAGATGGACATTTTTGTTAATGGGAGGTCTAGGGCACATAGTTTCACAAGAATGAAAAACAATTTGAGGCCTCAGGGAATAAAACAGCAACAGACCTCTCACCTCAACACTATATAGAAAGGTTTTAAAATGTTTCCTCCCTGTGAAGATAGATGAAGAGTTAGTGAAGAAATTTAAGAAAATTTCCCCTCTCTCTCCAGCCATTCAAAATAGGGTGTTCTTTTTCTGTCTTGATTTACTGGCAACCTTAGAGAATATCTTGGAGAAACACAGAAAGCAAATGAAGAAAGTGAGATGGAGGAGGAGGACATTGTTTCTAAATTATAACCATTATGATATATCATCCATTATGAGGCAATACCTCAAAAACAAAATGTGACAGTGTAAAAAGTGAGAAGCCAGAATCAGGGCTGAGACTGTACTTGCATTCTTAACCAACTTAGTAAAATTAAAAATTAAAAAAAAAAAATAGAACAAAAACAAATGTAATTTTTAGCACAAAAATTAAAAAAAAAATTCAAACCCAAACCAAAGAAAACCAAAACAACAGCTTTTTCTGAATTTTTTTTCCTATAACTAATCAACTCTTGTGAATAATATTCATTATAGTAAGATATTTATTACAGCCTGGCTAGACTCCAACACAAAATTTACTTGAATTCCAATGCATTAATATAATGCATCAATCTTCTAAGGACTCAACAAAATACGACTTGATTTTTAACCAAGCTATTGTAGACATTCTAAAAAGGGAAGATGCTTCTATTTCTTATCAGTTGACTCCACTGTCACAGACAGAGTGCTGATCAGTATACTTAGCCCATTCACTAGAAATTTTCTGTTAAATATTGGGAAGAGAACATTCAAACCAAGATCAAGTTTGATATGAGAAAACCAGTCTAGGTCACAGAACAATTGTCACTATTATGGCAGAGTTTCAGAAAGTATCATGATCTTAAATCTATGTGTTTTTTATGAATGATTAATTTAGAGGTGGCTTGGGGAACCACTGCAACATTATGTTTCGGAAAACCATTCCACTGAAAACAAACCAGATGCAGTTGGAAAGCTTCAGGGATCACATGGAGTATGCACTGTGGCTAGACAGATTCACCACCCAAGAATCACCTACAGGAGGATGGCAGGGTTTCAACAGGCACTGCTGCAGCCCTGAAGCAGTACTAGCAGCCTAGGGCTGCTCTCAATGCACATAAGTGACTTGTTAATTAAAAACTGTTTTCATGGGTAATCTCCATGCAAATTTTCTGTATAAGGAAGAAAAAAGATAATTTCCAAGTAGGTATGGAGAGATTTAAAAAGAGTAATAGATTAAAAGGAAATTAGAGCATTTAATAGAAATATTTTATGTGAAACTTTCAAGACCCACTTGCACATCAGATATTATTATAAAACATGACCTAACCGTGACCTTTTCAAAAAACAAAAGATATGGGTATGGAAGCAGAATACTTGACACCATGCAATGAAAGTGATTAGTTTCTCATAAATGTTCCAACAAGGTAGCAATACCTGTGAATGAATTACTTTCTGTTGATTTAGGAAATAATTTAATTAAATAGATCATTTTCAAACTATTTAAAAAATCTTTAAAATTATTACATGGTAAAGTTTTAGTATATTTCTTTCTTAGGATTTCTATTATTAAGCTTGTTTTTCATATTTCAATGGAATAATAATCTCTTAATCCAAAACATGGCATTTCAACAAGTTTCCCTGAAAATGCGTTTCTATTTGAAAAAAAAAATCAATGTAAAAAGAAAAATCCTTTAAAAAAAGTACAAATTGCCAATCAGACAAGTACTGAATGAAAAAAACAAATAAGCAAACAAAAACAACAACCAAAAAACAAACCCCTAAAAAACAACACCCCCCCCAAAAAAAAAAAAAAACAACAAAAAAACCAAATCACAAACATCTCTATTCGCTATCTTTGTTATTACAGGATTTGTTTTGCCAAGCTTTAAAAATTAAAACACTAGTACAAGCACTGGCACAAAGTCAGTGCCCTCTGAAGACTTCTCAGCTCAGGAATAAGATGAAATCAAACTCACTGCAATGAAATTGCAGTGAGGAAATAAAGAAAAAAATCCACTTTGTCTCTCTCTCTAACGATAACAATAGAGGTTGCTATTAATTTTTGGGTTTAGTTCAAATAAGTACTTGAAAAAGATTTCTCTTCAGTACTGTTAATTACTTTAACTACTCCTCCAATCATTATTCTGTATATAAGAATTGTTCCTGCCATCAAAATAAACTGTTAATTAATTGGGCAGTGAACAAGTCACAGACCTGTATCTCTTTTAGCAGCTGAACAGCAAAGTGATATGATAGCAACTGTGTGTGCCTAATGCTTCATCAATCACATCCAGCAACAAGTGTCCTCAAAGTGGAAAGGATGCACAAGTGGATTAGGAAAGACTGATAAGCAAATCACTGCTCTGTATCTTGTCCTGTAACTTCATAGCATTGGAGATGTATCTGAGCCATTTGGCTGAGGAAGCTCTTTTCTGCTGCACACAGATCAGCAGTGCAAGTCCTATCCGCTCTTATCTTCCCTGGAGAATGTGATCTGTGCTTTCTAAGAAAATTGCATTGAATTTTCCTGGTTTTATTTTTCTAATCACTGTTTTTATTTTCAGTGACATAGGAATTGTTTGGAAATGAGAGAAATGTGACCTCGTTACCCTCTGACTATTTTTCAGACTCACTGGGTTTTCAGATAAACAGTGGATAAATTTCTTGCAAACCAGAACAGAAGGACATAAGTGCACTGTGTGGATGTTTCTGAGACATACTGCTTCCTCCAAGTCACTCTTTTCCTCGTGGCTATGAGTGGAGCGTGGCGCAGGACCCTGCCTCCACATAGAGCAGCAGCTCAGCCTGTACAATCTGTCCTGCTTGTCAAGTCGTGCACCACTTCCAACCCATAGTTTCCCCAGATGCAGCCAAATCTTGAAGAAATACAAAGCCCTTCTGCACCATGTCAGTGTTTGTGTGAAGCTGAGATAAGGGAAAGGGGATTAAAGTTGCCTGTTCCAAGACCAATCCTTCTCCTCCTGCAGGAGAAGGCTCAAGGAAAACTTGAGGACAGAGCAACCTGGCTCCTCTTTAGGGTACCATGCAACAATGTGTTAATTCAGGCTTTAGAGAATCAATATTTTCATAAAAAGCTCAGATTTTCACAAATTAATCAAGCACGGGAATGGGCTGCCCAGGGAGGTGGTGGATTCTCCATCGCTGGAGTTGTTTAAGAAGAGACTGTATGTGGCACTTTGTGCCATGGTCTAGTAACTGTGGTGATAGTGGATCAAGGGTTGGACTCAGAGGTCCTTTCCAAGCCATCTGATTCTACGATTCTATGATTCTATGATTCTATGATTCTATGAAATGACATTCACTATCAGTTCCACCAAGATGGATAAAGCCTGGCTAGAGAGTGGACCCAATATAATGACATGCCAAGGATATCTGAGATTGCTGCAGCCCTTGCCAAACCCCAACATCATGTAATTGAGAGCTGGCTCCTTTCAGAACTTATTGATTTGGTATATTTTGCTAGCACTATATTTTTTTTCCGTATTCAAACAGAGAACGACGGAAAGAACAATGCAAAAATAAATGTCAATGGAGAGAAAAATAGGATAGGCAAAGATAAGGACAATTTTCCCCTCAATTATATGACTATTATGGATACGGCATTCTGTTGTCAATCACTGGTTACAAATTCATGTTTGGGAAAAAAAAAAGCACATACAAAAAGTAAAGTTTTTGGAAATATTTTTCCTTCTGAACCCTTTACCTCCAAATTACTGCCTGTTTCACTCAGAAAATCTACGTCTGGCCTTCCCAGGCTTTGTAAAAACTGCTGATGCTTCCCTTTTACCACAGTTGTCTTACTTCTTTCAAGACAAAATGCTTCTGGGCCACAGACAGTTGAATTATGGAGGAACTAGTCAAAGCTGCACTTGCCAAAACTACTATGATGGCTAATCCCTCTGACAGTATTAGTTGCTTCAGAATTATAGTATTAAAGCTACAGGCACTTGGCAGTTATTTTTAGTAATTTTTTTTTTTCATATTATGATTTAGACACAAATGCCACAGTGGTAATTTTTCAAAGGCAATAGCTTGCCACTCAGAAATTGCATATATTGATTCTCTGACACAAAACATTTTGAATCTTAGACTCTTACCACAAGAGAATCAAAAACCTGATGTTTTCATTGTTCTGAAAAAATGGTTTCATCTTACCAAGACTGTTGCTTGTACCCAGCAGATTTCAATTCAGTCAGGAGATTGAAAATGTCCAATTACCTTAAGAAAAGCTGTTTTCCAAGTTTATAATCATATGATTTCTACAAAGGCTATACCATTATGTCATAAAAAGGAATAGCATAAAATATGTTTTAATGAACATTATTTTTTAAATTTTAAATTTACTACCATTTTTGAGACATAAAATTTAGAAAAGTTTAGGAAGTAACTCATCTCACAAATGAAGCCTTTAAAAAATATCATTAGATCATATTATAGATGAAAACACATAACTGATGTTAAATTAGTAACATATTAAACCCCCAATTCCTGATTGTTCAAACTTTAATCAAAATGTTCTTCAATTTAGAAGAAGTCAAATTAACATGTATATATATTTTCAGCACCAATGCATTTCAAGCTTGCTGTGTGGGTATTTCCAGCTTCATTTCAGTTCTGTAGTTCAAAACATGATCTATTCCCAAGCCAGTTCTCTTATAATAAGTATTTTGACCAGAGCATCAACACAGAAATCTTTCTTTTTCTATTTTTTTTTTTCCTTTTAATGAGAAAATTTACTCTGAGAATAAAAAAAAATTGACATACTATCAAAATGTTTCCTTCCTAGTTGTATTGGGTCTGGCTGAGATGGTGTTCATTTTCACACCGTAGCCCTCACATTGTTGTGTTTTGCCTTGGCAGCTAGAAGGATGCTGATAACATATTGGTTTTTTGGCTACTGCTGAGCATCAGCACTGTAACACTCCTTTCTCAATTGAGGGCAAGACCTTGGGAGGGGACCCAAGTAGGCCAGCTGACCCAAACTGACCAAAGGGATATTCCATGGCATATGACGTCAGCTCAGATATAAAAGCTGAAGCAAGGAGCAGGAGGGCAGGCATTCATTGTCTCCAATGTCTGCCTGCTGAGGAACCCTTACACAGGCTGAAGCCCTGCTGCTCGAGAGTGGCCAACCATTGCTGCTCATGGGAAGTAGAGAATAAACTGCATTATCTTCCACTTCGCTTTTGCATGCACAAGCTTTTGCTTTGCTTTTGTTTTAATAAACTGCCTTATTTCAGCCCATGAGTTGTTTTCCATCTTGCCCTCTCCCTTGTCCAGCTGGGAAGGGGAGTGATAGAGCGGCTGGGCAGGCACCTAGAGTGCAGCCACATCAGTATATTACATATTCCTTTAGCTTTCAAATGATGTATCTGATGCTGCAAGTGCTTGTTTCTCAGTACTTCTCTTTGCCCTAGACCTCACAACTGGAGATGACATACCCCTAGCAACATCAGTGAGGTTCATTATTACACTTGTTCTATTCTTTTGATACTCCACTAAAACTGAAGCATATTACAAAACAATGGGTTTGTCTTCAAAATTTTGCAGAAATGATCCTTCTAGTCTCTAAAAAAAGACACATCTAAACCAGTTGCAGTCTTCCATAGGTGCCTGGGACAACTACAGTGCAGCAAGTGGGCAGAGAGCCAAAGGCAAAAAACAGTGCTATCATCCTTAACAGATTTGCTACTAGTGGCAGGATACTGACTTAAGACCTTTGCTCAGACCAATTACTAGATGGGAATTTCAGTGTAAACCAAAAGGTAGAAGATTATGTTATTAAATCCATACTGACTGATCATGACACTGTTATGACCTCTGTTCCCATTTATGTATTAAAAAAATAGTCTTCAAACATCCCAAATCTCATTAAGCCTTTAGATTGTGAAATTTGGTATCATGTAATTTGGATTTACTATACCTCACTAGACTGTTTGCAGCATCAGGATCTTGTGCCATTACTGTGCCAACAGGAGTCCCGATCTTTGCGTTTTCATAAACTTCCATGACATAGGAAGGCATGGTGAAGAGCGGAGGTTCATCCACGTCGCCAACAATGATCTTCAGCATTGTTACATCTTTGAATGGTCCCAAGTGCGAAAAGCGGTAATCAACATGAGTATTTGCTCCTTCTATATTAAGAGTATATGATTTCTTTTTTTCATAGTTGAGAGGCTGTCAGAGGAAAAAAAAAACCAAAGATTTATCAGTGCCATTCTGTTTTTCAGTTTAGTATGTTAGCAGGTTAACCACATATTTTCTGCTTAACTTAAACAACATTTTTTTTCATGTTACTGGAAGGGGGCAATATCCTTTGATATTCTCACAGCCACTGCCACACCTTCTAAGTAGAATGATTTACATGAAGCAGGATGGATTCGGTTTTAATTTGCAACAGAATATTGGACAAGGTATCAGTTTTAGAAATAACTCAAGATTCAGAATGAGCCTCATATTCTTCTTCCATGATAATGCAACATTTCTGGATTTTATCACCTTTTGATTTTAATCAGTAAATTCTAAATCCAGGAAAAGAGATTGATATATCCTGAATTAAATTAATTTTGTATCTTTAATAAAAAACTTTAATAGACAGTAACAGAGATACTAAATTTCTTTTGGCCATCTCTTAAATACTCAGATGAAAAAAGCAACTCCTTGCAGGAAAACACTCAGTTACTATGAGAGACATGAATTTTTATGACCAGTTGACACATCCAGTGGAAAGATAGGCTATGGATGTAGTCCATCTGGACTTCAGTAAAGCCTTTGGTGTTGTCTCCCACAGCATTTTCCTGGAGAAGCTGGCAGCCCATGACTTTAAAAGGTGCACTCTTTGATAGGTCAAAAACTGGTCAGATGACCAGGCCCACAGAGTGGTAGTAAATGGTGCTACATCCTCTCGGTGGCTGGTCACTAGTGGGGTTCCCCAAGGTTCAGTACTGAGGCCAGTCTTGTTTAATATCTATATCAATGATTTGGACAAGGGGATTGAGTGCACCCTCAGTCAGTTCACAGATGAGGCTAAGTTGGGCTGGGATATTGATCTACTGGATGGTGGGAAGACTCTGCAGAAGGATCTGGACATGCTCTCAAGCTGCATCAGGGGAGGTTCAGGTTGGATATTTGTAAGAATTTCTTTCTGATAGGGTGATTAAGCTTTGGAATGGACTACCCATAGGAAGTCATCATCCCTGGAACTGTTCAAGAAACAACTGGATAGGGGACTTAATGCTCCAGTTAATGTGGCATGCTGATGATCAGTCAAAGGTTGCACTGGATAATCTTGGAGGTCTTTTCCAACCTTAAAGAATCTAGAATACTATGACTGTGTAAGAATAGCCTAAACATGAGCCTATGGAATCAGAAAAATACACTTCTATATTCTAGACCATCTTCTTTTCTATTCATCTCCAGTTACAAGAGAGATAAAATTTCAGCCAGTCCTACCATGTACTGCTGTACTGCCCATTCCATTATGAATGAAATGGAAGTCTGCAGCTGGGGATATGCCTTCTACAGAGCCTAATGTGCAGTAAAACTCTCTAGAAGGCACATCCCCAGCTGTACCATACACCAGGAACACCTTTGCTGTTTTACCACTGCCCTCTATTTAAATTAATGTATTCCTACGATGAATCCTACCTCTCTACTAGGAGAGAAGAAGCTGGGAATCTGATTTTTATGTCGCACAGCGAGGATACTTCCTTTCTTAGGAATCCCATTTCTAGCTTGCTATTTACACATGTGAAAATTTTATCTCCAGTATCTCGTTTTCAGATTATTATGAACTAATTTTACTGACTTGATTTGTTTATTTTAACCCTACATCAGCATGCTAATGCACTGTCTTATTCAAGATATAAGATCGTCATGACACACCTGACTCCCAACTCTCCCAGTTAGTAGGGGACTAAAAAGAATATTTAACTTAAAAGTACAGAGGTAATGAAGCTCATTAACAGATAGAGAGCTAGTCAATGTTTTTACTAAAAGTCATATTTACAGAACTACAATTATTTTGGGTTGTTTTCCTCAGTGTCACTAAAGTAACTGACTACTTTTCATACACAGTCCATCAAGAATTTCATGTGAGAAGTAATTTTTTTGTATAAATATTGTCTGTTAGTTCTAACTATTAATTAAAAGGCTTTAAAAATAGCAGCTCATTTCCAGGCAATCATAAGACAGAGTTGGCATTATTATTTTTTAAATGTGCTTCTATGTTGGGCAAAAGCGCTGATTTTTGATAATAAAGACCTCAATACTTATTGTGCTACAAATTTTTGGCTTCAGCCAATTTATAAAAGGGACAGGTAGGTTAATATTTTTTATTAATCTTCGCAAAGCAGATAGTTTGTACAGGTATATATAATATCCCAAAGTTTCCAACAGTCTCAAAACATAGGCATAACATTAAAAGAAACTGCATATGCATGGAAACCTTTTTTTTATTTTTCTTTTTTAGAATCACAATTCTTATGACATTATGGCATGGCAGAATTCCAGTACTACCAATATAATTCTGATCATTCTGTGTGGATCTGAGAGCCTGTTTGGAAAAAACTCAGTACAAGCATCAAAGCCTTCATCCAAGGCTAAACTGGTATTTCCTATCACCCCAAAGAGTGGAGAAGTAGTATTATAGGCAGGAAAAATTAAGAACTCAATGTATGACTTGTCAGTGTCAGTGTGTATTTTGTAGATAAAATCTACAATAATTTTGACTGATGATGTGTAAGAAAAATAGTTAGGATTTATATATGCTTTATATATTTCTTTGATTTCTTCTCTGTGTACTGAAGGACAGTTAATTCATTCTCTTACCTCTGATAGTATGAGACTCTTTTGACCCTTACATTCTCTGTCTCCCTCTTCTGAATGTAAAAATAAAAATTTTAAAGGCATAGAAATTAACCATAGCATGGTAAATCTACTACTATAAGAAAAAAGAGCAAAGTATGCTAGTTGATTTAATCAATTCAAAAAGAAATAGAAGTTTAGTAAATTCTAACTCAGATGTACATTAATGTATGATGTATTTTTCTTATGAGCAGGGAAATATTAAATAGTAATTTGCATTGCTCCACAACATATATATTCTAAGATTAAACAAGTTTACAATAGGATTGCAACTTGTAACTATGATGTCGTTTTGGAAAATTACGTTTATAATGACAACGACTGGGTGAATTTGTATAGGAAGATTATTTTCTCTCAGAAAACACATGCAGAATGACACTCTTGTAATAACACAAAGTCTTGTTCTCTTCTTTTATGTAGTTACTCAATCAGACAATACTAACACTTTTTTCCCTTCTTTTTTTTCCAAGAATACAGGAATAATCCACTCAGATAATCACTCAGAAAAAGCTGACATTTCAACCATAGCCAAAGCAGTTTTTTGCTTTCATTTGCTTTCTCTTCTTCCCATAACATCTCAATAATTAGCTGTAGCTATAAGGTGAGAGGCAGAATTGTCTTGTTTCTCTAGATATATAAATCATTTCTATATTTACTTAAAACTGTCCCATCACTGAAGATCATTAACTTTTCTCCAGAAATAAAGCAAAAAAATAATATTTTAGATGAAAAAAAAAAACCCACCATAATTCTTGTTTATGTTTATTTTTCTGAAGAATTAGCGTTTCCATGGCAATTATCCACATAACTTCAGTATGAATTCATTGGATATTATGATTTTCATGCCAAACTGAAAATGTCACATGACAGTTTGTAATCAGCCCTTTGTGGAAGGATTTTTAAGACTGAAGAATGACTCTCCAGAACAAAACCAAAAACTATTACTTCATAGACTCATAGCCTTTGTGTGCCTGTTGAAAAGCCTATCTGTAGGCTGAGAAATTGATTTTTACATCAGAACCTCAAATAAGTGAGGTTTTAAAAGATTTGAGAAGAATTTCAGATTGTTAGACAAAATAATAAATTTACTTCTGCCTTTTCTGGTGTTCCCACTGTAAATTCTTCTAGAGAAGTACTAGAGCACAAATCATTCTACTTCACTGTTACAGAACGTATGGGTATCTGATATACAAAACAAAACCAATTCTGTTCTTAGTGGAGCTTATCTGTGTTGGGTTGTGAGACACTGGATCAGTAAAAATGTAATTTTAATTTTGTATTGGAACCAACTCTGGGAGAAGGGGGGCAGGGCAGGGTACATGGAACTCACACAGAGTAGCTGCCAGTCAAAAGGGCAGCCCGGGAGTCCACCTCATGCCAGGGCCCCATAGACGTCCTAACACAGCCTCTGACTGGCTGCACCACCCTCACTCTGGTCTGGAGGCACAGAACTGGCTCACAGTCAGTGAGCTGGATGTCCTGTCTGGAAGGGATGGCCATGGTGGCCAAACTGCACCAGCACATGGTCTCTGTCTTGCCCTTTCTCTCTCAACCTGCCACTGCCACACTGAGCAGGACTTCTGCAGGATTTTTCGGTGGTAGCTACTTTTCTCTAAATATCTTTTTGTAATCTCCTTCCTCTCTCTTTCGTTACTCCTGTTTCTTCTCCTAATCTCTTTCTTTACTGTTTTGTATATCTCTTTTGCGTAACTTAAAAGCAGTGGGTTGGATTCTGCTAAGTTTTTGGGTTGACATGTGCTGGCTTGGTGCTTTGTGGAATGCTTTACCTTAGTTGGTTGTTACCCCTTTTAAACTTTTGCCAAAATCCTTATTTCCTCCTAAAATTAAAAGCCTTTCCTGGGAAAACCTCTGGAGCATTTCTCTCTTTAGGCTATCTCAATGTATTAAGAACCAAATGCTCTGCAAAAGTTTGGTGGGTGAACTCTTGGATTCTTAAATTTAAAAGTAATACTCTCAGTTAAGCTTGTGAGTCTTACATGGGTAGACTACTGAAAAAATTCAGCTTGAAACCCAGTCTAAATTAAAAACAATTGTAGCACACAGAATATAAAATACTTATTAAATTGCATACAAAATCTGAATTTAAAAAAAAAAAAGAAAAAAGAAAAAAACAAGATCACTTTTTTGTACTGTAAAATGGAATATTATATCTGAGGAAATAATTGAGGTATTCACACCAATTTATGTAGCTTTAAGTGCTGAATTTCTGCTCAACTGTAACACAACATTACCTAAGCAAAAGGTACCCCTTCTTGTCTTCATGGGAAAATTATTCAAATTACTGTAGTGTATGCACAAGAACAGGCAACGTATGCTTTTGTCACATTCTGAAACGTAGTGAAAATTTCTCTGAAGCTATTTTTCTACCAAAACCAGTAAGAAATGTGATTTAACACATTTTTATGTGTCTTTCATTTTTTTCTTTCTGCTTCATGTTCTCAATATGCATAAATGTTGTAGTTAATGAACAGTAGCCATGGTGAACTTTTAAATACGGTGGAGTGCTCATTTTGAAGAAGAAATAACAGACTACGGCATTAGCTACATCAAGGCCACCAGGAAATAAGTTCAGTGGTATAAAAAAAACAGTTTACTTTTATGTGGTTGAAAGAAGTGGGTATTACACAACTTTTATAAAAGACGCTGAGTTAAATATTTTTAAGAGACTGGAAGAGATAGAAGCCCTTTTTAAATCATTACAAATTATAAAAATAACAGTTCCTTTAGTTACAAACTATTTTAAAGATGTTATATTAAAAATTTGCATACATATATATCTGTTCAGAAACAAAATAAAGCAAAAAATGCATTTTTATAGTTTTTATTTATTGTCTTTTTTTCAAATTTTCTCTGGATTTCATTCCTCTAACCATTAGTGAATCCCAGAATATGTACTAGCAAATACATAATCATTTTTTAGGCTATATAGATATAATTGATAGCTTTAAGACTCGGTAACAACAAGTCCACATGAGAATCGTTAACTAGCAATTGTTACTCCAAGTGAAAACTGAAATCAACAAATTTTCATTTGTTGGAAAGTTTTTTTAAAAAATCTTAAATATAGTAACCCATATCTCTGGGTTATTATAAAATTAAATTTAAATCTGGTCATATAATCCTAGCTTAAATTGGCAGACACTTCAAGAAATGTCCACTATGATCCTAGTTCAGGTGACTTTAAATGGAGATGAAATTATCTATGGAATTAGATTTTTGCATTGAATTCAGTTAAGAATGAAATTAAAAGGCAAGAAAAATTGATAGATAATGGTTTAAATAGACTGGAACAAATAGAGGAAATTCATGTGAATGATAATTATTTGGTAGCTTGACCAGTAACATTTAACATCTTTATCACAATACTGGGCCATTTAGATGTTAGCTGTCAAGTAAATCAAAGAGTGAAAGTCTGTGAAAACTGAATTACACATTCATTGTCACAGAAAAGCTTTCTATGCCAATATTCAAGTAGTTTGGGGACAACAGTACAACTTTCAGCCAAATTTTACTTCTTCCAAAGAAATTTAATGAACAAAACTATCACTCAAAAAAAGTGAGCTATGGTAATTAAAATTCAGTAAGATTTTTATAAATCAGTATTATAAATATTACATAAGACCATTAAAAAACACAGAGGGTTTAAGTAACTGTTTCTTTCCTTTAATTTTTTACTCCCTGCCTTTCCTGAAAAGATTAAAAGTGTCTGGAAACAATATGGAGAAGCTTATCTTGCTGAAGTTCACAGCTCTATAGGTTTACAGAGTAAAATATTTTTTTGTGGTGTCTGCTTACTCATCACTCATCATTATATTTTAACTACATACACAGGAAACTTCCAAAGTCTATGGCTTACCTTCTTTAGGGAAAGAATTCCTTCCCTTGTTTCTTTGTCAGTAGATATGGAGAATACCCCAGAGCCATCACCATTTATAATTGTGTACTTCATGTCTGCATTTGAACCAGTGTCTGCATCATTTGCTTTAATTTTGCCAACTGCTGATCCAACTTGAGCTGATTCAGGAACATACAGCTGATAATGTTCTGAGGGGGGACAAAAAAACAACAGCTTAAAAAAATTTTCTCCAATAATGCTACCATTGTAACACAGCAAGGATTCTGAAACCTTCGAGCACTGAAAATGAGAATATGCATCCAATAAAAGATATACACATATCACAGAATCCTTATTCCCTACCTAAACAGTGACAATCTAAATGCCTTCCTATAACAGTCTGAGGAGTTTAGATCACAGTCCAACCACCAACACCAACAAGAAAAGAGAGCAAAATAACTTCTATTACACATCTTCTGAAACTCTACAAAGTGTCTTTTATGTTCCTCTTAGGCTCTCTGTTGTAGTGAGTGCAGTGTGCAAAACTGAGTTGTAGGACAGTGGAAAAGCAGATTTGAAAATGGATTTATGAAAGCTAACATGTTGTTACAGTTTGCTGAGTTTAAATCAGCTAGTGTGACTGTAGAGGTGCCCTCGGTAAGCATGCAGAGAAAGAAAGACAAAATTTAAATTGAATTCAGAGATTAAACCTGAATTATGGCAGAAACCCACTAGTGGCTGGACGAAGAAACTATGAATTCACAGAATGTACAGTTGGAAAGGGAATGGATGTTATCACAAAAATATAGCTAACTGACTTTATAGACATGGGAGATTCCTAAACCTATTATTTGTGTAGTGCTAGTCCATAATATTTATAAACAAATAGTAATGTGAGAAGGATGGATGTGAGCGTTAAACTTTGTTAGTCCATAAGGAAGAAGAGGTTTCCTAGGAAAACAAAAAAATGAGTTATCATTCATAAGGGAAATCTCAAGGAAAATAAGAAATGTCCTGCAGAACAAGAGAAAAAGTATGATTTGCCATGCAAAAAATAAAATATCAACAATGATGTAACAGGAGAATTACTTAATTAAATGAAAACATATAGTTAATATTTTAATGCAATTCTTTGGTATGCATATAAAAGCCACCTACACAAATTTCTAAATAAATGATCTGCCATGCTTTGTGCTTACAGATGATGTCAACTGAAACTTTTATATTGCTTGTTGCTTTAATTCCTATATAAAATTATAGTAATGGGGTAAGATTCATTTTGGAATTTACTTATTGTTAGAACACATGCAAAATGTATTCTTTTGACACTTTTGCTCTGAATATTTCCAAAAAGGGAAAGGTTGAGGCTATTAAGGATTCATTATATAATCAAGACAATTCAGGAACTGGATGTGTTATAACTCATATGACAGGGTGAATTAATTGGAGACTTCCAAATAGTTCAGCTAGTTCAAATATATCTACATGACACTCCACTCTGCTTTATAATCACACCCCAAGTGTTAGCCATCTGTTTCAGAAAATCATTTTACTGATACCAGCTTGAAACATTCTTAAATATTAAAACTTCAAGCAAAACAAATATTTGAAATTACTCATTAATTACCTGTCAGTATTCAAAGAACTGAAATGTTTCAAAGATGTAAATGGAGTTAAAAGAAAATTGTTAAAAAAAATAAAAAATGTTAGATCACAGGGTCAGAAATGTCTCCCAACAAGTGAATAACCACTGCTTCAAAGAGATGGCCTGAAGATGTCTCATATAGACATGAGCCAAATAGATAAATGCAAAAAAACACTATCTAAAACCAACAAACATAGAGGATAAAATTCAGCAACATAAAGGTTAGATAAACTATATTATAAACGTATTTAGGCTAGTGATGGAAATTAGAAATGTTCTTACTAAACACTGAATCTCTGTAAAGTTTATTTCTAGTGAAAGGAAACAACTAAAGGCTCAATTGAACACTGGAACTGACTCCCCAGGGATGTTGTCACAGCACCAAACCTGACAGAGTTCAGCGTTTGGGCAACACACTCAGGAACATGGTCTGATTCTTTGGGATGGTCCTATACAGGGCCAGTTGTACTACTCGATGATCCTGATGGGTCCCTTCCAAATCAGCTTATTCTGTGATTCTTTGAACATTTCCTTGGGCATTGGATAAAGGAAGTTTGAGAATTGTCATAAAATGTGGGATGTGTATTCTGTGAATTTATGATTCTGTATTGTGAGCTGTGAGTCTGTCTCAACACACTAAAAAAATTTAATTAGGAAGATGGGAGCCCTGAGGATGAGGTATCATCAGTCTATGACAAAAGTGTTTCACCAAATCTGCCCTAGTTGAACAGATCATTCCCTCCAGCATCACAGACTTCTAGGAGCTGCTGTAAAGCAGAAATTTCTTCAGGATGGTCTAATTTTTTTTTTAGACGGGGTTCCCAGTTTCTTGTGGGTCAAGAATCTATAGAGTTTGATTTGGTTCTCACTTTTTATAACATTCACTCAGATGATTCTCATGAAAGGGGGAAATTATTATTCCTTTCCAGATAATGTACTGTATAGGATAGTCATATCACTTTGCAGGACTTTAATCTGTGATAATTGAAACATTTTTCAAATGCATATATGTGATCTTCATCTTTTAATAAACCTTATGGCTTATCTGTACTTATAGTACAGAAACAATTTATTTATCTTTAGAACAATTTACTTTCATTTTGGTTAGCCTACAGGCAACCTGCAGTGCTGTTATTTACTCTCAGAAAAGTGATTTCTTCGTTTAAACCTCTCAAAAAAGAAGTACGACAATATTTAATGAAAATCATTAGGCATATTATTAAATTTATTTTTATTCATTAATTTATTTTGTTGATAATTTTGGCTTACTTTTAAGGGTTATTTCTTCTTGAACAGTAGGAATTACCTTACTTAACAAAGGAAAGAAGAAGAGGTATAAAACTGAACTAATAGAGAAATAAGCAAGTGCCTGGCCTTTTTGTTACTTTTTATCCAAGGCATAGTTTTAGCAACATGAGGATAAATACTGCTTGGTGATGAACCAAGAGATGCATTTATCACAGCTCATACACTGATGTCTTTTTCTATCTACTAGTAAACTGATAAATTCAGCATCTCACTATCTTAACATAAAATACCACCATATCCAAAATGTATATCAAAGTGCTATGTGAAGAAAGTTTTCCTTGAAATTACTAGGTAAATATTCATTCATGAACCAAACTGATGAATTTTGGAGAATAAGAAAACAGTGAGCCAAGCTTGACATCTGACAATTGTGAGAACAAAATTCCAATTAAAAAGTAGTTGTGCGGCAATCAAAACTGTGGCCAAAAATATCTGATGTCATAATTAATCACCTGAATAATGGGTTGCATGTGGACAACACCATCTTGGGAAAAGCTGGTCGGTATGCTGGAGGGCAGGGCTGCTGGCCAAAGGGACTTGGACATGCTGGAGAAATGGGCTGACCTGACCTCATGACATCCAGTGATGGCACCGGGGAAGTAATAATGCCATTCATCAGTACATGCTGGGGCCAGCCAATTAAAAAGCAGTTTTCCAGAAAAGGATGTGAAAAAAATCTTTTAACACTTTACTAGACAAGGCTCTTAGCTGCTTGATCTAACTGACCCTACTTTAAGCACAGCTTCAGATCAGATTGCCTTTTCTGTTCATGTGAACTTACGATCCTGCCATTTATGAAAGTTTGTCTTATGTTTTACTGCCTGCCATCTTTGATAAAACTAAAATGGAGCTCCAACTGTGAATTGTGCTCAATCTTCCTTGGTGGCTTGGTTTGAGAAAGTTATTCTGCATTCACAGAGCTGCTTGTTTTCATTAAATATAATAGATTAATCTCTTTCTCTTTTGAGACTGCAGTTTTATAGAAGTCTATTTCTCACAGTATGTCTTGGACATTTGTCACATCTTCCTGTACTGTGCTTATTTTTCATATAATAAATCCAATTTGAATCCATCATCATTACGAATACAGTAACTTTTATGATTCCTGCAGCTCAGTCAATTTTATATCTACTGTCCTTGATCTGAATATTCTTTTTGATGCTTATTTCTCTTTCATACAACTAGAACTTAAAAAAGAAATTTTAAGAGGTATTTTTTGGTTTATTCTTCTTCCCTGCCACAAAAAACAATGCTTTTGCACTTTCTTAAAATCTTTGAAGTGTAAGTGAAGTTACCTGTTATTTGCAAACTCAAACCCTTCAAAATTTGTTTGCCTTGAAACTCTGGAGAACATAGCAATCTTGGGTCAATTTAGAAAAAAAACCCAAACATTCTTCTTCAATGCAATAAAATCTGTTGGCTGTGATAAGACCTGTGCACTCCCATGCTTTTTGCAATCCATATGTAAAACAGAAGTTATGGTTGTGATTAAGATTTTAATCAGGGTTTATGTTCCACAACACTTTGTCTTTAGAGGCAGGAGCTAAAAGTTCTTGAAAACTTTTTGACTAGTTCTCAGAGATCAAAAGTGTTCTCACTTCTTGTAAAAAGTGTGATGTTTATGCCACTCATAATTAAAAGCAGAAAGATAAAGAAAACCAGGTTTCCTGAATTTTTAGAATCAGTACTTCCTGTAGGCATTGAATAAACAAATATGCATTTTCTATGCAACATTGCTAATGAGCAACTTAACAGCTGGGCATGATCTCTAGAAGTCTCTAGAGAGAGACTGTACACCAACTGTCCTCACAAAGCAAATGTCACTCACTGGTCGTTCACTTTGAAACCTGAGCTTACACTTTATAAACAAAACTAATGAACTAATTAATTGTTCCACAAATCATTGGGAAAAAATCTCCCCCTTTAAGAATATGTGAGAAGCAAAGTACGTTTTAGCAGTAGAACTGTGTTGTGTGACTGTTATGAGAAAACGTAATAGTTGCAAAGATAGGAAGTGATGAGTGTGAAATTTAAAAAAGACATTCCTCTAATTATAATGAAAAAAATCTTAATAAATAAACAACAATTAAATGTAGAATAATTTCTGGAATGAAATGCTTTCTAATACTCCCTGGATACTGGATCAGTGCTGGACACATCATCATCATGTAGAATCACAGACTCATAGAATGGCTTGGCTTTGAAGGGACCTTAAAGATAATCTGTTTTTAACTCCCCTGCCACAGGCAGGGACACCTTTCACTAGACCAGGTTGCTCAGAGCACCATCCAACCTGGCCCTGAGCACTTCTGTAATCATTTTAATTCAACAGTCTCCAGTAATATTTTTTTAACCCTTCTGCAACGTCAGACAAATCTAACAAAAGGGCAGAGGTCTAAAACACATTATGATTCCACAAGCCTCTTAGCACTTAGTGGGTCAATAAAGAAAGATCCGCAAAAAGAAAATCAGGAAAAATTCTGCTTTACTCATCTCATTTGGTAGTATCCAAATGGTAAAACAGCAGATAGATAGCTCTGAACTAGTCACCATAATAGGACAGGAGACAGTGAGAGGATCCTGATGGGTGAGTATAGGAATTATAGGAACTGGATGTACTATTTGGAACTGGGGACACAGAAAGGACCACACTGGAATATGCATTTCAAAAGAAAATGAATAACAGATACTTCTGCATATAATTAGCTAATGAGTCATATTAACAAGGCTGGATAGTAGACAACTTTCTAGCACTGAACATAGTTAATATCTACTCCTGGGATGTGAGTATACTTTTTCAGAACAGGAGTATCTTCATGCAATATTCCTATTTAACATAATTGTGTACTTTTCATACATTGACATTGTAAAACTCTAGGCCAAGCTATGAATCTACATAATTTCATATTATATTTACACACTACCATGAAACAACCAAATCTCAACCATCAAGATACATAAAAAGTGTTTTAAGCCATGACTTGTGTTTAAATCCTGCTTTATCCTAAAAAACTGAGCTAGATGTATCAAACAACAAAATCTACAAATTAGACTCTAGACAGTAACTACATAATAACACAATAACCACAGATCTCCTACACACTGGCCAGAATATAATAATTAGCATTTGATGTACAAAGAAAGTCAGTTGAAGCATCTGTCTAGTGTGATAGTCTTGATGCAATCAGAATCTCTTCATACTAAACAAAGCAAAGCACACAAAATTTATTCATCTTAAGTAACCCCAGAAAGAATTAATGAAGAGAAAGTACACAAAATATTTTGAAGTAACTCAAGGCTGATAACAGTGTCATCAGTAGATGGAACATCTTCTATTAAATTACTGAAATGAATTTATGACTTTGATATTAGGGCTGTCAGTCATCAACCACATGGATCCATCAGTGGTAAAACTAACAAGAATGGAGAGATGCAAAAATCTTCCCATGCAGAGCACTGTCTGTCAGTTTACATTAAATAGATAGTTCTTTATAACTCATCTCTCTAAAGAAAGGAAATTTGTGATGATGAAGAAAAAGAAATCAGTATTATTCAAGATGCATAGAATTAATTGATGAGTAAAATGCATTTGAGGTTTTAGGTTATTCTCCCACTGAATTTCCAACTAATTGCCGACTTCAGAGACAGAGTAGTGTGTCTTACACACAGAATTTTTCAGCTATGTTTCTTATTACAGAAATGTTTATTAACAACTATTTCAGAACTGTAGCCATCAGACTGAGAAAGTTATGCAGTCCTGTTTCACATTATTCCTTCTAGATTTTTTGATGTTTCAGAAAACTGTAGCTCTTTTTTTAGAAATTTCTTTGCAAGAAAGTCAGCTATATTTAGAGTGAGTACAGAGAAAAACAAAGTAAATTCATTTAAGCAGACTTTTAAAAACCTTTATTTCTAAGTCTTAAGTAGGGTTTTAAAGGGTTTCTTTAAAGGGAAAAAATTCTGCATATCCTACTGCAAATGCATGTCTAATGACCAATGTTCTACCAAAGCCAAAAAAGTACAATCTTTTAAATATATACAATAAAGCATATTTCTAAATAAAACAACTAATAAAAACATCAATCAGATGTGCTTTTCAGTATGTTCTCAAGTCAGGTACTCATACAGTTAGAATCAGATTCAAAACTCAGAAGTATGGTAACGGAGAAAAGGAAACTGACCAAAAGAAAGTCTGTGGTTTAGCTGAGGCTCAGCCTGTCCCAAGGGTTATACACTCGATATGTGCAGTTTTGGTTAGCACTTCCCTTGAATTCAATTCTGAATGTGACAGGCCTCAGTAAGTCTCATTTAGCATTCCGTCTAATAAGGAAATTGAAGAGAAATTTAACTGAAAATCATGGCACACAAAAGAGAAGAAAAATAAACAATGAAGTTATCTCTATTAGTGCAAGACTCGTGTATTACTGTAATAGTTCATGATGCTACAATGACCTTTTTTAGATCAACTAATCTCTATTACTGGCATATAGCTTCTGTTCTCGTGCAAGGGGTTTAAAATATATTTCTTGAAATGGAGTAAAGAAGCAATGTCATTCATAACTGTGGTAAAGAAAGCAAATGCTTGCATTCTACAAGACTTGTTCTACGAAAAATATTTTATGCTAAAACTAATAAATATTAAAATTTTTTTTGCTCTGTTAAATAAAAAGTTTTCATTAAATGTGAAATTATGTTTTTTTGGTTTTCAATGTTATTATAATCCCTTCAAACGTATAAAGTATAACTTGAATATATTACATTTCTTAAAAAAATTAATAGAAATAAAAAAATATATATACAAATGTACATTTCTGCCTGCCAGTCAGTTTGATATCCAAACCCTTCCATTCAAAATAAAAGAGACCAATTTTTGAAATCTGCTATGTAAGGATTCATTTCTGCATCAAGTTTGAAGGAAATTTAGGACATTTCTTCTTCTTTAGCTCTTTTAAATGTTAAATCTGTTCAAAGATAGGCCTTACCTTTTGCCTTTCCAATAGTTAGAAAGTATTAAATAGAATCATGGATGCAATGGAAATTTTGAACATAAAATATATTTTATTTAAGGCTGTGTTTGAAAGGCTTTATGTTTTCATGTTCTTCTGAGGCACAGAAAAAATATTCATTTCTACAACACTTTTAATAAACCTACTTACTGTTTGGTCAGATTTTTTATAATATGTATTGTTAGGGACCTTTGTTTTTCCATGGAGCTTTGTGATCTGTACTGCTTTATAAATCTTCTAATTCAAACAGCTTAATGCATTTCCTGGTGGAGGTACCTATAGCTACTAATCCATTAAGTTCTACAACAACTTACACAATGTCTAAGACCAGATTACAATATTCTTACTGGCTTTGAGCCATCATGACAAGGAAATGCATTTACATTCCAGAGGATTTTAAAATAAATTATCGAGTGAATTCAGAATTCCTACAAGACCACAGCTACTGTTCCATATCAATCTACATCCAGTAAGTTGGACAGAAAATAATTTCCTGTTACTGGTCATATTAACTTATTCTAAGAGCATTCTAGTATATATTCTTCATATATGCATGTGATAACAATATTTGACATCAACAATTCACTTAACTAGAGTAGAGGCAGACTCCATCATAGCTCAACAACAGATGGGCTTTTGCCCATCTGTAATGTCATAATTGATCCTAAAGGTTTACTTTGGTATAGAGAAAGAAACAGAAGAAAAAAATTGATAGATGTGTACAGAAGCAGCCAAAGGCATGCTGGATTAAATCCTTTAATGTATTATCTATTGTTGTTATCTACCATAGGAATAGCATAATTCCCTTGTGGGATCATACACACAGTTATTGAAATATGCATTCAGCAACGACTGGAGAATAATCCACATATGACAAGAGTATTCCTTTGTCACCTATCCCACTCTTATCCAGTGGTTGACTGAAAGACGTCTTTAACTGGTTTCAGTATTCTAGCTATTGTTCATCTGAACTCTGTGGTTCATCTGTAAACACTGGAAAATTATAAAATATTGGTGAATCCAAACACTTCCCAAGCTCCTTCTCCCCATGAATTTGACTACTAACTGGATTTCACCAATAACTTCTTGCTTCACTGAAAATCAAAATGATTTTGAAATCAGTTATATGTTGAAATTGTACATACTCTGAGGAAACCTGGGTGGATTGTCGTTGACATCAGTGAGTGTGATATTTACAGTTGTTGACCCTGACAGCCCTCCGACCTGCCCAGCCATATCTTTGGCTTGAATGACAACAGAATAATGCTCTCTGGCTTCCCTGTCCATGTTGTGCAAGGCAGTCCTGATGACTCCTGTGAGGGAAAGAAAACAAACAAACAAACAAATTATCAGAATTAGCTGGTTTGTACAGGAACAAGGGCTAGGCATAACCTTTCTCTTAAGCTGATGTCAGATGCTGCTAGAAAATTGATTTGTTTGAGGTTATAGAGAAATCAAAATAATATTTATTGAATCAATTATTATATTAGTAAATAATCCAATTTATAAAACATTCCTAGTCCATATGTACATTGCCAAAATACAAGTGTTTTCTCATATATTGCATCTGCTTAAATAGCTACTTAATAGAAAAATCAATGAATGGGAACTCTTACCCCACTGAATAAGACACAAATTTTTAATAAAAGGTAATTTCTTAATTAAAATATGACATACCTCTTAAAACTACCCCAAAACTAAATTTTCTTATTCGACAAACCTCAAAAAAGATACCTTTGTATTTGATAAATGTCAATCATATAGATTTATGTGTGACTTACCAAATAATTGTCTATAAACTAAAAGATAAGCTTTTTATAGGTTTGACTACAGTACAGATAGAAAACCAAAATTCTATGAGCCTAAAGTTCTATTCATTTTTATCCATCACTGTCAGAATTTTTTTTCACATTTAGTTAATTATAGATGCGGAAGCAAAGATTAAAATAAAAGTAGGGACAGTCAACACTGTGGGCTCAGTTTCAGTCAGGAGACATTTTTCACCTATGATGATGCCTTTAAATTAGGCCCTGATAATTTCTTTGATCACGGGCTGACAGAAATATCACGGAATTCAATAAAGGGAAAAGCCAAGTCCTATGCTCGGGAACCAGCACATGCTGTGGACAGTGTAGCTGGGAAGGAGCCTTTCAGAAAATGATCTGGTGTGGTCCTCAAGTTGGACATGAGCCAGGAATGTGTCCTTGTAGCAAGCAAAGCCAACAATTTTCCAGAATAAAATTATGAAGTGCATTGCCAGCAGGTCAAGAGAGGGGATCCTTCTCCTCTGCTCATCATTCATGAGGTCAAATCTGGAGTGCTGGGTCCAGTTCTGAGCGCATCAGTACATAAAAGACATTGATAAACTGGAGTGAGTTCCATTGAAATAAATAGACAATCATGAAAATTTATAAACATTACATTTTCAAAGAACTAAAGTTTTAGCTTAACTTGTTTCGGACTCCTAAAGTTAGTGGTTGCAATAACCAGTAATAAAATATACCATAGCATGATGAAATGTTGCTTCTGGGAAAATTTGAAAATTTGAAACATAATAGCTACGAAAGCAAAGCATCTTAAGTAGTTTCAGAGATATTTTAACATGGTTTTCTACAGTAGCCTCCTTTCCATCAGAAGTGTAGATTTTGGACAAGCTGACTAAAAGTAATATACAAGTCTGTTTTAATTCATCAGTGCTTTTTTCCTTAAATTGATACAGTTTGAAACAGATCTCTTGTTTTGGAAATTGCAGTATGATATATTGAAATTAACCACAACTTATACACATTGTAACACAAATTTATGGAGCATTTAGATAAAAGAAATTGATATAATTTAAATATACATTTTCATAAAAATAAATATGGTTCACAAAATTTGGTACCACTGTCCTGAAAATTAATTTTACTGAAAAATAGGAATATAGGAAAGTATTAGAATTATCCTGCTTTGACATTTTTCAAATAAATTACTTCAGTTTTTTTACATTGACATCAAATGTATCGGAACATTTCATGCTTATGCATATGCATGTAAGAAGTATGGGATTTTTAGAACCTTCTATTTCAATTTGAAACAGACCAAGTGTTACCTAGTAGAACATCTGTCTTCTGTACTATCCTCATAAATACAGTAGTCACATTTTTAAATTAATTTAAACAAACAGAAATTCTTCTGTATTACGATTACTTTCCTCTTCTTTTTTGCGTGATACTGAAATCAATGCTTATACTGAATCAATGCTTATAGATAGCTAATAAGGATTTGTGGATGACTAATCATTTGACTTCTCTCACTTGCAGCAGGTTCTGAAAAATTACTCTTTTCTGAAAAGTGAGTAAAGAAAATCGGGCAAGTTTTTAGTTTCAAAAATTTATATCCAAACTTTTGTATAAGAAAATTAGTTTTAAACTTTATTGTGCTGAAGGTAGGACATAAGGGAACAGAGTTGAGAAGGACACACAGTTCAGGACCTCTGCCTTCTCAAATGGTCATACCTATTTCCATCTTAAAATTATGACAGATGTTTTATCCCATATGGAAGGATCTCCCAGGACACACATTTTCTTCTAATTTTTTTTCTAAATCTATTTGGCTCTAAATCACACCAGTTTTTATAGAATTTTTAGTTCTAGGTTTTTTTTGCGACAATTTCTATTTGAAATATGACATGAAACCTACCTAGTTTCCAGATAAGATTTTAACACCACCTTTTTTTATTATACCGTTTTTATTTTTTATACAAAGTACATGTTATTGACAGATTCATTTATAATTGAATAATATATTCAGGGCATTTTCCTCCAGTGATATTTCCAAATTAATGAGACCAGAATTACTGCAGAACCATAGAGTATCTTAAGTTGGAAAGGCCCAATAAGGATCCAGCCCTATGGTTTGCTCCTCACAGGATTAACTAAAACTAAACAATATATCTAATAAGTAGTCTTACTACATATTCTACTCAGAAGGAGAAAAAAAAAAAAAAAAAAACAATTTTTGCACTTTAACACAGATACTGAGCAAGTCAGTAGACACATTTCTTTATAGTCAATACTTTCTTTTCCCCAAGTAAGATACTTCTAAGGTCTGCAGCATCTGACAGCGTGTTCTGTTGTCTCTTTTAGCATTCTGTGAAGAACCATTTTACTTGCACACAAGAAAAGCTACAACAGAAGGTTCCACTGTGTCTGAGATTGTAAAACTCAAGACTTTAATTCAAGTGCAGACAAATATCACGGAAATGTCTGCCACAGCCAAGTGTCTAACTGTGCATTTACTGAAGTATTTAACTGTGTAGCTACATACCAGTCCGGTACACTTGAACTCATTTATCTTATTACATCCCCAAAATAAGAACTCATTTTAGATTCAGGAATCACAGCATATTCCAGCACAATGTCTGAATGGAACTGCACCAGAATAAAACATTTTAAAGTTTTGAGCTCAAAGGTTTTCTGTCTAATGGGGAAAACACAACTCCACTTTAATGACAAACTACTTTGTCATGGGCAAGTAAGTATTATTTTTTGTTGGAAAATTTCTATTTGATTGAATCATGAGCCTAGTCACTAGGAATCTGATGAAGGGCCTCTAGATCATACTAGATCCCCATATTCTAGTTTCTTATATATCTGTCTTATTATGATCATAGCCAATAATGATTTAAATATAATTTTAAATATTTATGTAATAACTGATTAAACATTTTACAATTTTTTTTACATTTTACAATGTTTTCACAATGATTTTACAATTTACTGAGGGATGTGAATAGTTGCAAATGATAATTTCATTAATATTATTTTTACTTTTTGAACAGAAGTTCTATTTTTATCAATGCTTTGCTTTAGGATATGTATCTACTTTATTTTATTGTAACTTAATATTCTGAATATATTGCATACCTTAAAATAAATTTCAACATCTAATAATATTCTACCTTGAAGGAGGAAAAAATACAATTTTTGCACTTTAACACAGATACTGAGCAAGTCAACAGATACATTTTTTTTTCTCAAAACTTCAAAATAAACTTAAAATTTAAAAGTCCCAATAGACTTTGACTAAGATTTGTGTTCTAGTCCAAATTATCACTGTAAACAGAAATTTGCAATACAAAGTTTATGGCCATACTCCACATTCTGAATACTTCTATAACTAAGATGTTTTTAATCTGGGCCCTTGAGTCAGATCTGCTTTATGTAAGTAACATTACACATTTTGTTCCTTTACAGAGAAATCACTAAATACTTCACAGCTAAAACTCATAGCATCATAGAAATGACAATTAGTAGTCAGTTTTCTTCTCTAGTCATGATAGTATAGATATAGTACTGAAAGACAGACATTTCTCAAGGAAAATTATCATTGAAATTAAATACATGAGTCCAACACATAAAGACAACACTTGAAGTCAACTGTTAAAAATATGGAAATTGAAAAAATAAGCATATTTTTAAAACAAAAAAGTAAGTTTTTTTGAAGAATTAGTAAGAACTGTTAAGAAATATGTTAGAATAGCATTTATTTGGTATTAAAAGAAGGCAGAGGATTAACCAGACTGATTGTACTACAATAAATGGCTCCAGGAGAAAAAAAAAAAATATTTAAATTACTATTAGTAAATATGGTCTTCTTTGAAATCTCTATGAGTAACAGACTGAAATTACAAAATGAAAAAAGTCTTATGCTGAAGCCTCCTAAATTAAGGAATTTGAATAAAGCTTCACTAACTGAGTGGAAAATACAGCAATTTAAGTGGCAATTGCATGGATGCCAAATGTAATCACAGCACCTTCCCCTGTTTTCATAATGCAAAGCATAATCAAATTAACTAAATTTAGAATTTGCTGCCCTGTTGCCTCGCAGAAAGAAGAAAAAAAAAACTCTTAATCTGCAATACACAAATGTTGTAATCAAAGGAGTTTGTTATAGAAATACCATTTCAAACAGCCACCTAGTTTGAGAGCAGGAAGCTCTCATTTTTTTCTCTTCCAATGGTCAAAGCATATGTAGATGTATGCCAGGTTTGCCACCTCTGATTCAGTTAGTATGGTTCACAATTTTTCTAAGTACATTTCCCTCAGCCTCATGTACATTGGTTTAACCATCAGGACATTATTATCAGGGATGATTTTCTCCTAAAGTGTTGTACCTGTCCCATTGCCTTCAGTGGAACGTCCAAATCACTGGATTTGGAAGGGATATTTCCTGGGTTTAGTGTTGCGGATTGTTGGTTTATTTCACTGTAAGTGTTGTCTTTCCTGTAAACATCTTTTCACTTTGGCCTAGACATTGGCATAAAACTTGTCAGGTAATTCAGTATTTAAAAAAAAAAAAAAAAAAAAAAAGAGGGGGGTGATGTTTTTTAGTGCAGATTTCATTATCTAATCACAGCTTAAACACTCTTAACAAACCCAAGTCTTGTGTAGCTCTACATGGTTATAAAGAAACAGCTGTCTTTTAATTTGTTCTTCTGAGCTATAAAGGTATGGTTCTACTTTTTGAGAACCTCTGTGGGGTTGTACCATAAACCTTAGTTTACATGCAGGACTCCAGTTGTGTCTAACATGCTGTTTAGCTGCAACTTGAAGTACTGTGTATAAACACACTTTTCTGTGTTTAAAAGTAGCAGAGTAACAGAAACAGCAGAAACAGATCAGAATAAGGCAATGCTGTCATAGTAACTAAATAAAATACAGATTGAGTAAATAAAGTTGAATCCAGTAAAATAAATGGCATCAATTCTTCAAATATTTTCTAGTCCAAGAAAAGCAGCTTACATAACAATCTACACAGAACAGGCATGAAATGGACTGTAAGAACACAGGTGATCTTCAGTTTCCAAAAGTATTTTCAGATTCTGTAATGGAAGTTGGGGAGAAATGGAGCTGGGAAACCACTTCTTAGGAGCCTGAGAGGTGGTCAGTAGAATCACTGAAAGTCAGAAACCTAGCTGTTTTCTCTTCTGTTTAACAAAACCAATATTTTTTTTCCCCCGAAGATATTAGTACCAATCACATTACATGGCTTAACACCTAATTAGGTATAGTGGGTGTAATGATTCAAATCCTCAAATTTTAGATTTTTTTTTAGGCAACAATCCATACTTTGGAAACAAATCTATGTATAGCTTGGATTTTTAGTATAATTTATTCAACCTGATACATCCACAGTTAAAACAAGTTATTTCAAAACCCCAGGATATTCAAGTGTAAAGGCTAATTCATCTAACAGATTTACTATTAATGGCTAAATGGGACCACCAGATATCCTGCAGAACTCAGGCCATTAACTGAATTAGCACTGAACTGAACCTAGTAATTTGATTTTGGCTAAAGTAAGTCCTCCTGAAAGCATGTAATTTTGAACTGAAGTGATCAAGAGGTATAAAATATCACATATTTCCTTGACTGAATATTCTATTCATTCATCATAAAGTCAAAGGTCTGCCCTATATTTACTAGTGTGAACCTTCAGTTTCAAACTGCTGACTCTTGTTTCCTTCTTTCAGACTAAATTGTGATATCCCACATGATAGTCTCATGAAGCTACCCTTTCTGATAAAGTAAATAGGAATAACAGTCATAGTGTTATTTTCTCCTTTCAGCTTTCAAACATTTTGTAAAAAAAAAAAAAAAAACCAGAAAAAAATTATATTGATATTTTAATAATGTTACACCCCCCCCCAAACAATTTCTGATATAAATTTTACCTCCCTAATCTTTCTACAGTATATATACAGAATCAATTTAAGGGTTGGTTGTTTGTTTGTTTGTTTTGAGGGTTTGGGTTTTTCGTTTACTTGTTTGTGGGGTTTTGATTTTGTTTTCATTTTTGTGGGTTTTTTGGTTTGGTTTGTTTGGTTTTTTGGTTTGTTATTCCCTCACAAACTTGTAAGTGTTTTAGTTTACATAGTTACAGTTCTCCTGGATGCATTCTCACCCTTCTTACCCTTCTCTTGCCTAATTGTAAGACTTTCCATTTATTGCGTTGAGTGCCACAGTTTATCAAGGAATCTAGGTGGTCTTACAGAATGGATGGTTCTCATCTTCAATCATCATTCTGCATTCTTTGTGTAATCCAAAAACTTTATCAACGGTAGTCTTGTGTATACTTTTGATCCACACAGATAGAGGTTGAATAGAGTTGGTCTCATATCCCTGTAAAGCTCTGGTGGAATCTCTTCCTTTCAAGACAACTCTTTCTTGATGATAAATTTTTCCTACCTCCTAGGTAGCCATTTCATAGCCATTTACTATGTGCTTTGTTGCTACTACTTATTGCTGTCTATTTAACTGGAATGTCATGGGTTTTTTGTGACTAAATTTCTCTCAGCTCCTCTATTTTCCTTTTTTACTGTTTGACTAAATTTGCCAGCCTCATGTTACAGATTTCTTTAGCTTGGTCTTTCAGAAAACTGACATATATTTTCATTCAGCAAATTTCCTTATCTACTTCTTTATTCAGGAAGAATCTACTGTCCTTCCTAGTTTTGGTACATGACAACAATTATAGTTCCTCATAAATCTAAATTCTGTTTCTAAAGAAGTCAATATTTCAGGGGGGAAAAGGGGGAAATTTTTTTTTTTTTTGATATGCAGATTCTGAAAATTTCAAAAAAGAAATAATTCCGCAGAAATTGTTTATGAAATGTTATGTCCTGAAACTGTGCAAGTAGTTTCTTTTGAAGTACAAATTGCACATAAATTATGTGACTGTTTCAGATAGCAAAGTGGAGTTAAGTGTTCTTTCAAGCAAATCTCCTACCTGAGTCGTTTTGACCTCTTCTAAAATTGTTACTCCATCATTGAACATTTTAAATTTTTCTACATAAAAATGTTGGAGATGTGGTATGGAGAAGTAGAAGAGAGCCTTAAAGACAGACTGTGAATAAAAATAATCTTGTGTCTAATAGTACCATGGTACTATATACTAATTCTCTGCAAAATTGTCGTGATGAAATGATTCAGTTTTAACAGAAGACACTCTGGTAGTTTTGCACAGACTCATGAATCCTTGGATTTGAATCTGAATTAGTGTCATTTATATAGTTCTAGAGAAACATGTGGTTAGGAGCAAACAGGGCTCAATGGTCAGATTATCCAGCTTGAGCAACCTGCTCTGATGTGCTCCTGTTAATGCAGTAGGCATGTCTCAGACAAAGCTGCATGGGGTAAGCCTGTAGAAATATGATGCAGCCGCTGTTTGAAAATGTTTTTTCCTTTTTTGACAATTTAATTAAAATGTATTTTAAAAACAAAGAAAAATCTGTACCTAATGAGGAAGAAGAAGGAATAATTACTCAAAGATGGCAATAAGTGACTGCTGGTTGTATAATGATATAAACTGTTAGGTTAAGATAGCTATTAGACATACTTAGATACAGATATATATGAATGACATATATCTTAATGTTGTCTAGGTATTCAGGACTTCAGAACATTTTACTTGTCAGGTAGGTAAGCAGAGGAACCAAGCAAATGATGTCAATGTGAAGGCAAGGATAAAGAATTCTGGAAGAGATGAAATTACTCTTACATGAAATTTCATGAGATAAAAACTTCTTACAGGTGTATTTAATCCTTTGTGAGAAGGAACAACCTTATGACACATGACAAAAAAAACAATTAAGTGAAAAGGGGATGCGTTCAGTAACCTCTGAACATAGCAGATGGGAATTAAGTAAATCAGTCTTCTCCAAGGAAATCACATTTGACAAGAAAGGACTTAAAACTGTCTTAAAACTAACTACTTATATTCACAAGCTTGGAAATACTGCTCTCAAAATAGAATTGACTGCCAGTATTGAACAATTCTTCTTGTAATGTCACATACCTTCCAATTTACACAAAAATATATTTAATCTATAGCTAGAATGAAAATGACTTCACATCTCTTGCCTACTAGTATTGAATTAGGCTTTTATACAAATTAAACTTTTTATCTTTAATAAGTACATAATAATTTACATAAATGGTGACAACTAACATAGTTGCCTATTGAGCAATACTTTGGTTTCTTTTCAAAGTTAATCATCTTGATAAGAGGTCAAGAAGAAAGACAATGACTGTAACCCTCTCCTTCCAAGTAGGTTTAAAATGGTGTCCAGCTAATTAGAAAATTGAATGCAACATACAGTCTTGAAAAGATTCCAAATTTGGACAAAATCTCATGTGCTAATTTAATTACAGCTGACTGACAAGGTCAAGATATATAATTCAGATAACCTGTTAGTGAGAAAGCTTGCTTAGCCAACAGACCGAGCATTTTTATGCTGATTTTCTTCTTTTATCCCTGTGATATTTACCCGTTACATACCCATGAGCGTTCTATTGAACTGCAATGCTTCATTGCCCCATGCATAACATGTTAAGGACCTTATAGCAGTATAGCATAACTTATAATTGTTGTAAGTCAGAGTGCAACCTTACTGAGCACTTCAGTATGCTTATTTGTAAAGTGTGCATGAAATATGAGACTGATGCCAATAAGGAAATGTGAACAATTTTCTCCATGTATCCTAGGTACCTGAACTACTGTGAAAACAATTCTGCATGATGTGTAACAATAGTGGCCACGCAAGCTAAGGTCTGTTCAAAGCAAAACTATTAAATTCAATAACCAGCAGAATCCCATCAACAAAAAATTCTTAACTGTGGAAAGTGCTTCTGTGCTACATTAAGTGTGTCAGAGTGTAAATACATATAGGCATACATGTATATATGTTACAACTATGAGTAATTGTTTTCCTTACAGGTCCTTGAAAAAAAATTCTAGAAACAAAATATTATTGTAATATTTGCTGTAAAAGAAAAAAAATAATAAATAAAAAAAATGTACGAGTCCATTGAAATCTTGGTATTTGTATAAATATCCCAATCTATTCACAGAATAAAAAATATTAGTTTAAACTCTGCATAAGAGAAAAAATATCTAAGAGCTGCACTCTGGATAAACAGAATGCTAAGAAACCATGGCAGATAACAAATAGATATGTTGGAATGCGTCTAGTAGCACTAAGTAAACCACAATTTTCATAACTTTCTGATGCACACAAAAATGCTGAAGATGTTATAGAGATAACATTTAAAGGAATCCTATTTTAGAACTTCTGATACACATTCACAACTGTTATTTTCTTTTCAAACCCAACATCCACAAAATCTTTGTGTATTAGGTGACATAATAGGTAGCTATTGACTTCTGCTGAGATTCAATCAGGATTTATTGACCTGAGAGTTAGATATTGATTTAGTCAGAGAAAAGATAAATCTCTACTTGAAAGTACAATAAATCTTACAGTTGGCTGAAAACAGAAGTCTTTGTTGTTTCTTTGTTACATGTACACTGCTATCAAGAAAATGACTGCTGAATTACTGGTGTAACTTGTTGAAAAGAGACACCCTCACACTACAGTGAATCAGAAAACTTCACAATCAGGTCACACAAAACATAAAATATGACCACTACATGACAAAACTCAATTTTATAAAGTTGTTTCTCTTTTTGAGGGAATACATTATTCCACAAGGTGCTCAATCTCTGCTGTACATATGAGAATTGAAGACCTCTTGATTTGAATAAAAGAATGTTTGCATTTGAAATTTTTTTGAATCTAGACAAAGCACAAATTTGAAAATAAAAGCTCTGACTCTTAAAATCTCTTACTGGAGCAAGACTTACTTAGGAATAAGTCTGCATACATTTTGTTATCAGTCCTGGAAAAGTCAAGACTTTATCACAGATCTAACTCACAGTGAGGGAGTTATACAACTTTATGAATCAAAACACAAGTACCATAATTTTACACACTACATTTTACAAACTTTTATGTGGGGTGACGGAAGGAAGGAAGGAAGAGGCCTCTCTTCTTTTCATTTTCCTACCTACCATTCTCATGTAAATTTGTTGAAAAATTCAATAGTCTTTGTTTTTTACTTTCAGATTTCAATTTTTCCTCTGAGAAAATAATGAAATCTACCAACTTACAACTCCATTTCCTTGTTCAATCATCAACCAGATTAATAAACTACAGTAATCTACATGACTTTTTTTATGAACACAGTATTTTTATAGTTGTATAAGAAACCTTTTTCAAGATCAGTTTAAAAGACACCAGTTTAACTAAAGATTAAACAATATAAAATAATATTTCAAATGGGCATTGAACAAACATTAGCTGTTTAAATCTAGAAAATTTCCAAGAGGAATTTCTTACTGACTGGAATGACATGCCAAAATATTTTTGCAAAATACTGAAAGACAGTTTTGAAAAAACATGGCTAAAGATGAAGAGCTCAAATACAGATTTTTTTATATATATATAAATATTTTGGAAGTTGTAACAAATGAAATACAAGTGTTTGCTAAATTCTGCCTACACTTTTTAAGTAAGATTTTCCTAAAAAATACATTTTTAATTAGTTTACTTCTCTGGATATGAATTTGCGATTTATAAAGGGCAAGAAAACAGATCAATAGCAGTGTCAGTGAGGTTTTTTCCTTCTCTGGGTTTCTATTTCATGGAAATACTTGCCTTGTGAGGACCTAGAATTACTTACGAAAGTAGATCTCAATAACCTCTGTCTTTCCTTTCTAAAGCACATAAAATTTTCTGAAATGATTTTTTTTTCTTCATTTCAGATCAAAAATTCACATTAGGATAACATAGACAAAAGATAATTGGCCTATCTAGATTTACAATTTGGTGCAAAGAGTTAACGATTGTTCTAAATGCATGTGCTGAATAGTGACACGAAGATTCACTGAAACTTATTCAAATGCAGTTGTAAAACAATAACTTAAATAAAAACAAGCAAGGCTGTCTTCCTAAATATGATTGACCTGAAATTATACTATTACTGTAACTTTTGAGTATGAATGACAAATAATAACAAATTCCCTAGTTTGTTAACATTTAGGAAAAGTAAGATTGTTTTTAAAAGTTCATAAGGAAGAAGACTGTTTATTAAGGATCTAATAATTAACTTTGTTTAAGTACTTATTGCTAGGTTAAATTATTATTGTTGGCCTAATTATTCTTGAACAACACATCACTGGCTATATAAAAATACCATCTGTTTCTAATTATAATGACAAAATGAAACAGAAATAGAGATTCAGATCAGTATACCAGTTTCACTTTGAATTTTTTTCAGCATTCTTCTTAGAATGAAGCACAGAAACTTATTTGTCCAGTGATTTCTTTGTATCTGTCTGTAGAGGAATTCCTTTCTCTAAATTTAATCTACAATAACCAACATTTCTCTGTATGTGTTGCTCTCTTTGCTAAATCTCTAGAATGACCTGAAGTAATATGAAACAGTAGACATAAAGAATTTTACATGTAGCTACATATCCAGTATCTGATATGTAAATAAAAAAAATTCTCTCACATACCAGGCAAAACCATATATATTCCATGGTACCAATATGCCAGATGTGGGGAATCCCAAGCAGGGGTTACAGCCTGCCATGTTTAGAACTGTCAAATGTTTTTCTTGTCCACCTTTCTTAAGGTCTTCTTAAAGTACATACATGATGAAAGTGAGCAGGACCTCATATTGTCAGTCTTGACATGGTATAAATCCAGATACTTCAAATCAAGATAATGATTGACATTGGTAAAGAATCTTATCTTTTATTTTTAGGCAAAAAGCTGCTTACTACGATTAGGACTAAGTTGTCAGTCTAGTAATCTAGTTGATGAGTTTTTGCTCTGCAGGTGTTACTGGTGACAGGAGCTCATAGCAGGGAAGAGTGTCTTATATGAGCAAGTTTGCTGTTACAGCTCCATAGAATCTGGTTAATAATTACATTTTGTTTACATTTTAATGTTCATAAATCACAGGTGAAGAGTAAAATATATATTTGATTCAGTGTCTTGAGGTCAGGAATAAGATATATAGACAGTAAGCTTCTTTGGGCCATTTCCTTCCTCTTAGGAACAAGCAATTAAATTTGAATCTCTCTACCTCTACTTCAAATCCTACATTTTCTTTTGTGTTTAAATTTTAGATTGTCCAGAGTCTTTTACCATCTTGTCTTACTGGAGAAAGTTCAACATACAAGTAAAACCCATTATGTGCTATACGGTCACAGTGATGCTTGAGTATGAAACACAGAATAATTACAGAAGGAAGCTTTGTGAGTGGTGTATTTCTACTAATGAAACTCTCATGGAAAACTTTAGAACTGCCTCTTCTGATACAAGCTTTATGTAAACTGACAGTGTGTGTGTGAAATAAAATTCTGACTTCCTAAACCTCAGCTATTGTAAATTAACCCAAATATTGAAAATTAAATAGATCTAAGTCAGGAGACACCTACAAAGAAGTATTTTTTTCCTGGATCTAGGACAGCTATTTGCAAAACTTAGTTGTGGTAACTCTCAGAAAAATGAAAATTAAAATGAAGCATCCATGTTTCAAGGAATTTCATATTTGAACAAATTGCATGGCTATTTTCTGCTGTACTCTTGTAGCTCTTCTGTTTATGTAAGAAATAATAACTTCTAATATATAATTGACCATAAAGTGGCAGTGGTTCAGAGTACCTGCTTTAGCACTAGTAGAGGTTGCCCATTTACGTCAACAATATTTTCTTAATTTTCATTAGAAACTCTCCTACACTTGTAAAATTCACTTTTAATGAGGAACATTTTTCAGTCTATGGGACAATCTAGAGCTTGAGCTCAGAGGATATACTCTCCTAAAAAATTCTTTTAAATACTTTCAGAGACTGAGTAAAAAGTTGTACTCTGATTGTTAAGAGACGAAAAAGTAAACCTTAAAAATATATTTTGACGTGCGTAAAACTTTCACATGGTGATCCATAACAGTAATACAATATCACTTGGGGTTTTTAGGAACTGTGTTGCAGAAGCCATTTACAGAAAGATTGGAGAACAGACTTTTATTGCCCTTTTTTAAAGATTTCATTTATCAAAGGACAATGACATCTATATCATCAGAATCTTGAGATAATGGTTTACACATGCATAGTTTGCAAAGGCGACAGCTATATTGCTCTGCTTTGACAATTTTTATTTTTTTTCAAGAACAAGATATTAGAAATTTCTAAAAGCCATCTCAAAGCATTAAAAGCATGTTCTAATTCTTAAAAAAATAAAGCCCTAGCAAAATAATTTTCTTAAATGATAGCAAGCTAATATAGATAAAAGATGCAATTTTCAACCATAAATGCATGAAAAACAGTTATTTAAAAACATGACCTGTGATTAAGTGAGCCCATTTATCCCTGAGAAATCAGTGCCCTAACCCTGGGCAATGCAATTTCAAAACATTGCTTTCACCTCTAGTTTCTTCTGTCTATAAAACCGATTATCAGAAGAGCAAAAGGGACATGCTTGAAGATTCAGTCTTGCTATGTACAGCAGGGGACAGTGATTAGACCAAGGAGAAACAGGAGTTTGGTCATTTATTATTTCCTGGATAATGGTACTTATTAACTATTGATAATTTATGACTGAATAAATAATATTGACCAAATATCAGAACATTTAGGCCTACATTCCAAACAGTCCTTTGTTGGCCTATCATTTGTCAGTCAGTCATCTTCACCAGTTGAGAATCATAAACAGAGACTTCCATGTCTTTGAGACTGAATGAAAGTTCATGACAAACTTGGAGCCTCACAGACCATAAGATGAACTGACTACTTGCTGCACATAGTTCAGAGCTCCTTCCAGTTTTTATGTACACTATGTATAATGATGCACAGCAAATACTTCGGGATGATTAGAAAGCAGCCCTGGCCAGCTGGCTCCAGAGCAGCCCCTCTGACCTGTAGCTATACTCCCTTCACATTTTCAAGCTCTAGAAAGGTGCTGCTATGAATATGACTGCTGCATAATGTATGTATGTGATTCATACAGATTACCATTACATCTTGATTTCAGGAAAAGAGTTATAGTTTGGAGTCCAGACACACACTCTCTAGCCCCTTGCAATATCTGTGGTTATGGCTCTGTGCATTTTACAAGTTCTCACTATTTATTTGAACTTTACATATCTAACACAGAAGGAACTTTTCTTAAGTGTTTTTAGACATTTTTGAAAGCTATATCTAGCAAAGGACTGAAGAAATGTCTGTGACGATTCTGCATAAGCACCACAAATTCTCATAAATCTGTCAAAATGGAATCTTTAATATTCTGTTGTAAGATTATTGTTATTATGAAAGCATATAAAAAACCTGACTTGTCAGCACCAGGGATTTATATTTTGGTAATTATATATGTGTTTAATGAGTTTAGTGAGTGGTATATTCAAAGGGACATACTGACTAAATAGTCAGAAAATATATGAAGGACTAAATCTCTGAAACTTCAAAAAGCATTTAAATTTTTTTTTTTTTAAACTGCCAGCCCTGCGGTTATGGAGTCTGAAAACTATGCAAAGTTTTCTGTATTTCTGACTCATTATTAGAGCTACTCTTTCTCTGGAGAAAATACAGCACATTTTAATGGTGCAAAATGGAAAACAAGCCAATACACCATTATATAATGCAGATATTTTAAAGGACAATACTAACCAAATTATGCTGTCTGGTGTTCTAGAAGTGCTTATGCAAATGCCTGAGAATTTCCACCAACTTTCATTGTCCTTCAACTTTACTCTGAACAGTTCTAAATAATAGAGGATTGGCTGTGAATACCTTGTTCAGGAACAGAGCACATTTCAAGAAATCCACTGAAATATTGTGAAACACTTAAGTATAGATCGTTCTTCACAGAAGAACTCAATAAGATTATTTAAACACTCCATCAGGTCAAAACCTGTGATTATTTCTGCATTGTTACAAGGAACTTTTCTTCTTGTATGCTTTCTTCTGTGGCTACCTATTTTAGTTTGCAGCATGATGATGTTCCCACTTTCCTGTTTATGAACAATAAAATACCTTTAATACTATAAGCTTCTATGAGCAACAAGAATACTGGCTATAGCATAGAAATGTAGAAGCTATCAATAACTTATCCAAAAAGGACTTATCTAAAAAAAATTTAAGAGGGAAAGAAAGAAAAATACTCCATATTCCTTTCATGCTATATATGCGCATGCATGTGGGGTGGGGGCTATGTTCAATTCCTTCCTCCATCGTTTTGAACTGAGGAAAGAAAGATTATGAAAGGAATACATTTTGTATATGATCTTCTAGCCTCCAATTTTGAAATTAATATAAATTAGAATTTTACACAGAAGAGAGTGGTGTAAAACTTAGAAAAAACTTACCAAAAAAAAAACAAAAAACAAAAAACAAAACAAAACAAAACAAACAAACAAACAAAAAAACCAAAAAAAACAAAAAAAAACAAAAAAACAAAAAAAAAAAAAAAAAAAAAAACAAACAAAAAACCACCAGATTTCTAACCAGGTTGTCTATCCATCCTAGGTTTTTTTTCAAGGTGTTTTCTGCGTACCTGTCTGAAATGTTGTTGTGACAGGCTTTAAGAATTCTGTGCATTTTTCCAATACACAGCAAATCTAACCAGCTGATGCTTCCAGTGAGATGTCTTACATATCCCACTTTGGATTTACTACATATGTATACAATAGATGCCTACATAGCCAGTTACATACATCCAGGAAATAAAGAGATCTTCCACTGTAAATTAAGTCTTTACATGCTCTATAGTTTGGTGCATCCTGAAAGTAATGAACTTACTGATAATTGCTCAGAGCAACTAAAGTTTCTATATGTAGCTGTCTAATACAGATGAACATATATTTCTGGAAATGCCAGAGGAAAACACAAGACCTCATCCTCCGCTGAGTAAGCTCGGTGTTTACTGTCTTCTAGTATTTCTATGTTTTGTTCTTTACCTACTTTCCCATAAATTCATTTAGCCTATTAATTCAAAGACAGCTCAGGAGTAAGTATGCTCATTCCAGGCTAGACTAATCTTGCATCTTGAGAATACTCATTTAGTCACCTCAATAGCCCTTGGTTTTTGTCAGTTATGTTAAAGACTTTAAAAATAATAGAAAATTTGAATTTCATATTTTTTAATGAAAGTTATATTTTCCCCAAAAAACCAAACAACAACAACAAAAAACCACAAACAAACAACCCCCCCCCAAAAAAAAAACCCACCAAAATTAGCTTCATTTTTCCCCTGAGCTAAGGAATGAGTATTTCACCATGAAAATCACTCTGACAACATTTAAAATAATACAGTCACTATCATCCCCCCTCCAAAACATTTATCAGCCTGAATTAATCTTTAATTTCTACGTGAATGCAATCTATGAGGATATAATTTTCAAGCACTAAATCTTACTGCCTAAGTATAACATAAAAGAATCACAGAGAAACAGCTCATCCTGTCCTAAGGAAGGATAAACTATATTTGAAGCACCAACACATGTTGATCTAATATGTTTGAAGATATCCTTTAAGAAAATTGGTGTTTCTTAACAGGCAATGCATTCCAGTGCTTTAAAAATCTCATTAAAATTTTTCCTAATGACTAGTGTGAACTTTTTTAGTTACGGGACAAGTTCATTGCTTCTTGTTCTATTTTCCTTGAAAGTAAAATTTAGTGAGATACAGACGGGCTAAAGTACACATCACTGGATATAAATATATTTTGCATTTTTTAATTATTTTTATTTAAACAGACATTCAGACAGATCATTATAAGCAGAACATAAGTTAAAGATAATTCCCTTAATAAGAAATCATACATAAACATGCTATCATAAGATAGTATTACTTATTTTTAAAAAAATTATTTAATGAGAAGAAAAGCTAATTTGATATCTTATTTTCCAGTTCACTATCTATAACTATATTTCACTGTTTTCATGGTGGTGTTACCTGACAAGAGTTTACTGCACCACACACTGCTGTGTCATATACAGCTTTTAAGCAACACAAATAATTTTCCAGACCATTAGGTGCATTACCAACTTAAAATACTGAGATGCTGATAGCAAGGCAGAGATAATTTAAACAAGTGTACGCAGGTGCAAACCTGTCAAATGGCAAAGCACTGGAAGGATAATGGGGTTTTAGTTATCTCTTATAATGCTCTACTTGAATGCAGTGTTTGTGTTTGGTATACGTATCTCCTGAGCAGCTGGCAAGAACAGAGTATTTTCAAAGCCAAAAGAATGGAACAAAATTCTGGTTAAATAAATTGACTTTAGAAGGAATTCTGAAAGGAAGTGAAGGAGGAGTCATTGCATTTTTCAAGTCTAAATGATATGGCTTCTCTGGTATCATGTAAATTTTAAGACTAGCCATGGAGTTGCTTTAAGTCAGTGAAGAATTTATGAGGCTGGTTAAGAAAAACATGAGCTGGGCACCCCACCGAACTTGCACCAGGCTTGAACCAGGCCCAATGTCAGAAGGATGTCTGGGGTGAAGCAGAGGCCTCATGGCCTGATGTTGTCTCTATGAGGCACAGAAGAGCATCTGCCTCTCTGTACCAGCCTATGGCCTCACTGCCCCTTCACCGGGCATAACAGGCCTTGTTGTTAATCTGGTCCTTCAAGGAGATAAGAGTGCTCACAAAGACTCTCTGGCAAAGACCAAATAGCCTTTACTGCTGCCTCAGCAGGTAGAGGAGGACCAAAGCGTTTATTCTACTTTTGTATAAATTACAAATTCTGACTAAAAGCAACCAAGACTCTCTATAAACCCTATTTAGATATTAATTTTTTCATCTTTAAGAATGAAAATAAAAGAAAAGATAACATGCCTTACATATATGTTTGATCACAGGGTTTGTTCACAGTGATTGTTCTATTCCTTTTGGGAGGACTAAAAAATATAATATAAAACAGGGAGGTTGGGGCAAAAAGACAGAGAGGGGGGAAAATAACATCTGTACTTGCTCAGTATCAGTTGATGGTGTCCATCCCTTTCCTCTGAAGAGACACCTTTAGGTGAGCTTTGTCCCTCCAACGGCATTGGAGCAGACCCAGAAATACTTTTTACATATATGTATGTATATACATATATAGATAGATATATGTATGTATGTATATGTATATATATAGTGCTAACAGCCTTCTCTTACTATACTGTCTCAACACATGTAACACTCTGGAATCAGTCAACAACAATCCTGATCCTCCTCTTCTGTTGCTTCAACAAACTGCACTCTTCGTGAATCTGGATTCTGTAAGTTTTCATTGAAATTGGACAGCCTATGGTATCAGATTGGCAAACTGCACTATTTATTAATCAGTGATTGCACAAGTTCTTGTTTTATGTGACAGATCTATACTCACAAAACTGCACTATTTTGTGAATCTATGCTTGTGAAAGTTCTTACTGAATTCAACCAGGCTCATAGTGCTAACTTGGCTACAATCAGAAATTAAGCCCAGCTGCAGCCAGCCCCTTTGATCCCTGAGGACCAGCTGGAATGTTAGGGGTTATATTTTCGGCTATATTACTATACCTTTAATGGCTATTTTACATATATAAATGAATAAGGAACTCAACTAGAAATGACAATAATTTTATTCATGCATAATTATGGCTTTGTGTCATTATCTCTATTCATCTCTGCAGTGATTCAAAACATGAAAAGGAAATGTACTGTCTTCAAATGCACTTCTGAAGAAATGAAGCAGCAGAGCTCAACTTTGTATATGTCCAAAATGGACCTATTGTAGGAAAGAATAAAAAAACAAAGAAACAAACCCTGCAATTTGTTTAAATATGCAGGAAAAAAGCGCCCCCTTCTCCTCAATGGTTTGTGCTCTGAACTGACAAACTGATGGTGTCCATGTTAAGAGTGAAAACACTGCAGTTAAAAATATTTTTAACGACAATTTTTTATGTTGGCTGTGTTAAGAAAATGTAAAATACTGTACAAATCTCTGAAAACTAAAAGAAACAGTGAAGGTGCTCATTTTGACTCCTACAAAATAAACAACTTCTAATTTATGAGTTGACTTTTCATTTCTCAGGCATTTTATCTTTCCGATTTCATATAAGATAATACACGTAATTGTGAAAGAAAAATGCCTGATCAATACATTTGAAGAAACTTATTTGAAATCTCTGTGTTAAGGAAGAAAAAAAAAAGTAGGAAACAGCAACAGGCAAAGACTTTGTATGTGATATAACAGGTATTATGTAGGCCTGAGGACCTGTCTATATCTAACCATGCATCCATAAATGTTTCAAAAATAATAGCCTATTTCTAAGGAATAACATAAAGATTAAAGTTCAAAAAAAATCATAATGAAATTCTAAAACGCCCAGTCTTATGCTTTATTTATGTGCTGCAATAAAACTTCTGGCAATAAACTAAAGGGAAAGGTCAGCCTTGACCAGTGAAGTTTTATGTTCACCTTTGATGCAAATGTGTATGCATTGTGCATCACATTACTATAATATATTTACATTCTGATGGGAAAAACCCACATGATATCTTACTTAAATATATCAGATTTTTAAATCATAAGTTCCTCTTGATAATGTTCAGTTACAAATCCTACTTTTGGGCTACAGCATCATTCTTTGGTGTCAAATTTTTTATTTTATTCTTTCAAAGAGAAATTGTTGCTGATTTCAGATATGATGTCCAATTTGTTTTGCATTTGAATAGCTGTCCATGTGAAACATACTGTATTTCTCAGTAGGTTTTCACAATGACCACAGACCTTGTGGCCTATGGCCTTAAGGGTCATATGGCTTCTCTTAGACAATAAGAAGTTAATTCCGGTTCCTTAAACTATAATTGCAAAATACAAGTTGAGCTGTCTTCTATTTAATTATTTTCTCAGTAGAAAAATAAAACAAAAAAAAGTGTGTTACCAGATTTGGATGGGTTTCAAACTTCCTTTCTATTAAAACCTTTACATTTTTTGTCAGCTATGGAAGTATGTTTGCATGTTGTGATTACCTACATATGTTGGAAGTTGTGAAAACATTAGTTATCAGTACTTCAACTTCTGATGACTTTATAGACACAGAAGAGACATGGGGAAAAAAAGTGACTGGCTAAGACTCTTGATGTTATGTCTCATATAGATCAATTATATTTCAAAAATGTTTTTTATTTTCTTTAGAAGTTTGAAACAGCCAAATCCCCATTCAGAGACAGAATGAAAGTAAAAAGCTTCAGGAATCCTTATGAGGAAAAAACCTCAAAACTGCAAAGATCACTAATATTGAAGATGTTCTTTCTTTGAGTCAAATTCCCACTTATAAACATAAAAATAAAATGTATTTTAAAGACCTTTAATAAAAAAATGAAAACAACTATATGAATTGTTTTAATTTCAGTAATCCAAGCTTTTCCAAAAAGAATATATTTTCTAACAGAATCATTGTCCGCTGTGACAGAAAACTGTATATATCTATAAGCATCAGGGTTGTTTCCTTCAGTCAAAAAATTCTTGTTTTCATATTTTGATGACTTTGTAAGAAAAAACATGCATGTGTGTAACTAAAATCCTTGAGTACTGCAATTTCCTGCCAGAGGTGACTGTTGGCAGCTTTTCAGGCTTTTTTATAGCTAGTACAGAATATAGCATTCTGCCTTATAAAAATGTTCAATCATCATGCCTGTCTTTCGTGCTGGCTGCCTAGAAGATTGTAGAATAACTTTGTATTGTTAAAGTTATTTTTTGTTAAAAGCCTTTGATAGCATAGCCCCTAGCAATCTGTCAGAATTCCTTCTTGATTTATGTCCTGAGAAGTAACTACGCTTATATAAACTCACTCTTTACAGACTGTAACTGAATCTTCTGTTTTAAAACAGGTGATTTTATCTATGCTGACATATTTGGTTAGATTTATCACTCCTATCATTTCCACTTCCATTCATCCTTCCTCACCTTACAATTAGAATAATTTTCATTATCTACCACAGTAGTTCTTAATAAGCCTTCTCTGGCAAAAAAGATTGCCAGTTTGGATTAGCTTTTAAATGGTTTAGTAGAACAGTAGAATCATAAAATAATTTGGGTTAGATGGGACATTTAAAAGTTATATAGTCCAACTGCTCTGTAAAAAGCAGTGAGATCTTCAGCTACATCAGGTTGTTCAGAGTCCCATCCACCCTCACCTTGAATGGTTCCAGGGACGAAGCATCCACCACCTCACCTGGCAACCTCTTCCAGTGTTTCACCATCCTCATGGTAAAAAATTTCTTTCTCGTATCCAGCCCGAATCTGCCCTCTTTCAGTTTCACTGCCCCTTGTCCTGTCACAACCATCTCTGCTAAGAACTTTGTCTCCATCTTTCTTATCAGCCTCCTTAAAGTACTGGAAGGTGTTCTAAGGTCACTCTGAAGCCTTCTCTTCTCCAGGCTGAACAGCCCCCACTATCTTAGCTTTTCCTCACAGGAGAAGTGCTCTATCCCTCTGATCATTTGGTAGCCCTTCTTTGGATTCATTTTAACAGGTCCATCTCCTTTCTGTGCTGGGGACCACAGAGATGGATGCAGTATGTCTGCTGGAGTCACACCAGAGCAGAGTAGGGGAGAAGTATTACCTCCCTTGACTTGATGGACCAGGATATGGTTGCCTTTCTGGTCTATGGGGGCCCATTGCCAGCTCATGTCCAGCTTTTCATACACCAGTACCTCCAGTTAGGGATGAGTTGTCAGTATGAAGTATTTTACTAGCTAAAGATGAGATATAATAAAAACTGGATTAGAACATGCAGTATTGGAGAAGTATCAATTCATAACCAGAAGTTTTGTAGCTAGTTCCTATCTCTGATAACAAACACATTTTAAAGCCAGAGGTCCAAGACACAGTTAAAAACAAGGTTCGTCCAATACCTTTCAAAGTGACTCTATCAGGAACAAAGTTGTGTAACTACACAGACTTACAACTCTGTAAGTCTGGAAAGAATGAAACAAAATGAAAATTCAAAGTCTGCAAAAGCTTATTGCAGAACTGGCCATGAAGAGCATTACAAAAAAGACTCTTATCAACCTAAATACGGCCTGTGGAAATTAAACCATGTACAGGTTTGAAGTGGGAGGGAATAGACTTGCAAAGCTATCTTATCTTGATTATTCCATTATATAAAATTAATTTCAGCAACATTTGGCATTATTTTAACTTTTCTTGATGATATGATATGCAGTTGGTTGAAACTGTCAAGATTTTTTTTCTCTTTTTTCTGTTTTCCAATTATATTTATTAGAATCTGAAGGAACATTAACAAGGAAATTACTGTGTTGTTCTCCTCCCCACCTCCACCTATGAGAACTGTATCTACAGAATATGTTTTCATTCTGTAGAGGGGCAGGAATGAAGAGACTATCCCTACTGGATACATATCACAACATACAGCAAGAGAAGATGATCTTTTAATCCATCAAGATCAGGGCACAGAACTGCTCTCCGTGCAGTGCAGCTAAATGTATATATTTGTAAGCAAAAAGGGACTAATGAGTAAATTTACTCATTCTCCACTAGAACACAAGTTGCTGGAATAGAGTTCCTGAGCAAGAAAAATTTGGTATTTCTTTACAAAATACATAACATCTTGAAGATATATTGGATCTTATATGATTTATTTTATGTATCATTTGCATAATATGCAATATCTGCTACTGGTTGCTAAACAATACCAACAGTAACACTGCTCAGAAAACAAAGGGGTTTTCGTTTTGTAATAGCTAAGTGCTAGTTCTCAACTAATCCTTAACAGCAAAGAACACTTTTATTTACTCTTTTCTTCCTGCCTCATCTATGCTCTGCTTTTCCTCCTAGGGCAATAATGCACTTACCCTAAATTCCAGTAAGTTAACTAAAAGCAGACACTGGCTGATACATTCATCATACTAATTATGTGTTGCATGCTATGTTTCTCCCATCAAGTGCCTCCTACATATTTGATACAAACCTTTCAAATCAAGAAGAAGAAAAATGAAAACAAGTCTCAAAGCCAAGCTGTCTGATTGAGAAAATCACTTATCCTAGTGTCACTGAACTACAAAATCAATTAACGTCTTCTATCATCTTCAGAAAGTGCTATCTAACAGGCAGCCTGCAACAAATTACACCAGATTTCAATGGAAGCAATTTATTCCATTTAGGATTAGAATGTAGGTAAACTGACCCTTTCTTTACATACTCACAGTGTAAGGGGACAGGTTAGTTTTCTTATGCAAGCCATTCAAAAAGATTCTTAATGGCTTACTAGGACAAAGCAAGGTGTAATTGAAATTCTGGTTGAGGAACTCACAAAGGAATATTTAACTGAGGTGTAATTTCTATGTAAAGTAACTTTCCCTAGATGCGTTAGTGCTTCGTATAATTTAAACAGTAGAATTGACCTTGACTCTAAATGGATTTACAGAAAAAGTAAAGCCACACAGTGTCTTTTCAAATAAACAAATCTGCACAGCTATTTCATTACCATATTCAGTATTTCTGTTCATTTTTTTTCTATGTTGGTTTCCCAGATGTGAGCAATCACCTTAACATCAAGTAGACGTCTGATTCCTTTTTCACAGCATTGTGCCAAAATTCATCTGACAGAGTATCTAGGTTTCACAGTGCAAAACACATTCTATCGAGAAAGCCTTGTCCCTTTCCTCTATTAGTTTGGAAAAATAGTGGAGTTTAGAGTAAGTGGAAGCAGATTGATACTATGTCTTGAAAGAAAACTTTCTAAAGTTCTTATCCTGTTGTATTACTGGTCTCTCACTGTAGGCTTGAGTTAGAAGTCCTTTTGAATATAAGGGTACTTCTATTAAAATTCTGTCAGAAGTTTTTGTTTCTCACTTCTTTCTGAATGAAATTCAAGCAGTTAATTTTTAGATGTAACTCTTCACAACACAGGTACAGAGAGTCTTAAATAACACCTGCTTTCATTTACCAGATTTGTTTGCTGGATTACCTAAGATAGCAGTCAATAACTTGGGTGAACACCTGGAGTTTAAAACTAGCAACTTTTAGTAGGATATCCTTGAATGAAAACTTCATGAACCAAGTGTAGCTTCACTGATGCATATAAAAAGCTGCAAAGCCACTTTACATAAACTTTCCTTGGGTGTCAACTGACCTAAGATTTCTCATTTACATTGTGAAGACCAATATTCTATTGTGCAGAAGAGGAAATATCTGAGCACTGGCTTCTTTGCATTCCCTTCTTCCAAACAGGGCCTACACTTTTTCTTCTTGCCAGAAGCCATTTTTTTGAAGTCAGTCTACATAATAACATTTCTGAGATTGTCATTGGCAGGTCTCATGAGTGATGTTCTTCAGTCTTCACTCTATCTTAAATAAACAGAAAGAAATAACACTGCTCCATTCCTTATTCTCGTAGACAAGGCAAGAGATGGAATTTGGATTAATTTCCTCTTCTGAGCCTTTAAGTACCCCACTTGGGGCTACCTTTAATATACGATCCACTCATAGTGTACATGTTAAAATTCATTGTTACATAAGGAAGTAAACCAGTCCACCTTTGACTGACTATTTTTAAAAGGACAGCTACCTCCCCTGGATTATCTAAACTATAAGCAACAAATTTATTCTTAATATAATGGATAGGTGAAATATCCTGGCAGCTCAAAAATACATCCAAATAGCTACAAATTTAGCAGACAGAAAAAAACAGCAGATTTCAGGAGCCTTTGTGTAATAATTTTGAATGTGTTGTTTGTGCATTTGGTATAGTTTCCTCCTGTGGAGATAGCACATTGCTGTGAAGATAGTACAATAAAGGAATATTATCAGAGCCAAAACAAAACTTAAAAATGCTGATATCAGATAGTTTTGGAAAATGTCACAGGAAAAAAAAAAAAAGCAGTATGTAACAAAGTGTAAATGTACCATTTTTGCTCCACTTCAAAAGTAATTCTCCCTTCATTCTTCTTTCTTCTAAGGCTAGAGGCCCTAGATTACTGTGACCACCCTCCTAACTAAAAGAGCTTTGACACAACTTCAGGTGTCTGCCAGAAACAGATGCTTCTGAATGACACAAACTACTCCCAAACTCCAAGGATGCAGTAGTGAATATTTATATAAAGGGGGCTTTATGCAGTGGAACAAGGAGAGAAATACTGCTATGCCTTTTGTTTATATTCCATCTAAAATGATGTCCACTATGCTGAATGAATCAGTAAGTTAATCAGTAAAACACATAATGCATTTTTATTTATACACAAGCTCTGTTCATTCATTTTAGTCCCAATCACTCTTGCACTTCCATTCTATTTAGAGCCACTGTATCTATTCATCACGTACATATATATATATACACACAAGTCTCAACATACTTTTTATCCTTCCTTTTGATACTTTTAAGAAGTACCCTCTAGAAACCTTTACATAACTATGGAAGTGTGAAATGGTAACTGTGAAAATGTATAATAGGATTAAAATTCTTAATTCTTTGAGTTTTCTATGGAAACATCTGCAGGTATGAAAAAAAAGGATCTCAGAAGTCTGTGTGATTGATTGCTTAACTATGAAGTGCATGCCACCCACATCAACAGTTGCCAGTAAATCTATTCTTAGTACAAATAGCATGCAAGTCACATTTATGTCAGGCTGTTTCTTGGATAGACAAACACTGTACTGCAATGATCTTCTTGTTCACAGAGACTTAATGACCCACAATTTGTTTGCTATTTGTTTTGCTGTTGTTGTTTGCCTCATTTGTTTATTACTTTTCCTTTAATTTTCTAAGCTATGATAGGATATGAACTGACACAGTGGGAATCTTTATCTTAATAGAACATTTTTCCTAGTCAGATGAGGCTGTCTACTGGACACACTCATGGTCAGGAATTAATTCGTTACACACAGGGATGTACATCTGAAAAATCAGACAATAAATCTAAACATTTTCCCATGATGTAAAGGAGGAATAACTCAGTATTAAAATACCAGGTTTTTTACTTTTGTGTTGTTATTACTGGCAAATATGTACATCTAGGACAGATTAGCTGAAGAGGATAGTGCAGCTTACTGATTCTATTCTCTTTGCTAGTGAAGGTCTTTTCTCTAGTAAATAATCAACAAAGTGACATTGTCATGGTATAAAAGTACTTGATAGATCTTTCTTTTTTCCACCATGCTGATGGAAAATTATTACTGTGAATACAAAGCATTTCTGAGAAAACTGAAACAAACATAGATTTATTAATTATTTTTTAATGCCAATTAATAGGATACACTGATTTTTTAAAGAGGCTGTCTATTCAAATATTTAAGTAGCCATACTGTAGAACTGAAATAAAAAAAAGAGTCTATAGAGACATAAATGATCTTAGATTTCCCTTCCTATCCTGCCTTAACTGCTACATGGTAAGGTGTGTAACATAGGCTGATGGTCTGATGGTTTGTTCAGTGGCAAACTTGGGCTTCTACAAAACTAAAAAAAAATCTACTATATAGTGACATCATTTACATAATGAGCAGTTGAAATGCTTATTCCAAGTAAATATTTTCTGCATTCTTTATGACAGCTCAGATAAGCCTGGAGAAACTATATTACATTTGGGCTGGAAGGAACCTTTTCAAGGTCATCTAGTCCAAACTCCATGCAATGAGCAGAGATATGTTCAACTGACCTTGAATGTTTCCAGGGATGGGGCACTGAGCACCTCTCTGGGCAACCTGTGTCAGTGTTCTACCAGTCTGTTTGTGAAAAAAATATTCCTTATATTTAATCTAAATAAAAGATTATAAGAAATCTGGCAATCTACATTAATTAACACTTCCATGTGTAACATGCACAGAAAGCAATTATTTTCCTTTTGCTACAGTCCTTTTTTGATATTTGAGGACTTTTATGATTAATTTTCCCAGTCACTCCCTTCTGAGCAAACAAGGAAATGCTCTCAACACATCTTTTCAGAAAATTTTTCCCTAAGTCTTTATCATACTTGTTAGCTTTACTGGGCCCTTCAAGCCTCCATCATATTTTGAGTGCCAAGAACCTGGTACAATACTCAAGCTGAAGATATACCATGGTCAAATAAATCAGAAAGATTATGTCATGTGCCTTACAGTCACTTAATGAAAGATTTTGGTAAGGGAAGTGGTCCTATGTATAATTTGCAACAGAGCCCTAGATATCAATCACCATTATATTCTAAACTTATATTCTAAGTGAATGCCATGTAATCTCTTTATTATACACCATATTGATTATACACTTTTTTGTTTCAAGTAATAAATTTCACTAATAAAATGTAGCACCTTGGATGATATTTATACAGGTGTGATAAGATGTAACTTCTATGTTCTCATTCAGATATGTAAGTCAAGCCACCTTCTAACCAATGAAATATCTCTGGCTTCCAGGATGCTGCAGACTTTCCAATAACGTGAAAAGTGACACAAGTGCTCATTTCCCTCAACAAACCATAAAAGGACTCAGGACTGAGTAACAAAGACACAAAAGGGCTTTTTCAAGTAGATGGACATATATAAATAAAAGACTTTCAGAAAAGAAAAACTTTCAAGAAGAAAAGGAAAAAGTGATTCAGAACAAAAAATGTTAGCTATGCTAAAAGATCTATGCTTTTATTTGGGTGTTCCACTGATTCAACCCTTGGGGCATGAAAGAGAACATATTTTAAACCTTTAAACTTTTTTGCCTTTGGCATTGCTAATGGATTTTTTTTAAAGCCTTTCAAAAGATGAAACTCTTGTAAGTAAAACAAGCAAATGGGGAAGAGGCAAAGAGTTCTCACAGTTAAATTATTCAATTAAATCAATTCGGTAATCATCTAGATCATGTGAAAATTTCTAAAACTATTTAAAGCTGAGCTGTAAAGTTCTAAACAAACCACAGAAAATTATAATCTATGAGGTTCATTTGCTAAAAGAGTTTATTAATAGCAGCAGCCTGGATATCAATGTTATAATTTCCTTCAGATCCAGTAAAGTTAATCTATAAGGAAATATAATTTTTTAATCAAAACTCATTAAAGACCATGAAAGGAAAAACCACAGGATTGTGGCCTGCTGGATATCCCCAAGGTTTTCTTTATAAATAGGGGTTTAATTGGTTCAGAAAATTTGGAAGTGATAACTATACTTCAGTTATTCAAGTAAAAATACACCTGTTACTCAAACAAGGTATGGACTAGTGCATGCTAAAGCCTATTGTAATTTCCCTTTCCATATAAACTGGGCATTTGTGTACTCATCTGATTTAACTCTGCCTCCAGTAACTCAGCTTGAGATGGTTGTCTAGATTTTCTGTCTAACCAACTAAGAGACCTAGATAGTTCTAGGATTCTTTGGATGTTTCAATGAAATGAGAAGTCATAAAAGTTCCCATTTACCCCCCCCAAAAATGTAAGAGGACTTGAGGTTGAGAAGCACAAAGAAAGGTATATTTGAACAGCATTTATGTTCAGTGGTATTTTAGCCTATGTCAGTTTCTCAGGTGTTTCAGATCACTCTATGTCAGGGTCCATTTTCTCCATCATTTCCCATTAAATTTGTCAGTATTAACCAATAATTAGTAGTGGTCACACAATTTCTTCAATCCACTGGTAAATTTTTACTAAGGTACTGCAAGAGGATCATATAAAGATGCATTTTGCTGCAAGAAAACTAGGATTATTACTTTTTTTGTTTGTTTGTTTGTTTTTCTACTATTATTCAGCATTTGTATAAAAGACAAAGTAGCGTTCAGTGAAATCTCATAGTGAGAAGATGACAGTAATTTCTTGTGGGTAATAAAATATAAGATAACTAAACTGTTGTTCATCATATCTGACAACACTATAACTGAAGAGAAGCTATTCAAAGAGATAGAAAGTATTTCTTTAAAATGCAGTAATGAACTTTTGCAACTTGTTACCACAGCGTAGTACTAGCAAGCTCAGAAAAGGCCAAAATCATGGACAGTACGTTCATACAAGGATAGTGTAAGGACTAGGCAAGGTAACACACTCTTGTAACCTTAATGCAACAGTTGTGGATGCTTGGAAAGTATTAGAGGTGCTCAAGTTAATGTGTTCTCCCTAAACAGCAGCTCCCCACTGACATTGTCAGAGGCAGGATACTGTGCAACATGGGCCACTAACCCAGAAAGCTTTTATTATATATTGATTTCTTAAGACTTCCTTGTTCAATAGGTTTTTTTATTTTCCATCTTCTCAATCAAGACTGAATTATTCATATATTCATGATTCAAGTAAAATCAAATAAAATGTATCTAATAAAATACAGGCTTAGATCTGAGAGGAAAGTTCCGTTCCAAGAGAAGATGGCAACTTGGGCCGAAGGCAAGACTTGCATAGATTTTGAATTCCATTCACTCAGGAATCAAAAGCTCTGTGATGTTTCACACTAATGTAAATAATAAAAACAAGATAAAAGATAAAGGAACACACACATACACACAAAGAAACAATAAATGAAGTTTTAAATGTCACAAGGGGGGAAACAAAGAACTCTAGAATACTAGAATACTAGAAACAGAGGACAATTTGTAGAGATAATTTGATCTAACCATATCCCTTGGGCAGCTACTACTTGTGAAATAATAACCTGGAACATTTCTTTCCAGAAGCAGCAGAAGCTGGTACAGTATTTGAGAATAAAAATTATAATAAACTCAGCAGAGTTATTATTCAGAACTTTAATAAAGCAAAGAGTTATTAATTTAGTTCACTTGTATTTAACTCTTCACTCTGTCAATAATCAATGCAAAAGACAGCAACCAGTTTAAACAGAAAGAAATTAATTTGGCTAGAGGTGAAAATCAGAGTGTGTGAAAGAATATTGAATTCAATAAATAAATAAACTGCACTCTCTCCTTCTATCTACAGTTTTTTATTTGCCTGAATTAGGCAAGTACAGTCCTATTATTAGGGACTGGGTTTTCAAAGTAATACTTTTTGATACTAGGGATAACTAAAAGCGTAACTTGAAGAAGCACATTTATACAACAAAATCTTAGGATTACTCTCATTCTGCACTTCAGAAACTGGATTAATGACAGAAGGTAAGAAATACTGCAAATTGAATAGTTGATTGTATTATAAAGAATAAAGACTAGTTTATGATTATTTATTTACTAGTAATTTAATAGTTTATGATGACTATGACTAGTTTATGGATACTGCATCCAGCTATATAGGTCTCAGTACAAGAAAGACATGGACCCTTTGAAGTGGGTTCACACGAAGGACACAAAAACTACAGAGGGCTGTAGCACCTCTACTCTGAGAACAGGCTGAGAGTATTGAGGTTGCTCAGCCTGGTGAAGGCTCCAGGGAGACCTTATTTTGGCTTTTCAGTACTTGTAGGGGGCCTAAAAAAAGGGTGGGGACAGATATGTTAGCAGGACCTGTAAGAGTAGGACAAGAGGTAATGGTTTTAAACTAAGAGAGGAGAATTTTAGATTAAAGAATGGTGAAATACTAGAATATGCAGACACACTGTAGATGTGCTGTCATTGGTAGTGTTCAAGGTCAGGTTGGAAGGGCTTTCTATCAACTTGTAGTAGTTGAAGATGTCCCTGCTCATTGCAGGGGGGTTTAGACTGGATGGCCTTTAAAGGTCCCTTAGAACCCAGATCATTCCAGGATTTTATGATCTGATGATTGCAAAGTGTTGTAGCTCTTCATGAGGGTAAAAGGTGTCAACCTCTATCAGGGTTTTAAAATATAATCAGGACCTCTTAAACATCCTACAAAAAGGCTGGTTTAGTCCAAAATTTCAAAATCTTCTTTTTTGCTTTTATCTCACTGGTAAGCTGTATTAGATTGGGAGCCAGTTGCTTATTCAGACATCTGTGATTCATTTCTGCTGAGTATGTGGGCATTACGGTAAACAAGAATTTTCTTTTTTCATGGCAAATATCTAGCTTTTCCCTTTTCCTTTCACTTTTCCTTTCTCTCTTTTTTTTTTTTTTTTTTTTTTTTAATAGCCAGGATTCTGTTCTCATTCACTTTCAACAAAACCACAGCACACAATTAGAGTGTATTTCTGTACATGCCAAAGTAGCCATTGTAACAACCAATAAACCATCATTAAAATTTTACTCCATACTGCAGGTAGGAAATCATTATAACTGGACAAATGGACAGTCATTGGTCCCACACTTAGGGTCCTCCAACTCAGCAGATCAGGCAGCCCAAAGTCTAGCAATATTACAAAAGAGGGGAGAAAAAACCCAAACCACATTGAATGCTTCCACCTTTTCTTCATCCCTATTAATCAGATGGCCATCATCAAAAAGTATTGGTCCAATGTTTTCTTTAGACCTCCTCTTGCTGCTATCATACTTAAAAAAAAAGCACTTCTTGTTATTTGAAACAACACTGGCTAGTTTTGACTCTAGTCTAGCTTTATCCTTCTGTGTCTTCTCTGTGCATAAAAGAATCACGGCTCTGTGCTCTTCCTGTAGAAAGCCTGACCTTACAGAGACCATGCACTTCCTCTTGAGTTTCATGAAGAGTTCAGCCAAGCTGGTCTTCGCTCCTTGCTTGACTTAGAACACAGTGGAATTGCCTGCTCCTGTGCTTCTCAAAGGTTCTTCTTAAAAACTGACAAGCACTCACTGACTCCTAAGACCCCACAGCAGATTTCCCAGTGAACTCTGCTAAATATCTCTCGCAAAGCCGCATGTCAATTACTGTATCTTGCCTATGAGTTCTCTATTTAATTCAAATTAATTCTTATGAGTTGTCTATTTAATTCAAATAAGTAAACAAACTTCAATTCTTCATTGATATATAGTAAAAACATTATGAAGGTAATGTGAATAGAAATAACCTTGGAGTCCTTTCTCTTCCCTCATATTCATTATAGTCTACACCCCCCTCTCCTTTGACTAGCCACAGTCTACTACTTTTCCTTCTCTACCTTTCATGTTACCATTTTCACAAATGCTTGAGGAATGCACCTTTTCAGGTGCATTCAATAAATTTTCTCTCTAAAGATATATTTTCAAGGAACAATACTCAGAAAAGTGTTACTCCTTGGTAAACAATTCCATTAAGGATACAAATCAAATATTGTTACCTAATAAAGAGCAGATAGTTTTCAGATGGAAGGCTTCAAATAAGAAACAAACAAACAAACAAACAAATACATTCCATGTAATAATATGTTTTTAACTTGGGTTAAAAAAGAAGTTTTCCAATTTGCTGTATGATTATTGTTGTGTCAAAGAAATTATTAATATC